>VXBN01004791.1:75348-88725 GCA_013397395.1 Sinosuthora webbiana | reverse complement strand
TTTTCTTTTTTCCTTTTTTTAACTCGGGAGCCAGAACTCTGCAAAGGCAACAAGTAGCTGTGAGCGTTCCCCTCGCAGGATTCAGGTCCAGCTCTCGCTGAGGCGGGGGAGAGTTTTTTTTACTGGGAATGTGCCCAAGGAAGGGCTCCAGCATTTCATCCTGCCAGCGTTCATTAAGGGGTCTGAAAAAAACCCCACAAACTGCAAGAGGAGCCCTGACCAGATAAACACCCCCTTGTCCTCCCGATTGCTCCCAGGGTGATCACTGGTGAATCCAGCCCGTGGAAAGGAGCCTCCAGCTTTTCATTTCCTTTCAAACCACACAGAGGGGGCAGATGAGGGTCTGCCCTGCTGTGTCTCCCTTCCCCTAAAGGATGCAGATTCCCTGTTGTGTCGGGATTTCTCCAAGGAAATTTGCCCCCGGAGCTTTGCAGGAGGATTTTGGCCAGCAGCTTCACCTGGCCTGGCCAAGGGGGATGGAGGCAGAGACAGAGCAGAGGGAAAAGGAGTTGGAGGGGAAGGAAACATGGAACGAGTTGATGCTTTGGTGTTTGGGGTGAATTTGTTGGCACTGGGGGGTGGCAGTGCCCGGGCTGGGAAAGGACGGCGGGAGCCACACCCTGCCCTGCCCGGGGACACGAAACACAACGGGAGGTGGCACCGGTGGCTCCCGGCACAGCTGAGCCCCAGCAGAGGGGCAGGAGGGCTTGGAGGGCCCTGGGCAGGTCCTGCAGGTGCACAGGGACAGGGACAGGTCCTGCAGGTGCACAGGGACAGGTCCTGCAGGTGCACAGGGACAGGCCACTGCTGTGTCCCCTGCACACCTGAGGTGGCCACGGTGGCCTCGGAGGCCCTGAGCCCAAATTGTGGCACTGCACAGTCCCCTGTCCTCAGGAATTCCTGCTGTCCCCTCCTGCTGCTCCCACGGCTGGGTGTTGGTGGCACTGAGGATTTATGGGCTGGTTTTTGGGGCTGGGGATGTCCCCAGTGTCCCCTCCCCACTCAGGGACCCCCATAGAGCCCACAGCAGGCACTGCCTCGGGCTGGTTTGCTGTTTGCTGCCCTCGGAGAGGCTCCAGGCCGGGCTTTTGCAGGGCTTTTGCAGGGCTTTTGCAGGGATGGGGCGTTTCTGGCAGCAGGGCTGTGAGGTGTGAGCAGCACAGGATCGCAGCACGCCAACTCAGGCTGTGTTTTCGCTGCTTTTCACTCCCAAAATGAAATTCCAGTTGCACGAGGCCACAGCTGGGACTGTGGATGGGGTTTTTTTAATTTTCATTTTCAGGCAGTGGTGATGATGATCCAGACTGGGAGCAGAGGTGTCTGTGAGAACACGCTCCTGCCTCACGGGGTGGGTTTGGGGCCACGACAGAACTCCCGTTTTGGGGGTGGAGAAAGAGGCTCTGATTTGGAGCAGGGAGCTGAGCCAGGCTGTCCTCGTCCTCACACCTGAGTGTCCTGACTGAGGGCAGCTAAACACGAGGCTCAAAAATAACAAATCCCCCCTTTTTGCAGCTGTTCTGCTGCATTCGAGTTATTAAACATCCCCTGGATCCTCCTCCAGGTTGGGTGCCCAATGCACAGAGCCAGCCTTTGTCTCTCCCGGTCCTTCCTGCTGGAGCTGCTCCGTCCTGGATAAAACGGGCTGAAATAAATAATTCATGGGCTGAGGAGAAGTCAGGGTGGCAGCTGGGTGGTTGTGGCACTCTCTGAGAGGTGAGGGCACCGCGGGTAACGCTCTGCTCCGGTGAACAGTGGCTGTTTTATCCCTGACACCCAGAGCAGCAGCAGCAGGAGAGGCTCAGGGAGGCCCTCGGTGCCACCACCAGCTCAGGGACTGGGGACTTTGCACTGCAGGACCTCAGCCCTCGCTGGAGGTTGTAATGAAGCGGGAGAATTCTGGTTTTCCTCTTTTTTTTAAATGATTGTTGGGTGAGCAAACCAAGCCTGGTGCCCCTCAGTGCCCTCAGGTGTTGGGTCCAGCAAAGCTGGGGGCACATCAGGGGGTGGGAAATTCATAAATTCCTTCAGCAGGGCCCAGGTTCCTCCTCATCATCCCCTCAGCCCATGAATCCCTGGCAGTGCCCAAGGCCGGGCTGGACAGGGCTGGGAGCACCCTGGGACAGTGGGAGGTGTCCCTGCCCTGGGGCTGGATGGGCTTTGAGGTCCCTCCAAATCACAGTCTGGGGTTTTTAGGAGGAGCTGGAGGAGAGGGAAAGGGAAAATGGGACATTTTTTATTGCTTTAATTCTCCTGCCCTTCATCTTCCTGTCTGCTCCACCTGCCTGCTTCTCCCCCTGCAGCAAACGCTCCCCTTTGTCCAGCATCTCCCTGGGCTGTCACTGGGGTTAATCAGTGTCTAATTAACCTGCCTCTAATTTGGGAGGTGGAATTAGAGAGGTGGCCTCTGATGCCCAGAGCAGCCCCCAGTGACCCCACGTGCTGTTCTCCCTCTCCCAGGGGCTGCTCTTCCCATCCTGGCCCCCAGGAAGCCTCATTTGGAGGTTTCTGAGCCTCATTTGGAGGTTTCTGAATTCCAGAGGGTGCCCAAGGCTCCTCCTGCTCAAGGAGCTGAGCTGGCCCGGCCCTTTGGTGCCTTCCAGAGCACCTGAGCCACGCTTTTGGGGGGGAAATGGGAATGTAGGGTTTTTTCCCTGTTGTTGGCAGCTCAAACCCTCGTTTTATCATAAATTCATAAAATCATTAAAGCTGGAAAAGCCCTCCAAGATCACCCAGCCCAAAACACCACTGCCCCACGTCCCCAGGTGCCACATCCAGGTGTTTTTGGAACATTTCCAGGGTGGAACTGCCCTGCCCTGTGCTGCTGAGGAGCTTCTCCCCTCCAGGGGCTGGTGAGATGAGGTTGGATTTGATGCCACACTGGGCTGTGTTTCCCACCCCTTCTTTCCTACCATTCTTAATTTTAATTTGCTTCACCCCCACAGCTGAAAGCAGCCCAGGCCTTTTCTTCCCCCAGTCCCAGCAGTTTTTTCCAGGCTGCACAACACCTGAAAGGTCCCACAGCCCTTCCAGCTCCTCCTCCTGCACCCCAGGGCAGCAGCAGAGGGAGGGAAGGGGGGACCTGGCCTCGTGTCACGGGGGATTCGCAGTGGGCAGGGGCTCGGGGACAGTCAGGGACCTTTGCCTGCTTGAGAGGGAGGTTTGATTTGTGACTGGTGAGCCTGCAAAAGGGAAAAAAAAAGAAAAAAAAAGAAAAAAAAAAGAGAGAAAGAAAAGAAAAGAAAAAAAGAAAAAGGAGAAAAAGAGAAAAAAAAAAAAAGAAGAAAAAAAAGGAAAAAGAGAAAGAAAAAGAAAAAGGGGGAAAAGGAAAGTGGGAAAAAAGGAGCCACATTTGAGTAAACTATATTTTTCTGCTTCTTTTCAGGGAATCTGACTAAACACATGAAGTCAAAGGCCCACAGCAAAAAATGTCAGGAGCTGGGCGTGTTGGTATCTTCACTGGTGGATCTGGAAGCCGAAGAAGGTAAAACCTTCCCCTTGCTGAGGCTGCAGTGGGGGCTGAGAGAGGGGCAGGATCCAGCCAGGGCCCAGCCCTGCCCTGCAGGACATCCTGCCACCGATGGGGACACTTTTGTCCCCCCCAGGCTCCTTCCAGGGGTTTCTGAGTGGTGGGGAGCTGCATCCAGGGGAGGGTGTGAGCCTGGGATTCCTTGCTGGGGTTGGTGACCTCAGGGGACATTTCAGCTCCAGTGGCTCTGGTTCTGTGCCTGCCTCAGGTTTTGGTGGGGCAGGGAAGGGCAGGGCCCGTCCTGCTCAGCTCTGTGCAGGTGCACCCAGCACACAGGGAGGTGTGGTGTGGGAAGGTCGTGGTTGGTGTCCCAGGGTGTCCCTGCCATGCTCTGGAGGGGCCAGGAGCAGTGTCAAATGGGCAGTGTGACACATGGGCAGTGTGACACATGGACAGTGACAGAGGAACACTGTCACACACGGGCAGTTCCATCATTAAATCACGGAATGACAGAAGTGCCCAGAGCCCATTTGCTGCAGAGCCCGTGTGTTTGTACAGGAGGGATGGACAAAGCTGCCCTGGGCAGGGATGGGCTTACAGGACCTTCCCTTCCCTTCCCTTCCCTTCCCTTCCCTTCCCTTCCCCTTCTCTCCCACCTGGACTTCTGCTGGAAATGGGAATATTCAGCCCCAGGAGCAGAGAGGCCCATTGCTCACAAATGCCAATATCAAACACAGCAGCCGAGGGGAGAGGCAGAAAATGGGGTTTTGTCCCCTAATGGTTGGGCCCGTTTGGATGGATGAGGAAGTGACACAGGAATGGCAGAAAGGTCCCTGAGAAACCCGAGATCCCAGCTGTGATCACAGGCCCTGCTCTCAGGGGTGATCCTCTCTCTTCCCCGCAAAGAGGCTCAGAACAGGAACTAAATGGGCTGTTTTAATTTGATAATAATTAATAATAATTATAATAAGAAAGGCTCCAATTTCCACGTGACGCAGAGCAGCACAGGAAGGTTACTGCGCTCTCCTCTGGGGGCAGCCGGGGAGGGAGCAGCAGTTCCTAAAACTCCCTGGATTATTTTCAACCAGGAGTTGTGTTTCACTCGATTGTTTGTATTTCTATTTAAGGGGCAGCAGCAAGCAAGGGGTGTTACTATAAAAGGAGATTGGAGCACAATTCCTCACCCCTGCCTGGGCTGGGCTCCGTGGGGCGGTACCGGCTGGGGAGAATAAATAACACACATGGAATGAGATGCAACCTCAGACAAAGCTGTCAGCGGGACACGTTCCCACTAATTCCCTCTCTCCTCCCTCCCTGTCCTGCCCTTTCTCTCCCCATGAGCTCAGCAGGATGAATTTTGGGAGCCTGGGCTGAGGCCTGAGCTCTGTCCCTGCCCTGCCTGCCGGGATTGTGTCAGGAGGCCAAAGCAATTCCCTGGGGCTGTCCCAGGACTCGCTGGGATGTTTCCCCGGCTGGAATTCGTGGTGGCAAAACGCAAACAGCTCCTCAGTTTGGGGCTGGCTGCACTTTTCCCTTTGCCCCTGACCCTGCCCTGTCCCGCCTGGGGCAAGGAAAGGAGAGCAGCAGCACAAGGCACAGCTCCCGCCTGTCCCCGAGCCCAAAAAACCAGAGCCAGGGCCCTGAAATGAAATGTGTTCCTGTTCCAAGCAGGAAATATGCACGGCTCAGCCTACAGCTGGGAGTTTGGAATAATATTTGTTCTGAGCTCAGCTCCTCTGGGATTTGCAAACAGCCTGGGCCCAGCAGCCCTGTCAGCGGGGAGGATGTCACCCCATGAGCCAGGATCCCTCCCCAGGGAGCTGCGGGGACAGCTCTGCCCTCAGGGGCTGCTGCAGGATCCCTGGGCCCGGGAGGAGAAGCTCCTTTCCCTCCCCAGCCCCAGGCAGGCCCCGGGCTGGATGATCAGCCCTGGCAGAGTCCGTGTGAGGGGACGCCGGACGCTCCAGGAGCAGCCACCGGTGAGGGCTGGGCAGCCCAAATAAACCAGACTGGACTTCTTAGTCCGTCACTGAGGGGACCTGGCGCTGTGTGGCCGTGTCCCCTCTGCCGCAGGCAGGGCTGCCTTCAATGTCCCCTGCAGCCGGCGCTGCTGGTGGTGACAGCTCTGGGTGGGGACTGCCCCGGGATGGGGACAGCAGCGTCACAGGGTGAGCCCCGGGGAGGGGCTGGCAGGGCTGGGATCTGTCACACGGGTGTCACACACAGGTGTCACATCACACACAGGTAACACACACACACACACACACACACACACACGCAGGTGTCACACACACAGGTGTCACACATGGGTGGCACATCACACACTGATGTCACACAGGTGTCACACGAGTGTCACACACACAGGTGTCACACAGGTGTCACACACAGGTGTTATACACACACAGGTGTCACACAGGTGTCACACACTGGTGTCACACACACACAGGAGTCACACACGAGTGTCACACACAGAGGTGTCACACACGAGTGCCACACACATAGGTGTCACACACAGATGTCACACACGAGTGTCACACACACACAGGTGTCACAAACAGGTGTCATGGCAGGTCACACACAAGTGTCACACACACACAGGAGTCACACACAGGTGTAACACACAGGTGTCACACACAGTTGTCACATCACACTGAGGTGTCACACTCAGGTGTCACAGCACCGGCCGGGCCCTGCTGCCCGCCCGGGATCCGGGTGTGTCCCGGCCGCTCTGCTCCATCCCTGGGCACACCCGGACATTTCCCGGCCCTCGGAGCCGGGGGAGGTGGCAGTGTCGCTCTGCTGGGCTGCAGTGACATCCAGCGGCTGTTCCCTCCGGGCCGGGCTGTCCCTGCTGCCCGCGGCTCCGCACACCCGACCGGGGAACAGCTGATTGTTCTCCGAGCGCTGAAAGCCCCGTGCCCAGCTCAGAAAGCCCCTGCTGGCCCTTCAAGCGGCACAGAGATGGATTTTAACCCGCCTTGAAATACAGAAACATTTAAAACCCTTTAGAATTGGCTCCTTTATCCTCCTCCCTGCCTACAGACTCTGATTCACAAAGCCCCAAACCCTCTGCCCCACAGAAGCATCTGAACCACAGCTGGAATTTATCCTACCCCAGGAAATACCCACAGAGGTCCCTTCCACGCTGTTGTTTGATTTTTAGCAGAAGACCTGCCTTTCTGTCAGGAAATCCAGGCCCCAACACGTGGGGTTGGTGGCAGCCGTGGATATTCTGGAGCCACCATTCTAACAAATAACCATCAACTCCCCCTGAAGGTTGAAGGTGCTGCTGTTCTCATCTGTTAAAGGTGGTTTTTATTGCATTTTAGAGCAAATAAAGGGTGTGGCAGGTGCCCAGCAGGGACTGAGGGCTGCGTGTGCTGACAGAGCTGGAACTGAAACTGGGCCACAGTGGGATTCCCTGGGATCCACTGGGATCCACTGGGATCCACTGGGATCCACTGGGATCATCAGCAGGGAGCTGGCAGAGAGGGCGAGGCTGCAGCTTCAGAGCAGGAGATGATTAGACCCAGATGGGGTCCTCTCTCCTCTGGTGCCCTTGGAGCTTGTGAGCAGATTTAACACAGAAATAGCCCCTGAACATGTGTGTGGTGAGATTTAACACAAAAATAACCCCTGACCATGTGTGTGGTGAGATTTAACACAAAAATCGCCCCTTACATGTATTTGCTGAGCAGATTTAACACAAAAATAGCCCCTTACATGTGTTCAGCGAGCAGATTTAGCACAGAAATAGCCCCTGACCGTGTGTTTGGTGAGATTTAACACAGAAATAGCCCCTGACCGTGCGTTCAGTGAGCAGATTTAACACAGAAATGGCCCCTGACCATGTGTTTGGTGAGATTTAACACAAAAATAGCCCCTTACATGTATTTGCTGAGCAGATTTAACACAAAAATAGCCCCTTACATGTGTTCAGTGAGCAGATTTAACACAGAAATAGCCCCTGACCGTGTGTTTGGTGAGATTTAACACAGAAATAGCCCCTTACATGTGTTTGGTGAGGAGATTTAACACAGAAATAGCCCCTTACATGTGTTTGGTGAGGAGATTTAACACAAAAATAGCCCCTTACATGTTTTCAGTGAGCAGATTTAGCACAGACATGGCCCCTGACCGTGTGTTTCACACTCTCCGCTCTGTGTTTGCCCCCAGGAACCAGTGAAGACCTTTTCCAGGACTCTGAGGGGCGGGAGGGATCTGAGCCCATCGAGGAACACCAGTTTTCAGACCTCGAGGAATCTGACGACGACGACGACAACGAGGACGAGGAAGACGAGGAGGAAGAGGAGAGCCAAGACGAGCCAGCGCCGAAGCTGCCCGAAGGCAAACCCGGCCCCCTCCTGCTGCACCCCTCGGGGGGCTCCCCGTCCTCTCCAGAGGAAGGCACCCAAACATCCACAGCTCAAGAGGCTGCTCCCAGCGCCCCGAAAGCAGGGGAAGAAGGCCAGCAGGCCTCCTCCTCCTCCTCCTCAGGGCTGGAGAGCAAGTGGTCGGCAGACAGCGGCGACGTCGCCGTGTGCCACAGCCTCCTGAGCCTCCACAGACCAGCTCTGACCTCCACCGAGCGCCTGGCTCCTGCTGAGAGAGAGTCTGTCACCAGGCCGCAGATGTCCCTGGCCATGGACCTGTCGACCTCCAAAGACACCTCCCCGAGGAAAAGGTGGTCCCCGAGCCAGGACGGCGGCAGAGGGGGCGGCAGCAGCCGACCAGTGATGGCGAGGAAGCACTTGCTGACCAAAAACGAAACCTCCCCCAAACGCTTCTCCCCCACGGCCGAGCTGCCCGCCCTGCGGTGCCTGTCCCCGGGGAGGGGGCTGTCCCCCTGCCAGCGCCCCTCTCCCAGGAGGGAGGCGTCCCCCCTGCGATGCGTGTCCCCGCGGCTCGAGCTGTCGCCCAGCAGGCACCTGTCCCCCCGGAGGGAGCTGTCCCCGAGGACGGCGCTCCCCCCAGACGGAGAAGTGTCCCCCGCCAGGCGCTCGTCGCCCAGCAGGGAGATGGCATCCCTGAGGTACTTCTCCCTGAAGAAAGTCTTGTCTCCAGGCTGCTTGGAGCTGGCCAGGTATCCACCCCCTGGCAAAGAGGACTTGCCTGGCACTAGCAGATCGGCAGAGGACAAAGCTCCAAGCTCATATCAAGCCCAGCCCGGGATATTCTCTTCGATGCCTCTACCTCACAGGTTCTTTGGCAAAAACTTACAGCTCTACGAGTCCAAGCTGGTAAGTGCAGTGCCCTGCTGCCCTCTGGTCCCCACAGGGTGGTCTCTGAGGCGGTTTTGGGGGCAGGCAGTGATGCAGAAGTGCACAGGGGCTCCGTGACCACTGTCATGGGTGACCCAGAGAACAGGGACAGGGGACAGCTGTGGGTTTGGCACCCATTCATGTCCTGCCCTTCTCAGTTGGAGAGAAATAAAGTTATCCCTTCTCCAAGGGGTTGTTCCCACTCCTGAGCCAGCCAGTCCTGCTGGGACAATCAGCAAGGACAACCTCTTCATGATTAATTGTCACCAAGAGCCTTTTTGTTCCTGGGAATTCCATTCCCATCCCTGAGGTTTCCCTGGCTGGGGTGGAGCTGTGGCCATTTCCCACTGGTCAGTGACCCCTGGCTGAGCCCTGTGTCCACCCCCAGCCAGCTCTGCTGGAGGAGCTGCTGAGAAATGTTTGTTTGGACATCTCTCATTTCACCTCGCTTCTCTCTCTCCTCAGCACAGAGAGGGGTTTCCCACTGGGCCCAGAACGTTATTTAATCTCTCTGCTGGACAAATCAAATCCTGGGGGTAAAGGGAAGCCGCCTGTTCCTCGCAGTGCTGCAGGCAGATTGATGTGGGGTCTGGTGGGATGTTTCCCATTCCTGCTGGATTTCCTGGCTCTGCTGTCGGCTGTGCTGATGAATGTGAGATCCACTCGCTGTGGGGAGAGACTCCAGCCCTCAGGGACTGCACTGGGGGGAGAGAGAGGCCTTTATGGACGCCCTGCCACCCCAGGGGCTGACCCAGGGCTTCTCCAGACCCTTCTGTCCTGTGGTGCCTCCTTCCTCCTCCTTTCCACTCTGAGTCTTTGTCTCACCATCTCAGGGGCTCTCTTTTATTCTAGACCCAAACCTTGGCTTCCTTTAATGCTGTTTCCCTTTCCTGTCAGTTCAGTTCTTGTGGTGAATCTCAGGGCCCTGGGAACCCTCATCCTTCAGCTCCTCTGTCAGGATAACCTCCCGCTGCCTCTGCTTGCAGCAAATCCCCTCAGCTCCCAAATCCACAGTAGGAGACAATGTTTTCAGCCCTGCTTGTCTGCCATTCCCACCTCTCAGCTCCTTTGTTCACATTTACCTTTTGGCTTCGTTTTCCTGCTCCTTTTCTGCACCCAGAGCCACCACTGTTACTTCTCCCTGTGCCTCCAAAGCAACGGCAAAAACCCGAATGGGAAAAACTCCCCTTTATCAGCACGATGGACAGCTGGGCTTTGATTGCAAAATTCACATTCCTGGTAAGGCCACAAGAGACAGAAAGACCAGGGGAGGGTTAATCAGGTCCCAAACAGAGCTTGAAGATGATCTTAGCTCAGTTCCAGCGTCAGGCTCGCTGCCAACTCTCACCATGACCATCTCTCTTCCCACTGGCCCTTGCTGAGGGCAGCCTCTCCTCGTGGTGATTGTTGCACCACTGAAATGTTTGTTTGGGGTTTCCCAGAATCCCTGAAGTGATTTGGCCAAGGCTTCCCGTGGATAAGTGACATGCAGCAGTGTTTGGGCTTGTCACTGCTGACCCAGCACACGCTGCCTTTGGTGGCTCTTCCTTCTTCTCTTTCCTGTTCTCTCTTGCTGCTTTCCTCTGCTGCCTCTTCAGAGATCCAGCTCACAGGACCGGGGAATTATTCCCCATAATCCTACAAAGAAATGTGCCCTCCGGTGGATCCTCAAACTTTTATCTCCAACCCCATCTTAATTGAAAAGTTGATTTCAGTTTCTGTTGCTTCCTCTTCTTGGGAGTGCCGTGCAGGGATTGATCACTAATTAATCCCTTTCTGTTTAGCCACATATCTCTCCATGATGTACGTTAGGAAACTATGGGAAGCACCGGGAGAGAAAGAGGAAAAGGTAAAATGTAGGGTCTGAACCCTTGATTTGCACAGAGCACCCCGTGAGGGTGGTGGTGGGGACCCACTGCTGGGGATGCTGGAGGTGACGCCACCTCTCACTGGGAGCATCCCTGCGCTCAGCAGCTCTAAGGATGCGATCCTGCTTTAGGAAAGCACAGTGAAAATAAACAAACTAATTAATAAATAATTAAAGAGCCTCGTTCTGGGCTCTCAGGAGCCCCCTGCACTGACAGGGATCCGAGGCAGCTGAGCTGGCAGCAAACGCTGGCTCTTCTGCCAGCGCTTCAGAGGCAGCTCTGAGAGTTGGGGCGATGGTTTTAAAACTAAAAGAGGGGAGATCCAGACTAGAGCTAAGGAGGAAATTATTTACTCGGAGGGTGGGCAGGCCCTGGCACAGGGTGCCCAGAGAAGCTGTGGATGCCCCTGGATCCCTGAAAGAGCCTGAGGCCAGGTTGGACAGGGCTGGGAGCAACCTGGGCTAGTTAAATATGCTAGTTAAAGAGGGGCTCGGACAAGGTGGCCTTTAAAGGTCCCTTCCAACCCAATAAACCTCTGATTTTATAATGATCCAGGCCTAAGCCAAACCCCTGGCTCTGTGCCCCGACACACCGTGGGCACGTTTGCCCCAGAAGGGAAACGCTGTGGGTTGTGCCGCACCTCACCTTCAAGGCTCGGGGCTCCACATCTCCCTCAGCTCACCGACCTCCCTCAGATCAGGACAAAACACGACCCCCAGTCCCTGCGGCGAGCACTGCCGCTGCTGGGGCCATCGTCACCCGTGTGTGTCACCCTGACCCGGCTCTTCTTTTCCCCCCGGCACAGAGGACGGCCCCGCGCAGCCCGCCCTGCTCCCTGCAGGCCCCTCACGACCTCCACGCTCCCGGCCGAGGGGAGGAGAATGTCTTCAGCCACCTCCCGCTGCACTCGCAGCACCTCGCCAGGACCCCGTACCCCATGATCCCCATCGGGGGCATCCAGATGGTGCAGGCCAGGCCCAGCTCCCACGCCGGCCTGGTGCCGGGGCCCGTGCTGTCCCTCCAAGCCGGACACCTGGTCCCCTCAGCCAGCCGGGCCGCCAGGAGGGACGGGGAGCCTCAGAGCCCTCCGGAGCCCTCATCGGAGTCCGTGTCGCCCGTCGCCAAGGTCTCCAAGTACACGCTGTCCCCGGAGCAGCCGGCGGCCGGCGGCTTCTCAGAGGAGAAGATGAGGACTAGCGAGCTTCAGCCGGAGCAGGAGGAGCACAGCCCCGAGGCCCAGCCCGGCCCGGCGCAGCAGCCGTCCCCAGGCAGCCCCAGCACCCCCCAGGAGCCCCGTCCGGAGCCCTCGGAGGAACCCTCCAAAGCCACGGGCAAGCAGCAATCGGGCAGCTCGAGCACCCCTTCGGAACCAGCCTGCACTTTCATCTCAGCCGTCCCCTCGCTGGCCAGGGACAGCCCCTCAGAAGCCCCCCCTGGCCAGGCCCAGGCCCAGGCCCAGCCCCGCTCCCCGCGCCCCGGGAACCTCTCCGCGAGCAGCCCGCACCCGGAGCACTCCGACTGCGGTCAAACTCACACAAAGGTGGATGAAAACGCGGGAAGTACTTAAAGCCTCCGCCGGCTTGTTCCACCTTTAGGCTTCCTCTGTAAAATCAACAGACATTTTTCAACACTATTTCCTTTAGTATAATCATAAGAAGCACTCTAGTGAATGACCAAACCCATGGAAAAATTCCTGGTTTTCTTTGTCCCAGTCTGGTATTATCTCCACATGTATGCAGTTACTTGTGCCTTTTTCTATACCTTTTGTTGCTTGAAATGTACAAAACTGTTTGAGGCTGTGAATATTTTTTTAGAGTTTTTTGGAAAGGGGGTTTGTTAGACCTTGTCTTTTTTGCCATTTAGGTGTGCGTAATCCTGGGCCTGAGAGATGCAGAAAGGAAAGGGTTAAGCGTTTTAAAGAGGAAGAAGATGCACTGAAAAAACAAAAGCAAAACAGAAAAAAAACCTTTTTTTTTTTTTATATTGATCAAATGATTAAAAAAAAAAAAAAAAAAGAAAATACCCAAACCCTTACTCCCGTGTACAGAAGTTTATGATTCGTATTTATTACATGCTTTATTTAATTCTTGCAAAGTGCTTGTTTTTTTTTTTTTTTTTTTTTTCCCCTCGCATCCCTATGGTTGTGCTTTAAACAGTTGAAACTGCTTTACATTTGAAAAAAAACGTGTTTACCCTGACCTTGTGACTGAAAGTAGCACTTCCTTGAGCAGGGGAGGTTCGTTGTGTGCAGGGAGATAAGTTGTCCCTCGAAAAGAGGAAAAACGAACCGCGAGCGCCCCTCCCTCCTGCAGAACCCAGCAAAGCACTTTTCTTAAAAAAAAACAAAAAAGGGACAAAAAAACCTAAAAAAAAGAAAAAAAAGAAAAAGAAAAAAAAAAAGGTTCTTCTTCAAAGATTTACCTGCGAGAAGGTAGGAATGTATGGAATGTAGAGCCCGTGCCAGGAAGGGTCTCTCGCTGGACGAGCCTCCTGCTTGCTTTGCTTTAATCCTCCCGCGGCGCCCGGCAAAGCCCCGCCTGTGCTGGAGCCCCCCCGGGCTGGGAGAGCCTCTGCAAACCTCCCCTGGGGTCAGAGGGGGAGGAAGGCAGCCTTGAAACCCTTTCTCCTTCTGCCATGTTTGAGTTGTGGACGAGCTCCCCTCATCCCATCCCATCCCACCATCCCATCCCATCATCCCATCCCATCATCCCATCCATCCCATCCCATCATCCCATCCCATCCCACCATCCCATCCCGTCCCATCATTCCATCCCATCCCATC
>VXBN01004791.1:43658-70901 GCA_013397395.1 Sinosuthora webbiana | reverse complement strand
AAAAAAAAAAAAAAAAAGAAGAAAAATACTCAGTATTTGATGTTTGTGACCCTTATTGTAAATGACATCTGTACTGTGAATGAGAAGTTTTTACAAGTATAATATTGCCTTTACTACAGCTCAGATTGTCTGCTCGGTCTGGGCGTATTTTTAAAAAAACAGCATGTTGGAATAAATTTCAAAGTCCCAACATATCCCTGCGTGTGTCCGTGGCACTCCTTAATTCCCGTTTTATTTCCCAGGGCCCCGGGGGCACATCTGGGTAAATCCTGGTTCTGCTGCACCCCCACTGCAGGGGAAGTGCTGCCCTCATGGAAATGCCACAATTGTGGGGTTTTTTTCTGTTTTTTCTTCCTTTTTTCCCCCATTTTTCCCTCCTCACAGAGCACATCTGGATAAATCGTGGTTCTGCTGCACCCCCACTGCAGGGGAAGAGCTGCCCTCATGGAAACGCCACAATTTTTATTTATTTTTCTGTTTTTTCTTCCTTTTTTCCCCCATTTTTCCCTCCTCACAGAGCACATCTGGGTAAATCCTGGTTCTGCTGCAGCCACCCCATCCCTGCTGCACCCCCACTGCAGGGGAAGTGCTGCCCTCATGGAAATGCCACAATTGTATTTTTTTTTCGTGTTTTCCTCCTTTTTTCCCCCAGTTTTTCCTCCTCACAGAATTGAGGCCGTGAGCAATGGGTGCTCTGAGGGGGCTCTGCAGAGACCAGGCTCAACTCCCAGAATTTCAGACTGGTTTGGGTGGGAAAGGACCTGAAAGATCATCCAGTTCCGACCCCTGCTGCGGGCAGGGACAGATCCCACTGGAGCAGAGGGCTCAGAGCCTCACCCAGCCTGGCCTCGGACACAAACTTTAGGGGAAAAAAAAATAAGATAATTATAAAAAAATCTGGGATTTCCCCCTTCCACTTGCTCCTTCTCAGGAGCTGAGTTGCCCTCAGCCCATGAATTCCCTTTATTCGCCTGGAAACCCTTCTGGGCAGCTCCTGCCCTGCTCCCCATCAGCCCCAGGGCCTCAAACACCAGGAATTCCCCTCGGGGTCCCTCCCTGTGGTGCTCCAGCTGGGGCTGCACAACCTGCTGCTCCCTGGCCAAACAGCAGCACCCACGGCTTGAATATTTGATTTCTCCAGGTGTGAATTCTGAGCTGGATGAGGGAGGTGAGGGCAGGGCCAGGGGATGTTGGTTAATCTCAGAAAAATCCCAAAAAACCATCCCAAAAATCTCAGAAAAGTCACGTTTGTGTGTGAAGAGGTGTTGGGTACAAACCTCTGCCTTCGCCCTGGTTGGGGTCTGCTGGAATTCAGCAATAACTGCTTCTCAGGGAAGGAACTTCACCCAAAAACTGCTTTTCCCAGGCCTCAGCTGCTCCGTGCCTCAGTTTCCCCAGCCATGGAGCTCACGGGGCTGCCCACGAGGCCAGGAGCCAACTCCAGCCCAGCAGGGTGAGCAGTTCAGGGCTCCGGGGGCCACCAGGACCTTTCCTGGGCTGCCAAGGCTGACAGAGCTCTGGGTGCTGCGCTCTGCACCCCCTTTGCTCCAGGGGTTTTCCACTCCTGCTGCTGCCCCTGATGCAGGAGAAGTGGATGGAGCATCCAGAAAAAGCTGGAGAGATGCGTGAGATGTGTGAAGATTCCATAATAACTGCCTGGATTTTCCTTTCCAGGGGTGGAAGGCAGCGAGCCCTGGCTGGAGGCAGCGGGGTTGGTGACGTTTGTTCCGCTGCCAGCCCCTCCTGCCACTGAGGAGGGGAATAATTTTTCCTTTAAAAGAAAAAAAAAAATCATTCCTGCAATGCTTAAAACTGCTGGAGGCAGACTGAGAACGCTGCAGTTAAACCCCACTGAGCTCCCAAACCTGGAGCCAATTTGGGTCACACCGATCTCCAATCCATCAGGTGTCCCAAGAAATTCCTTCCCCTGAGAGAGCCTTTGTTTTTCCCGACACGGAGAGCAGACATTTCCTGCCCCGGGGAGCCAAATGTGGGATCCAAGTGCTCAGAATCCCTGGGCTGAGGTTCCAGGCTGGCTCCCCTGGGAAGTGCAGACCCGTGGGGAAGGGAAGGTGGTGAAAATGCCCCGAAAAGTTCAAACCCTCTCTCTGGGAGGCTGAAATTCCTGCTGTTCTTTGGAAACCTCCCAGTCCCAGGGTGAAATGGTCGTTCCCTCTGCTCAGGTTCAGCCTCCCAGCTCCCAGAGCTTCAGCTGGGAGCCTGGAAAGAGGAATTGCTTTCATAACCAGGCCTTGATGTGCATCACAGCCATAAAAACACTTTCAGAAATCTTCAGCCTTTGACCTTCCATGGGACTGTCAGGTGTGGAATCCCAGAATGGTTTGGGTTGGAAGGGACATTAAAGATCATCCTGTCCCACCCCAGCCATGGCAGGGACACCTCCCACTGTCCCAGGTGCTCCCAGCCCCAGTGTCCAGCCTGGCCTTGGGCACTGCCAGGGATCCAGGGGCAGCCACAGCTGCTCTGAAAAAGCTGCTCCTGAGGGGTTTTAATCCACTCCCAGCCACAGGAGAAATTTCTTTGAGACCTGGGGTTTGATGGATTTTCTGGAGCACAGTCCAGTGCCCCCAGTGCCTTCAGGAGCAGCTCTGGCTGTGCCTGCAGACCTGGCTCCCCTTGGAGAACCCCATCCTGAGCCACAGGGAACTTCTGGGACTCCTCAGTGTGCACCAGCTGCTCTGGTTTGATCCTGCCTGTGCCGGGGGGTGCTGCAGCTTGGGGGGTGTCACACAGGGAGGGGAGGGGAGCACCAGGGACCTGGCTCCAGGGATCTGGGCTCCACTGAGCAGAGGGCTGGGAGGATCGGGGATTTGACTCCAGGGATTTGGGGCTGGACAAAGGAGAGGGCTGGGGGGATCGGGGATTTGACTCCAGGGATTTGGGGTCCACTGAGGAGAGAGCTGGGAGCACCAGGGACCTGGGTCCAGGGATCTGGGATCCACTGAGGAGAGGGCTGGGAAAATTGGGGATTTGGCTCTGGGGATTTGGGGCTGGACAAAGGAGAAGGCTGGGAGGATCAGGGATTTGGGTCCCCAGGGAGCTGGGAGGAGGAGGGATGGCCGGGGATGTGCGGCACAGAGCAGCCAGGGACAGCTCCTCCCTGCCCAACAGCCCGTGCCGGGGACAGCGTGTGAGAGAGGGGACACAGCCCCTGTCCCCCTGCCCGGGGCTGCCCTGGGCTCCTCCCCGCCTCGGCCAGATGGTCTGGGGCTGTGCTCCCTCCCAGGAGGAGCCGTTTGAGCTGCCAGGGCTGGCACGGCCACCCGGGCTGGTGCTCGTTGTTATGACAACAGGAGGAGGCTGCCGAGAGCAGAGAACAGGGAGGGAGGGAAGGAAAAGGGAATCAAGGAATCAGGGAATTGTACAATCGTTAAGGCTGGAAAAGACCTCCAAGGCCAATCTCTGACCGAATCCCTCCATCCCCAGTGAACCATCTCACAAAGGGCAGGATTCTGTGGGGCACAAGGGGCCGGGGAAGGCAGTGAGGGGCAGGCTGAGGGGTGGGCTGAGCACGGGGCAGGGAGAGAGGACAGCCCCGGGGACAGAGAACACCCCTGGGGACAGGGAACAGCCCCGGGGACAGAGGACAGCCCCGGGGACAGGGAACAGCCCCGGGGATGCAGGGCAGTCCCAGGATGGGCATCAGGACTGGGGCTGTGCTTTGCCCGTGACACTGCTGGGCACAAGAAGGACCTGGCCGTGCCCAGGGCTGAGCCCCAGCAGCCCAAACATCCCCAGGGCCGGGACCTGAGCAGCGGGAGGACAATGCCCAAAGCAGCAGCCCGAGGGTTATTGCAGCAGGTCCCTCCTGGGGAGCGCTGGCAGCCGGGCCGTGACCTCATCCTCCCACCAGCGCTGCTTGGACAGGCAGCAAAACAAACACAGATCACCTGATAACCAACGCCGAGCCCTGCTGGGGCCGCCAGAGCCCCCTGCCAGCCTCCAAAGGGACACAAAAAGGTGCAGGAGCTGCCAGGGGATGCCATCGTTAAGAGCCTGTGCTTTCCATTTCAAACTGGTGTCTCCTGAGGCGTCCTTCTCCATAAACCCACGGCTCCTGTGCCCAGAGGATGATGTGGAAAGCTTGGCTTTTATCAGCAGCAGGATGCTTGCAGCCTTATCCTCTGTTTTATGGGGAAAACCTGGAAGTGTGTCCCTGTGTGCTGCCAGGAGGGATGAACACCCCTGGGGAATACAGGAGTCCCCACTGCCTTCCCCGGGGACCTGCTCACATTGCTCAGGAACGTGGCCCTGACCCCTCCAAAGGGAGAATCAGCAAACTTTTCAAGCCCAGACAGGATAAAGGCCGGGGTGACATGGCCTGAGTCCCTGCTGAGCCTGCTCTCCCAGCCTGGGTTATCCCGTGATCCCAAGTGATCCAGCAGAGAGCGAGGGATGGCCTAAACCCTCCCAGGAGCTCCAGAGGAGGCAACACCAGCCAGACTTTGCTTCTGTGCTCAGGAGCTGGGGGTCAAATCCATCCCAGGCTGAAAGGACCCCGTGCCCTGCCCTTGGGACTCCCCTAAACAGGTCACCAGCACCTAAAGAAATCCTGTGTGATGAATTTGCTTTATTCCCCCTGGAATTCCAGCTCAGCTGCACAAAGGGCGTGATTTCAGCAGGGGATGGCAGTGGGTGAGGGCACATCCACCGTGTCATTTATCCCAGCAGGTCTTTCCCCATTTTTGCTCCAAATCACAGCTCAGGCCACAGCTCTGCCCAAGTTGCTCAGTCCTAAAGGAAGGCGGCATTCCAGCTGGAATATTTGGAGATGGAATCCCAAACTCCCAGAGGGAGGGTTGGCTCCATGGTCCCAACCTTTGGTCAAACCTTTGCTCCTGGAAGCACTGGGAATTCCCAGCACTGCCGTGCCACTGCTGCCTCCACACTGTTCGGTGCTTTTCCCCTCTCAGCTTTCTGCTCCTGGAATCGGCTCCTTCGCTGAGAACCCGAGATTTTCACTGTAAAAATAGATTTCCAAAAGAGAGCTGGAAACCGTGACCTTATCTTTCCTGACATATGGGGGAAATGAAGGCTGCAAAATGTGTTATTCCTTTAACCTCGTAACTCTGGAGACACGAGGCCAGCAGGGCCCCGTGTGACACCGAGCTCCAGCAGAGATCTCCGGCTTTAAGATCTCTGTAACCCATTAGGGTGCAAATTTATGAAAGGAGGCGGGTTAGATAAAAACCAGGTGGTGTTTAAAGGTCAGTGTTGTGCTCGAGGAAGGGATTTTTTTTTTTTTTTTTTTTTTTTTTTTTAACAAGCTCTGTGCCCGTGGCTGTTGGCCTGGGATGTGGGGCTGTCACTCGGTGCCAGCTGGCAGGGGACAAGTGTGGGGAGACGAGGAGATGGGGGTTATGGGAAAGGGAGCCAGGGTGGATGGATGATGGATGGATGGATGGAGGGATGGACAGATGGATGGAGAGATGGGTATGGATGGATGGAGGGATGGATGGAGGGAGGGATGGAGGGATGGACAGAGGGATGGAGGGATGGAGGGATGGAGGGATGGAGGGATGGATGGATGGATGGAGGGATGGATGGAGGGAGGGATGGAGGGATGGAGGGATGGATGAGGGTACGGGGAGAAGCCTCTGAAATGTGTGTTTATGCTGCTCACTGGAAGAGCCCAACTTCTCGAGGTCGACACTGCAGTGGTGACTGAGGCCGTGTGAAATCCCAGCTGATCCTGCTCTGAAAATCCCCTCGCATCCCATTTTCTACACCTTCCTGACTCTGTGTGAACATTTGTGCAGTTTTCACCCCCTTTCTGAGCTCTTCCTTCGGGGCCAAACCCCACAACTCCCAAACCCTCACAGGGCACTGGGAGCTGGGGCTTTAAACCCTCCTCTCCCAGCCCAGGCAGCAGCAGGAGCCTCGCAGGCTGCCCAGAGCAGCAGCACTGATGACTCCTGCTAACAGCAGCCCCATCTTCCAGGGCTCTATATCTCTGACTGGAGACCTAATAAGTGCTGAATTGGTGTGTGATTTAATGAGGCGAACTTCAAAGCTGCTGTTCCCACACCTAATTCACTCATCAGGACTAATAACTGCAATGGGCGGCGTTTTTTTCGGGGTGTTTTTTTTTTATTTATTTCCTCCTAGCAATTTATTATTTACCCAGTTGCTTTACAGCTCCTAATTTAATAAGTGCAATAACCCAGGGGTACTGCTTCAGTGAGGAGGAGAAGCTGTGAAATCCACCCAGTCTCTGCTTTGCTGGACACCAGAGGTCCCATTATAAGGTTTTTAAGCCCTTTTATGACATTGGCAAGGGGGAGGTGTGGAGCTCTGCGCCTCGCCAGAAGGCTCCCTTCCCAAAATGTGCTGGCAGGATGGCAGTGCTGGGTGTCCCGTGGGTTTGTGTCCTGCAGCCTGACCAGCTTTGAGCCTGGCTGACCGTGCAGCAGACAGGGACGGAGCCAAAGGGCACCCGAGGGTGGCAAAGCACATCCCCTCCGGGGGGCTGGCTCGTTTTTGGGCTCTCCTCACTCCGCCTCCCCCTCCCAGGGATGTGCACGAGGGAGCAGTGACCTTGGCCCAGCCCCAGTTTCATCCTGGGGGTGACAGTGATGGCCACAAACCCCGTTCTGCCCGCCGTGGGGATTTTTAGGGGTCTTGAGGATTTTTTTTCTGGAGGGAACAGAAGTTTCTGGGATCCTTCCAGGGACGTGCAGACAGCTCTGGGGGTGAGGGACGGTGTCCGAAGTCCCCATGAGCCCAGCACCAGGATAAATAAGAGCTCACTCTGCCCTGGCACTGCCCTGGCAGCTTGGGCACTGCTGGATCATCAAGAATTCCCTTTGCCTTTTCCCCACCTGAAGCATCCCTGCGATCCTGCAGCTCCCTGGATCTCCTCGGATATTTCCCAGCTGTATCCCGGGGAGGAACCTGAGCTGAGCCGTGCCCCTGAGCTGCTCCTCAGGCGTGATTTCTCTGAGCTGTCACCTCCAGAGCTGCGTGAAGCCCCGTCCCTGTTCCCAACAACCCCCGTCCTTCCCCTTCCCCGTTTCCCACCGCCGGCTTTCAAAGCGCTTTTGCAGACATTAAAGAGCTGTTCCCCAGAACCCCAGGGGCTGCAGCTGAGCCGAGCCTGCTCTGAAATGTTCCTGCTGTTGCTGTGATACCGGCTGGAGCTCGCTGCAGCCGCCAGCCTTTTTATTACAGCCTCGGCTCGCTCCGAGGTTAGGTCATTCCGCAGATAAAAACCCAGCCGGGGATGTGGCCGAGCCGGGATCGGGGATTCTGCGGTGACAGAGCCAGGGATGCTGCTTGGCATTCATCAGCCCTTCAGGCAAACCCACAGCCTCCTTTCCTGCCCTTGCACCATCCTGTCCCCCCTGATTTATTCATCCTCGGGGCACCGGCCCTGCTCTTTGTGCGGGGCTGAAAGAATTCCGGGTGTTTTGGGTTAATCAGGCACTTCTGGAGAAGGGGAAATTCCTAATAAACGTGCAGCGAGTTCCCCTGCTGCTAATTAGCAGCTGATCCATTTTCCTCTGGATTTAAGTGGGAAAATAGCAGCGATGGGGAAGAGGCGCATTCCTGGCCCATGAGCTATTCCCGAGCGGGCAGCCCTGGGAGCATCCAAGGCGAAATCGCGGCTCAGTTTTCCTGCCTGTGGAGCACGAGGAAAAGGGGCTGCATTTCCCATTTTGGGGCTGCTGCTGCTGCTCAGAGCCAGCACGAATTGCTGCCAGATTTGGGGGGTGAGAAGGCAGGGACCTGCTGAGGTCCCAGACACGGGGCTGGGCTCAGCCTGGGGGAAGCACAAGCCACCTCTGGGCCGGGGGTGCACCCAGGGGCTCCGGACCCAAACAGGGGCTCCAGATCCACAGAGACACTCCAGTGTCAGCCCCCCCTGCACAGGGATGAAGGGGAGAGGTGTGATCAGCACGGTGGGCTGAGCCACTTGTGTCACAGGGAGAAGAGCTTAGTGCAGACAGGACCACATCTGGCTTGGCCTCACCACGGCAGCCCCGGGCTGTGCCGGAGCCAGAGACACCTGGGATTGTCCCTCCCAGTGAGTCCCCAGCAGGGTGACAGGGTGGGGAGCTGTGCACCTCGCTGGGGTCTGCAGGCACCACAGAAATCACAGAATCATTCAGGCTGGAAAATGTTCCGAGATGGTCAAGTCCAACCTCTGGCTGAGCACGACCGCAGCAACTAAACCGCAGCACTGAGTGCCACAGAGAAATGTTTGCTGAGCAGTTCCAGGGATGGGCACTCCAAACCTCCCTGGGCAGCCCCTGCCAAGGCCTGAGCACCCTTTCCATGGGGAAATTCCTGCTGCTGTCCACCCTGAGCCTCCTGTCCTAGAGCTCCACCACAGCGCAGCTCCCTGGAAGGGTCAAAACAAGATTTCTGTCATCCCACACGAGGCTGGGGGGTGATGGGGACACCACTGTGATGCCACCCAGGACAAGGCTGTGGGGTGCTGGGGACACCTTTTCAAGAGAAGCTGTGGGGTGATGGGGCCACAACTGCGATGCCATCTATGACAAAGGTGTGGGATTCTGGGGACACCATTCCAGTGCCACCCCGGACAAGGCTGTGGGGTGCTGGGGACACCTTTTCAGTGCCACCCAAGAGAAGTTGTGGGCTGATGGGGCCACTACTGCAATGACAAAGGTGTGGGATTCTGAGGACACCATTTCAGTGCCACCCCGGACAAGGCTGTGGGGTGCTGGGGACCCCGTTTCAGTGCCACCCTCGCTGTCTGGCTGAACCTCCCCAGCAGCAGCATTTTCAGTGTTTCCCCCGCTTCACCCCAGCAAATCCCCCCCGGCTTTGGGGCCCAGGTTCCCACCAGGAGACCCCCCCGAGCAGCGCCCCCAGCACACCAGGGGCAGGAGATCCCCCCGGCCAGCCCCGGGATGCTCCGGGCCCCGCCGCAGCCCCAGCGAGCTCCGTCTGCCCCAGGAGCTGCCTCTGACACGTGCGCGTCCGCCGAGTGCCATCTAGTGGGATTTTATCTCACCGTCCGCATTCCCTTAAAAAAAAACAAAACCTGCATTTGCTGAAAAACCACATTTGATGCACGTCCGAGAGGAGAACACGAACTAATTAATGCCAATTCTCCCTCTCGCTCGCTCTTCCCAGCGCTGCTTTTGCAGTTTTTTTTTCCCCCCTCCTCGCACGATGTCGGCAGTTTCCTGGCACCAGATCAATCTCGATTTAGAGGTGGAAAATACTGCAGGTTTTTTAAAGGGCCCTGCAATTCAGGGGTGCTGCGGGGTGGAGAACTTCTGTGAAATCTTGATCCTGTTGTAAAATTTAAATTTACTTGTAAGATCCACAGAGGGTTTTAAATTTACATGTAAGGTGCAGAGAGGGTTTCTCCAGGGCACTGTGTGTCCCCCCGTGCTGGTGGCACTCCGCAGGACATTTGGGGAGGGTCAGGCTCCTCGCAGCACATCCCTGCCCTGCTCTGCCTGTCCCTCCCTCGGGACCAACGGCAGGAAAAGATCCTGGTGCTGCTCCTGGTTGTTGGGGCCATGGGAGGGGGACTGGGAAGGTCCCTGCAGAGCTTTGCTGGCCCAGCCATGCCCCTGGGGGTCCCTGTAGGGTGTGGGTGACCCTGGGCTGCACCGACTGGGAAATGCCAGCTCTGACAGGGGGACAACAGCAGGGACAAGAGGGGACTGGGAGGAACTGGGAGAAACACTTGCTGTCCCTTGGGAAAACCCATGGATGTGCCCAGGCCTGGTGCCCACACCCCTCTGTGCTCCCAGTGGCACTTTGTGACCTCAAAGAAATGCAGATGTGTCCTTACACCGGAATAAACAGTGACACTCTTTCAGTCTCTGTCCCTCCATCACACACCCCAAGAGCTTTAGGAAACAGGAATAATTTCTGTAGGGTCCCATAAGGGATTTGGGGCCAGCCCTGTGCCGAGGGTCTGGTCTAAAGCTGCCAAAGGCTCAGCCCTTCAGACACGACCTGGGATGACGACATCCCTCCAGAAAGAGGGGAAATTAAGGTTAAATATATGGAAGGAATTGTTCCCTGGGAGGGTGGGCAGGGGCTGGGCTGGAATTGCCAGAGCAGCTGTGGCTGCCCCTGGATCCCTGGCAGTGCCCAAGGCCAGGCTGGACATTGGGGCTGGGAGCAGCCTGGGACAGTGGGAGGTGTCCCTGCCATGGCAGGGGGTGGCTTTGGATGACCCTTAAATGTCCCTTCCAACCCAAACCATTCCGAGATTCCTAAATCCCATCTGCCACGGTACCAGTGATGTGGTACTGATTTATCCTGGAGTCCTAAAAATCAGGGAAAAAAAAAATAATCATCAGCTGATGAAATTTTGTTGTTCCAAAGGAACCCTAAACTTGTATTTTTTCTCAGAATGAAATAAGAAAGGAGCGATGTCATTGCTGCTGCTTCTGTGGGCCCGCTGAGTCTCTGCCAGAGCCAGTCCTAGAGAGCATTAATCATCCTTTACTCACTCAAATCCCCCACAAACGCTTTGTGTGAGCCCTGAGAAGGGAAAAGGATCAATACCGAGCTCTCTCCCTGGGTTCATTTGCACACTCATCCCCAGGAGACCCAAAAAACATTAAATGTGCATCGTCACCACTCCCAGGAGCCCCAGGAGCAGCACAGCCCTGGGTGAATGCCCCGGGGGTTGATCCAGGTCTCCATGAGCTGGGTCCTCCATGGAGTTCCTCCCTCCCGCCCAGGAGGGCCCAGAAAGGCTCCACGAAACCCCCAGCCCAGCTGGAGCTCTGCATTCCCAAGTGGGATCCCTGGGTGTGGAAACGTTTGCCTTGGCTCTGGCTGCTGTCCCCGCGCTCTTGGCGGCTGCCGGGCTCCCCTGATTGCTGCCATCAGCCCTCGGATAGTCCTGGAGCCGCCCTGGGAAAGGCTCCGTGTCCATTCCTGGGATCAGCCGTGGCTCCACACGGGCATTTCCTGCTCCTGCTTCTGAGGAGTTGTTCAATTTATCCCAAACGAGTTCTCCTTGTCAGTGATAACAGAGAGGGGAGCACAGCCCCGTCCTGCAGGTGGGAGTCACCTCTATCTAGAATTGTCCTGCAGGTGACAGTCACCACGATCCAAAATTGTCCTTGCAGGTGGGAGTCACCTCTGTCCAAAATTGTCCTGCAGGTGGGACTTAACTCCGTCTAGAATTATCCTGCAGGTGAGAGTCAGCAATATCCAGAATTGTCCTGCAGGTGGGACTCACCTCTACCTGAAATGATCCTGCAGGTGGGAGTCACCTCTATCCAAAATTATCCTGCAGGTGAAAGTCACCTCTACCTGAAATGATCCTGCAGGTGGGAGTCACCTCTATCCAAAATTCTCCTGCCTGCTCCTAAAGTCACACCAGGAGCAGCTTCTCATTGCAACGCCACAATCCAAGGGAAAATATCCCCCTGTTGATGTTTCTCTCAGACTTAAGGACTTCCTGGTGTCTCCCATCCCTGGTGGGGCCACAGCCACCCGGGAGAGCTGGGCTCACGGCTGGGGTTTGCATTTGGGGCTGGCTGAGGCTGTTGGGCACGGGCCATAACCCAGCACTGTTTATCTAAAACAGATCCCAACTTGGACCAGTCTGCTCTCCAGAGACCCTGGCCACGGCCAACATGGAAGCAGCAAAGGGGCCCGTGTGGGAATTTGGCCCAGGCAGAGTCAGAGCTGCTGGTGGTGGTCCAAGAATTGTGATTGATTCTGCCAAACCCCCCCGTCAGCACAGCGAGGGGCTGGGGCTGGCCCAGGAGAGGGAAACCTCAGCCCAGGGGCCCCCTGGTGCTGAGAGCTCCTGGCTCTGCACCTGGAACCGCGGCTGGGATGGGAACGTGGGGAGGGGGCCCTGCCTGGGACCAGCTGCTGGAGTCTGCTCCCTTGGGGACACAGCAGAGCGCTCAGAGGGGACCTGCAGGGACAGAGAGCAGGGACACAGCAGAGCATCCAGAGGGGACCTGCAGGGACACAGCAGAGCACACAGAGGGGACCTGCAGAGCGTCCAGAGGGAATCTGAAGAGAGGAGGGATACAGCAGAGCATCCAGAGTGGATCTGCAGGGAACAGGAACACAGCAGAGCACCCAGAGGGGGTTTACAGAGAGCAGGGACAGAGCAGAGCATCCAGAGGGAATCTGAAGAGAGCAAGGACACAGCAGAGGATCCAGAGGGAATCTGCAGGGACACAGCAGAGGATCTAGAGTGGATCTGCAGAGGGCCCCTGGCTTTGCCTCTGTGTGACACAACGTTCCTTCACTCCTGGGATGGACAAAGCTCCCAGACCTACAGAGAACACCAGAACATCACCAGAGGAGGGTGAGAACCTCCACGGCCCTTCTGCACCCCCAGGACCTTGTGAGTGCAAAGGAGTGCTGGCAGCAGGGCGTGACACGGGCCTGGGGCTCCAAACTCAGCCCAGGGTGGCTTTGCAGCCCTTCTGAGCGGCACAGACGGCCCAGAGGAGGTGCCTGGTGTCCCTGAGGTGTGCTGAGGAGTGGTTCAGCAATCCCAGCCACTTCCTCGGCCCATCCCTGCTCAATCCCAGCTGCTGTTGCACCTTGTGGCCTCTCCAAAGCACGGGAAGGCAGGACCCCAACCCGAGGGGGGCTGCCTGGCTGAGGGGACGAGGCAGCTCAGAGGGAAAAGTGCCGTGGCTGGTCTGTGCCGGCTGGGAACGGGTACAAGCAGGCCGTGGGCACGGCGGGATTTCCCCAGTGGGATCTGCCGAGCTCCACGGTGCTCTCGGAACAGCCTCTGCCCCAAAACACAGCGGGAAAAACCAGGAAAATGAACCAAAAATCTGAAAACCGCCCTGGCCGATGGGCACGGGGAGAAATCTCCCGGCTTTTGCCAGTCTCCCACCGCCTCCCTCCCTGCGGATGGATGGGGACAGAGCTTGGAACCTGCCCGGCTTTGCACGGAGCGTTTCCTGGAGCTCTGCCCCGCGCCGGGGCGCCCCGCAGAGCCCGCGCTGCCTCCCGCAGCCGGGACACGTCGGAGGCTGTGGTTTTTTTGGGCTGATTTGCATCACCGGGATGGAGCGGGCAAAGCAGGAGCGTGTCATGGAGCGGGGAACGTGAGCGGGGCCGTAACTCCGCGGCGGCGGGATGAGGCGGTAGCTATTTATAGCCGGCAGATTGCTAATAACTGGCACGGGGAAGCCTCCAGCGGCTCCGGGCGGCCCGTTCACACCTCCCACAAAGGAGACAAGCTGCTCGGCTCGCTCTGAAGCGCTGCCAGCCCGCTGCCATCGGAGCCGGGCGCGCAGCCTCCCGCAGCCCCGAGCACGGCCCGCAGCCCGCTCACCCCGCCGGGAGCCGATGGACCCAGGTGATGTCGGTGCTGCTGAATTCAGCATCCACCTCCTTGGACATCCCCGGGACCCTCAAATCCTCCACCCCAGCCAGGAGCTGATGGTTCACCTTCGGTGTTGTGGCTCCTCTCCCTGCTCAGCCTTCCCAGGCTCCCTGGGCTGACCCCAGCTGTCCACGAGCTAAAGGCTGAGCGGTCCCTGATGTCAAAAATCGACATGTTTAGGCCTTTTTTGTTCTTTCTTTCTTTCTTTTATTCTCACGGCAGTTTTTAACTGCTGTATAAATAGGATTTTTAAAATTGTGTGTTATATCAGCTTCGTGCAGTTGCTCAGCAGTAAATGAATGAATGGGACACGAGAATGAACGACCCCACCTGGGTTTTATCCATGCCCTGATCTCCCTGGAATTGTCAGGGCAAGGCTCACCTTGGGGATTGTATCAGGTGTGGCAAAGGTGTGACATCTTCCCCCTGGAAGGGACCTTAAATCCCACCCAGTGCCACCCCCAGGGACACCTCCCACTGTCCCAATGTCCAACCTGGCCTTGGGCACTGCCAGGGATCCAGGGGCAGCCACAGCTGCTCTGGCAATTCCAGCCCAGCCCCTGCCCACCCTCCCAGGGAACAATTCCCAGTTCCCAATCTCCCATCCAGCCCTGCCCTCTGGCACTGGGAAGCCATTCCCTGTGTCCTGTCCCTGCAGGCCTTGTCCCCAGTCCCTCTGCAGCTCTCCTGGAGCCCCTTTAGGCCCTGCCAGGGGCTCGCAGCTCTCCCTGGAGCTTCTCCTCTCCAGGGGAGCACCCTCAGCTCTCCCAGGCTGTCAGTTTGCTGATTTGGGTGTCTGATTCAAGTGCCACCCTCTGGAAATTTCACTGCCTTCCCCAGGGATTCTCAGGAGTGACAAGGAGCGCCGGGCCAGGCCAGCTCTGATGTCGCTGTGCCAAATCCTGTCACCGCTGTGCTGTGGCTGTAACACCTGCAGGGCAGGGAGGGCTGGGCTGGGCTCAGGGCAGGTGCCACTGAGATCTCCTGGGTCTGGGGTGATTATTCATGGAATCATGGAATCACTGAGTCTGGAAAAACCCTCCCAGCCCAACCATTCCCCCAGTGTCTCAAAGCCACCAACACCCCCAGGTGCCACATTTACCTGTTCTTTGAACAGTCCCAGGGATGCTGATCCCATCACTGCCCCAGGCAGCTGTGCCAGGGCTGGACAACATTTTTATGTGAAGAACTTTCCTAATGTCTTGGGTTGCAATATGTAACCAAAAATGTGTATTTTTATTTGCCAGCTGTTGAAACCGGCTGGGGAGGTGTTTTTGTTCTTTATCTCCTGTATGACCCACCCCTCATAACTCCAGGGGAGGGCTGGGTGCCCTCTGTTCCTGGGCAGCTGTTAAAGCAGCTGGGGCCGTGTTCTTTATCCCTTCCAGGACCCATCCTCCCCCCAGGGGATCTCTGCTGTCCATGGGCCATCCAGGCTCACTGCAGGGCTGATCCAATCCCATCATCCCACGGGGAGAGGCTCCACCCAGGGGGAGGAGCCCAGCATTCCCGCCTGGATCAAAGCTGGCATTGAGAACAGCAGCACAGCCTGTGTGCACTGGATTCCCAGAGGGAGCCCGGCCCCATCTCAGCCCCACTGGGCCCTTCTCCAGGATCATCTCTGCTCCAGCAGAACCACAGCTGGGCCTGCAGGAGGACTTGGCTGGGCTGACACCGACAGCCTGAGCAACAGGGGGGCAGGGCGGGTTCTGACCCTGTCAATGTTTCTAGCATTTTTTGATTGCTTTTTGGGTTTTTTTATACTACTACATTTGTATTTTTAATATCCCTCGTTAGGAACTTTTATTCCTATTCCCAAATCTTTTCCTGAAAATTCCCTTAATTGCAGAATTATAATAATTTGGAGGGAGGGGGTTCACATTCTCCATTCCAAGGGGAGCTCCATCTCTCCCTGGCAGATACCTGTCTTCCCAAACCAAGACACCAAGTATCCCATCTAACCTAAGGCCCTCCATGGGAAGGCAAGGCAAGGTGATGCTGTGCAGCTGCAGGACAGGCCATGGTTTGAGGCAGCTGGGCTTGGGGCTGTGTGGAAGGGCTGGAATCTCTTCCCTGCTGGCTTTTCCAGCAGTTCATGGCTCTGTGTCACCCCAAAAAGCCGCTCAGGCTGCCTTGGTGGCTGCCAGGTGGTGGCTGCTCCCCCTTTTCCTGCTCCAGGAGGGGCTCAGCTCCTTCTGGCAGCCCTGGGCTTTATTTGGCCACAATTCCTCCATAAGAGGTGCTGAGTTTGGGATGGCTGAGGTGGGGCCAGCTGAGAGGAGACACAGCAGGGATGGGCTGAGGGCAGTGCTGGCACAGACAGAGGCCAGAGCTGCCCCCAGCCCTGCTGGGTGGGGCTGGAGCCGCTCCCAGGAGGGGCCATGGGGCTGGACGTGGTTCCCTCTGCCCCTCGGCCACAGCATTTCCCACATCCCGGCAGATTATCTGGGGTTCCAGCCCCCCTGTGGCCTTTTTCCTGGTCCCTCACACTCCCACAGCCCACTGGCCAGGCTGAGGAGGGATTGGGATCCTGGCCAGGCTGCAGGAACAAAGCAGGAGCAGATTCCAGGGCAGGACTGTCCCAGGCTGGGGTGAGGAGCAAAGCAAACATTGAGCAGCATTTATGAGACCCCCCAGGGGCCTTCTGCCTCCTCGGGGCATCCCCTGGGGATCGATATTGATCTCCCTGAGATTCCTCCAGCTCTTCTGAGCTTCTCATTACCCTGTGAGGCTCGGACTGGGGCGGGTCCCTTCTCATCCTCCAAGGAACTCCCCCCTGCCCAACCCCAGTGGGCATCTCGAGGAGTCAGGGCTGATTTATACCCCAGGCTTTGCATTCCAGAGCCCAGGGAAGCCCCACAGGTGCCCGTGTGAGCCTGGAGAACCTGCAGAAAATGCCTTTCACCTCGGGGTGGCTGTTGGAAGGGGCAAATGTGACAATTCCAGGGAGCCACGGCAAGAGCACGAGCCCAGAAATGCTCTCCCCACAGGGGAGGGACCCAGGGTTGGGGTTCAGGGAATCACAGACTGCTGTGGCTTGGGAGGGACTTTGATGGTTTTCTCCTGCCATGAACAGGGACAAATCCATCCCCCTGAGCGGGGATTTTTACAAATCTGGTGTTTATACCCAAGCACTCAGCCTGTGCCTCGGTGCGGGGCAGGAGACACGGTGAGAGGGGCCGAGGGAAGCCTTTCCCTGCCCTGTGCAGGGATTTCTGCCACAGGACAATGCCAGCCTCCCTGCCCTGCCCATCAGTGATGCCAAGGGCTGCTGGAGGGTCAGGAATTCAGGACCTGGAAAGCAGCAGCAAAGGCCTCCTGCATGGATCTTTATCCAGTTCAGAACGGGACAAAGGCACGGAGTGAGGAGAAGAATCCAACTGAGATTTGCCGCTCTGGGTTAAAATCGGGCACTTTGTCACCAAGAAACGGGAATGGAATCACCCTTTCCTTCCCTTCTCCACTAAATGTTCACTTTCATCAGGAGTTTCTTGGTGATTGAGTCGATTGTGGGCTCCAGATCGTCACCCCCCGCAGGACTCTGACACACCTCAGCACCCCCAGGTGAGCACAGCACCCACAGGTGAGTGAAACACCCCACAGGTGAGCTCAGCACCCCACAGGTGAGTGGAACACCTCACAGGTGAATGCAGCACCCCACAGGTGAGTGAAACACCCCAAGGTGAGTGAAACACCCCCCAGGTGAGCTCAGCACCCACAGGTGAGTGAAACACCTCACAGGTAAGTGAACAGCCCACAGGTGAATAAAACATGCCACAGGTGAGTGCAGCACCCCACAGGTGAGTGAAACACCCCACAAGTGAGTGAAACACCTCACAGGTGAGTGAACAGCCCACAGGTGACTGCAGCACCCCACAGGTGAGTGTAATGCCCCACAGGTGAATAAAACCCCACAGGTGAGCTCATCACCCCACAGATGAGTAAAACACTCCACAGGTGAGCACAGCACCACAGGTGAGTGAAGCACCCAAGGTGAGCAAACCCCCCACAGGTGAGCAAACACCCGACAGGTGAATAAAACACCCCCCAGGTGAGTGCAGCACCCCACAGGTGAGTGAAACCCCCCACAAGTGAGTGAAACACCTCACAGGTGAGTGAACAGCCCACAGGTGACTGCAGCCCCCCACAGGTGAGTGAAACACCCCACAGGTGAGTGCAGCACCCGACAGGTGAATGTAACACCCCACAGGTAAGCACAGCACCCCACAGGTGAAGGTAACACCGCCCAGGTGAGCACAGCCCCCCCAGGTGATCTCAGCCCCGCGGACCCGGCCGTGTCGCTCGCTGTCCCGTCCCTGGCCGCTCTCCCGGGCCGGCTGTGTCCCCTCCCTCCCTCCCGGGCCGTTTCCCCGCTGCCAGCGCCGCCTTTGTCCCCCGGCACGTCCGTGTTCCTGCGGCGCCCGAACAAAGAGCGCCCGTCATTCCTGGGCGCTGACTCAGCCCCGGGTCCCGCACCCAGCCATGCCCAAAATTGGTGCCGAGGAGGTGCCGAGCGCAGCCGCCGTGCCGGGCTTCGCGTACCAGCGGGCTGCGGAGGGCCCGGGGCACGCCGCGCTCACCGCGAGAGACGCTTTTGTTCCCTCCCGGGAGTGTTTGCGAAGTGCCAGCCTTCCCCAAAGCGCCGCCGATAATCCTCCCATCGGGCCTGTCCTCCCAGAAGCTTTTATCCCCTCTCGGAGCTTTATGTCGAGGCCAAACGAAGCATCTCGGTGGATTAAAATGCTTTTTTCTTTTTCCTTTTTTTTTTTCTTTTGGGTTGACCACACGGAGGTGTTTGCCCGCTGGCAGCTGAGGAACGTGGAGCCTCCCATGGCTCTTCTCACACCTACGTGCCGGGCAGCATCACCTCGGAGAGGTTCTGCTGTGCCCCAGGTGTGCCCCAGGTGTGCCCCATCCCAGCACCAGGCACAGCCCGGGGACACTCAGGGCTCTGTGAGGAGATACCAACAGCTGGGAGGTCCTGGGACCCACCTCAGACCTGAGTGAGGGTCCCAAAACCCACCTCAAACCTCAGTGAGGGTCCCAAAACCTACTGCAAAGCCGAGTGAGGTGTGTTGGGAGGGACACTAAAAGTCATCCAGGGACATCCCAGCCTGCTCCAGCCTGGAGCCCACTGCAAACCTGTGGTGGGGATCACAGAGCCACAGAACACCCTGAGCTCAGGGACCCACAGGGATCATCCAGTGCAGCCCCAGGCCCTGCCCAGACCCCCCAACAATCCCCCCTGGGCACCCCTGGAGCGCTGTCCAAAGGCTCCTGGAGCTCTGGCAGCCTCGGGGCCGTGCCCATTCCCTGGGGAGCCTGGGCAGTGCCCAGCACCCTCTGGGGGAAGAACCTTTCCCTGCTCTGCAGCCTGAGCCTGCCCTGGCCCAGCTCCAGCCGTGCCCTGGGTGCTGTCCCTGGCCCTGGCCCTGTCCCTGGCCCAGGGAGTTTCACTGCAGCAGCCACAGATGTTGCTCCAGAAGGAATTCAGGCTGTCCCTGGCCCTCTCCATCCCCTCCAGGCTCCATCCCCAAATTCTCCTCTAAAAGTGGCTGGGGAGCTCCTCCGATAATTATTTGTTTCTGAGTTAGAATTTAGGCTTCACAGTTTTATATTAAAGCTACACAGACTAAGAAGCCTCCTCTCAAAGCATGCAATTCCAGAACCTGGGATTTTCAAGAGTATTTTATATAAGATTTGCAATCATATTCTTATGTCTGGTGCTGATGCACTTCTGAGGTCAGCCAGTATCACAAAGCCCAGTGCTGCACCTTAGCCTGGGATTTGCTTTGGCTTGCACAGGGTAACGGGGTGGGGAAGCTGAAGCTGCTCCAGGGCTGGAGCCCCTCTGGAGCCAGGCTGGGAGAGCTGGGGGTGCTCCCCTGGAGAGGAGAAGCTCCAGGGAGAGCTGCGAGCCCCTGGCAGGGCCTAAAGGGGCTCCAGGAGAGCTGCAGAGGGACTGGGGACAAGGCCTGCAGGGACAGGACACAGGGAATGGCTTCCCAGTGCCAGAGGGCAGGGCTGGATGGGAGATTGGGAACTGGGAATTGTTCCCTGGGAGGGTGGGCAGGGGCTGGGCTGGAATTGCCAGAGCAGCTGTGGCTGCCCCTGGATCCCTGGCAGTGCCCAAGGCCAGGCTGGAGGAACCTGGGATGTCCCTGGACGACTTTTAGGGTCCCTCCCAACACAAACCATTCCACATTTCCATGATCTTCTCGTTCTTCACCATCCCTGTGACCTCCTCGTGCTGTGACAGTCAGTGTGACCTACTCCAGCAGTGACACTGTCCCTGTGCTTCCTGCTCCAATCCTTTGGGACACAAACCCTGGGAAGAGCTGGGCAGCAGCATGTCCTGCCAGGGCACTCAGGGCTGGGTGTGGAATTCTCTGGGTGCAGGAATGTGCTCCCCATGGACTGTCACCCTGGGAGCTGCTGCTGGCCCAGGCTGGGGTTTCATCTCCTGTGTGCAGCCCCTTCCTTATCTGCCATCTGTCCCCAGAGACACAAATCAGTGCCTCCCAGGGCTGCCACCACCCGTCATTTTCACACCTCCCTCATTCACCCGGGGCAGATCCTCCCTCCTCATCCCTCTGACATCCCAGGCCCAGGCTCTGCTGCTTCATGTCCAGGCAGCCACAGCCCGGCAGGCATCTGCTGCTGCCTGCAGTTCCCTGTGCCTCTGAATTCCACAGGTTACAGCCCCAAACCCGCGGGGATTCGAACAGAAAAGCCGGGCAGGGGATGAGCTGAGCGCCCAAAGCATTCACAGCCTCTCCTGGGTCCCAGCTCCAGTCCCAGGAGCAGCCTGGGGTGGTGGAAGGTGTCCCTGCTCATGGCACAGGGTGGGGCTGGATGAGTTTTAAGGTTCCTTCCACCTCAGCGGGGGAAATGTGAGCAGTGGGCTCTAAAGCTGCTCCTGCTGAGCCCTTCCCCTCTCGCTGTGCACAGAGAACACCTTGGGTCCCTCTGGGAGCGTGGGGAGAGCTCCCAGGCTGTGCCGGAGCTCCCAGGGCACTCACAGAAAGGAAAAGTTGATCTTCTGTGCCTTCCACACCAAGTCAGACCAAAGCAGGGGTTGGGAAGGTTTTTCTGAAATGGCCTTTGGGCAGTGGACAGACCTTCACAGGCCACACACAGCCACAGGGGTTCTGATTCTCCCCTCCAGCACCTGAGAGGAATCTGGGTTTGGAGTGCCCTGACAGACTCCTCTAAAGGCCCGTCCCCCCAGGTCCCCACCTCTGGGTGTTCAGCCCCTGTCAGACACACTCTTGGCCAATATCTTTTTGCTGTGGATGGTTTTTCAGACACTTCTCTCTTTTCCAAACTCTTGGGCTCTCCTTGACGGAGGCTTCTGAAAAAGTCTTGGGTCTCTCCAGGCAGCACTGACAGAAGGAGAGGACACAGCCTCAGGCTGCACCAAGGGAAATACAGGTTGGATATTAGGAAGAAGTTTTTTACAGAAAGGGTGATAAAGTATTGGAATGGTCTGCCCAGGGAGGTGGTGGAGTCACCATCCCTGGATGTGTTTAAAGCAGACTGGATGTGGCACTGGGGGCCAGGGTTTAGTTGAGGTGTTGGGGCTGGGTTGGACTCGATGATCTTGGAGGTGTCTCCAACCCAGTGCTCCTGTGAATTCTGTGATTCTGTTTTGTTCTCCTACACAACAAAACCCCCTGCTGGATCAAACCCCCCTGGAGAAGCCCAGGTTGGGCCAACCCCTGTGCTGGAGAGACCCTGCAGGGATCTCCTGTCTACACTGCTCCTGTCCTTAGGCACAGTCGGGTTTTGGGGATCCATCCCACCCCCACCCTCCTTTCCAGCCCTACCAGAGTTTGTCCCTCCCTGTGCTGCTGAACCCCTTCCCTGAACGGGGAGCAGAGCCTGCCCAGGCACCCTCGGGTGCTCCCAGAGGAGCAGGAGGGCTCTGGAGAAGGGTTTTAGCAAACAGGTGTGGAGGTGCAAGCTCTGCAGGTGAACCAGGTGTGCTGGACACGCAGGGAGAGCTGTTGCTTCTCCCCACCCGTGTTTTATCCTCCTGGCGGGGATGAGAATTCCCCTTCTGGTCACCAGGTGCTCACAGGAGCCTTGGGAGCTCTGAGTTACTTCATAAGGAGGGAAAACAGCCCCTCACAAAGTGCCTTGTTCTGGATTTGAAACACTGAGGACCTGGAGGGGCTGGAGCGTGTCCAGGGCAGGGAATGGGGCTGGGAAAGGTCTGGAGCCCCAGGAGGGGCTGAGGGAGCTGGGAAAGGGGCTGAGCCTGGAGAAAAGGAGGCTCAGGGGGGACCTTGTGGCTCTGCACAACTCCCAGACAGGAGGGGACAGCCGGGTGCTCGCTTCTCACAGGATGAGAAGAAACAGCCTCCTCTTGTGCCACGTGCGTGGTTAAATTTGTTCTTGGGAAAAATTTCTTTATGGAAAGGCCAGTGAAGCATTGGCAGAGCTGCCCAGGGCAGCGGGGGAGTCTCCACCCCTGGAAGAGTTCAAACACCGAGGGGATGCTGCACTTGAGGACAGGGTTTGGTGCGGAGCCCCAAAAACCTTGAGGGGGCTTTTCCAACCTGAACAATTCGAAGGTTCGGAAGAGCAGAACTCAAAACTTTGAAGAGAATAACTCGAAACTCTGCAGAGCAGAACTTGAAACCCTGAGGATCACCAGGGGACAGCTGTGCCGTGCCAGGACAGGGGGGAGCAGCCCCAGGAATGCCATGAGGACGTGCACGTAGCCCGTGCAGGCTGTGCCCGCGGGCACCCGCGCGGTGACACTCACCATTCCCCCTGGGGAGGAATGTCAGCACCGGGCACCCCCAGCGTGAGGTGGCACCTCAGGTTTTAGGTTTCTCCAGGTGCCTCCTGCCAGGGCTGAGCCCTTAATCCGCTCTGGATCGCGCTCTGCGCGCACGGGAGCCGCCGGTGCCGCGGCCCCGCCGAGCCTGGCACGCCGGGCGCGCCCCGCTCGCTGGGTTTTGGCAAGAGCCGGCCCGTGGGGCGTGTGCGGGGCTTGCCAAAGCCACACAAAAGAGGCAGCGCCGAGCCCTCAGACGTGTGCGAGTGCAGCAGCCCCGGAGCCCCGCGGTTCCAGCAGGGGGAGAGGCCAGGTGGGAATTACCTCACCTGCTTTGCGCCCGGCCTCTTCCCGCTGGGAAGGAGAAATGAGATTTTTTTGGGATGGGGTTTTTCGTGTCTTGCCTCGGAGCTTGCGCTAAACGCTGGCTGGAACAGAAGTTTGGGAGTAAATGGGTTACTGGGTAGTGTGGGAAGAGACCTTGAGGCCTCTTTTCTTCCAGTACCTCGTTTTTCCTGGGATAAATGAGCAGTTGTGGTGTTGAAGCTCCAGAGAACACTCCCAGTTCACATTCCCCTGGTGCATAACCCTCTGCATTTCCCACTGATTTAGGCAGCTCTCTGCTCAGGCTGGGCCTCTTCTGAGCCCTGACCTGTGGATTTACCACCTGAGACAAAAGCACCTCTGAAAATCCACGTTTCTAAAGCATCCTCGTCTTGCCACGCTGGCAGGAGAAGCCTAAAATTGAAAAATCAGTGTTTGGGCCTTTCCACATCCTTGTGTTTCTGGGACACTCCCAGGGCTGGTGGCCCCCCAGGGGTGACAGCTGGGTCAGTGTTGGGGGCTGAGCTTTCCCCCCTCCAGGAGCCTCGGGATGTGGCACCAGCTGCACCCCAAGGGATGGACCCAGCTGGGGCAAGGTCTGGGTTTGCCCCAGGCTGACACTGGACGTGGCCTCAGTGCTCAAAGGGAGGAGTCTGGTGGGGATTTAAGAGGATTTTTGGGTTTTCAGCTCCCCCAGGGCCGAGGTTGTCCCTCAGCAGGTGAGAGCCTGGGATGAGCAGGGAATGCTGAGCAGCAGGAATGTGCATCCATCCCCACATGATTCATGCCAGAGAAAACCACCCTGAGAGCACAGCCAGGGCTATTTTAAGGAATCCCTGAGGTTAAAAATAGTAAAAAACCCATGGGGAGCTGACTCCTCTCACCTCCTCTGTTCTCATCTTGTTTTCTCCCAGCTTTCCTTTATCTCCAGGGACAAAGGAGGGGGTTTGTGGCATCCAGGGGATGGCAGACACAACTAAAGCGTGGCCTTCAGAGCAAAACCAGCCAGGGAAGCCCCAGGCCCCTGCCCAGCAGCTCCTGGTGGAAAACTGACCCATCAGCTGGGGCTGGAGAGCTCAGAACCACCAAAGCAGCCAGGGAATTCCTGGGGTAAAGAGACAAAACAAGATTCTTCTCTTCTCTTCTCTTCTCTTCTCTTCTCTTCTCTTCTCTTCTCTTCTCTTCTCTTCTCTTCTCTTCTCTTCTCTTCTCTTCTCTTCTCTTCTCTTCTCTTCTCTTCTCTTCTCTTCTCTTCTCTTCTCTTCTCTTCTCTTCTCTTCTCTTCTCTTCTCTTCTCTTCTCTTCTCTTCTCTTCTCTTCTCTTCTCTTCTCTTCTCTTCTCTTCTCTTCTCTTCTCTTCTCTTCTCTTCTCTTCTCTTCTCTTCTCTTCTCTTCTCTTCTCTTCTCTTCTCTTNCTCTCTTCTCCCTTCTCCCTTCTCCCTTCTCCCTTCTCCCTTCTCCCTTCTCCCTTCTCCCTTCTCCCTTCCCTTCCCTTCCCTCAGCCACAGCCACATCCAGTGTTGACAAACATCCTTTACAAACCAATCCTTCCCAATCCTCTCCAAACAAATCCCGCTGATTGTTCTGAAACCGCCAAACCAGCAGCAGAGGTCACGGAATCAGCGGTTGTTGTGGATTTTGCAACACCTCCTGTCAGCCTTGGAACGGGCTGTGCCGCTGGTGGGTTTAAATTTAGATTTCCAACTGAAACACTTGTGTTAATACGCTAAAATTGTTGTTTAAGACACACAAAAAAAAGCGATTTTTGCTCACAGTAACACATTCCTGCGACCTGAGATAAAATTCCTTCTGAGATTATTTATTTTTATTTTTTTTTAATACGAAACTCCAAACAGCCTGACGTCATTTTAGGCCGGAATGGAAAAATCACCGAATTCCCAGCGGAGCAGAAAATCGGGTTGCTCCCCTCAGCTTTGATCCCTCTGGACTTGGAGTCGAATCCCCAGAGTTCCAGGCCGGGAGAATGGAATTTCATGGCAAACTGGTTAACCAGTAACCGAAATTACGGCTCCACCTGGCCAAGGGCAGACACATCCAGCGAGAAGACGCTGCCCGGACTGATCCCGTGCCAAGCCCTCCTCGGGATTCCTCAGCACCTAATTACTCCCACTTTAATTAAACTTTCTCGTACAACTTTCCTTGTTTCCTTCCCTGGCTGCTCTGCTGCTGGAGCCTCTCATCTCCTCCCAGAAAAGAGCTGGATGGAAATTATGACCATCTCGGAGATGTTTTTGCAGTTTTGTTGGTTTTTTTTTCTTTCTCCAAATCGAGTGTTTCTGACTTCTTAAAAAAAAAAAAAAAGTTTTGGAAAGTTGCAAGTCTGATTAAATTGTCGTATTTTGACAGGGGAATTTTTTTCCCACTACAGTTTTGAGTCCCTGAGTAAAGAAAATTAAACAAAATCAATTTTTTTCTTTGCAAACAAATTGCAAGGCTGAGAGCTGGAATAACTCTACTGAAGGCGAAAAAAAAAACTCAAAAACTCAGGAGTTAATTTCTTCCCTAGCCCTAATTTAGGGAGGAAAAGCGAGATATTCTCAGCGTTCATCATTTTTAACGTTCCAGCATCAGCACTTTCTCTGGAAAACCTTTGTAACCCCAGTGGGTGCTCCCGGGGCTCTGCACATTGTCCAGAACAATGGGATCCCTCCCGCGGGCGGCACAATCAATGCCCCAATAAACCCTGTCGATAATTAATAATTAACCCCCCCAATAAAGTGCTGAGGTGGAAAGGGCAGACACTTGCATTTTGTTTGTTTTCCTCGCTTTTTCTCCCGGCCTGATGTCACCCATGCAGAGGGACTTTGGCAGGCTGGGGAGGGAGAACCTCGGGGGGGTCACAGAGGACAAGTGCAAGGTCCTGCACCGGGGGAATCCCGAGGGCGAGCAGGGGATGGGGGGATGGAGCAAAGCCAGCCCTGGGGGGGAAGGAATTGGGGATTTTTGGGAGGGGTTAAAAGCTCAGCAGGGAAGGTTTGCAGCCCCAAAACCACCCCAAAGCGCTGGGCTGCATCGAAGGAATCCTGAGTGGCACATTGAGGGAGAGGATTCTGCCCCTCTGCCCCGCTCAGGTGATTCCCCACCTGCAGAGCTGCCCCCAGACCTGGGAATTCCAACATCAGCAGCACCTGGAGCTGCTGGAGAGAGCCCAGAGGAGCCCCCGGAGCTGCCCCAGGGCTGGAGCCCCTCTGGAGCCAGGCTGGGAGAGCTGGGGGTGCTCCCCTGGAGAGGAGAAGCTCCAGGGAGAGCTGCGAGCCCCTGGCAGGGCCTAAAGGGGCTCCAGGAGAGCTGCAGAGGGACTGGGGACAAGGCCTGCAGGGACAGGACACAGGGAATGGCTTCCCAGTGCCAGAGGGCAGGGCTGGATGGGACATTGGGAACTGGGAATTGTTCCCTGGGAGGGTGGGCAGGGGCTGGGCTGGAATTGCCAGAGCAGCTGTGGCTGCCCCTGGATCCCTGGCAGTGCCCAAGGCCAGGCTGGACATTGGGGCTGGGGGGACCTGGGACAGTGGGAGGTGTCCCTGGGACAGTGGGAGGTGTCCCTGCCCATGGGATTTAGGGTCCCTTCCCACCCAAACCAGTCTGGGATTCTCTCTTTAACTTCTGCCTTGTTCTCTGCACGAATTTCTGTCCCTGATGTGATTTTTGCAGCTCCCTCACCCCAAACTTACCCCACACGTCTCCCCTAGAACAACATAACCCAGAAGGAGAGGTCAGGGATGGATTTAAGCCGCCAAACATTTTCACACTGATTGCCTGAAGTCACTTTGTGTGCTGGCATCTGACCTGGTTCCCACTGCTGAAAACCTGAGGACCTGGGAAAATCTGAAATAATCACCGAGGAGGTTTTGAGAGTTTTTTTGTGCCCTAAGATCAATTAACAGAGGAAAATTTGACACAGGAATAATGGGAAATATTCCAGGGAGGTTCCCCCACGCTGGGGTGGGGAAAGTTTGGATTCAGCAGTGAGAACCAGACCCCACTGCTCTGCCTGGACCTGGAGCACCTGGAGAAGGGGGATTTGTGCCTGCCCAGGTGGCACAAAGACAGAGGTGTCTTCGGGAGCCCCCCAGGCCCGTCCCAGCTGGAAGCAGCAGCCCTGTTGCACAAGCTGCTCCCCTGCACTTGCTGCAGAGGCCGGGGCTCATCAGGCAGCTCCCGGGTGGTGATTAATTGCACGGCACCCATTGTAATTATAAACTCCAGGTCAGTCATCAGTGCTGGAAAGCCGAGGGGGGTTCAGCCATCAGGGTGGAGCCGGGGCAGACGTCCCCGTTAAGGTGTTCCAATGAACACTCAACACACGAGGAATGTCTCCACGGGGCTGTTTACACACACACTCTGCACTTTGCTTTTCTTGCCTTTTGGGCACAAAGAAATGTGTGATCGGGCAGGCACACGGGACTGGCTGTAATTGTCGTTCACTTTATTAAAAAAAAACTTTCTTAACTGCAAGTATTCCTTTTTCCATCCGCAGAGAAAGGTGAAACGTGCTCTGCCTCCCAGGTGGGGAGGAAAGGAGCAGGAGTTGGGAGCCTTTGGAGTCCTGACATTTTCGAAAATCCTCAGCAGATTCCTTGATGTGGGAGAGCTGCAAATTTTTTTTCAGTGTTTCTCTTTCCAAGAGCTCCCAGAGCAGGATGGAGAGGTGTCTTCAGGAGCACATTTATTAAAGTAGTTTATACTTTAATACTGTAAAATACTTTATACTATATAAAATACAATACAAACATAAACATAAATATAAATATAAAATATATAATATATA
>VXBN01004791.1:13549-43584 GCA_013397395.1 Sinosuthora webbiana | reverse complement strand
ATATGTAATACTATATATAATAGATAAAATAATATGTTTTATATTTAAATAATCCATCCCTGGAGATGCGAACTGGATAATCCATCCCTACATAACAGAACCTGATAATCCACCATCATGCCAGGCAAGTACCATCCTCATTCCCCCAGGCTGGCCTTGGCAGTGTCCTGCCATGGGGACAGCCACTCCCTGGGTCCCAGCCTGGCTCTCCTGGATGTCACAGGTGGTCCTGGCCAAGGCCACCTGCCCCTTCCCACATCCCAGGAGCGTCCCCTCCCTGCATGAGCCCACCTGGGGACACCTTCACCTGTAACAGGAGGTCTGTGGGTTGGAGATGCACGACACAGACCTCTTCTGAGTCCTGGGCAACAGCCAGTGACCCCTTTGTTGTTCCAAGCTCCTTTTTAGAGCCAGTTGGAATTTCCTGGGCTTGGGAAGCCTCTTGGTTGGGAATCTCTGCCTGCCCACATCTCTGGCCAATGCTGTGTCTGCATCCAGGGTTGAGGAGGGGAACCTGAGGGTCTTTGTTCCCCTGGGGACTTCTAGAACAAGCCAGGTCAGCTGCATTGGGTCTGTTATGATCAGACTCATTATATCCAGCTGTAAACCAGCTGTGTATTGCTAAATTCAACCATGCAGCAGAGAGCCTTGGTGTGTGTGGCAATGCCAACACCTGGGGCCAGGCTGCCTCTGCCCACCTCTGGGAGGGACACTGGGCTGCCCTGGGACCCTCAGGATAGGGAAAAGCGTGTGAGGATCCCCCTGGGGATGCGTTCAGACAGACCACAAACACAGAGCAGGACAAATCTGTCATCAGCCAGCCACGCACACGTCCATGGCTTTGTGTTCCTCTCCTCAGGGCTGCATTTCATGGGTTTGTGTTCCTCTCCTCAGGGCTGCAATTCATGGCTTTGTGTTCCTCTCCTCAGGGCTGCAATTCATGGGTTTGTGTTCCTCTCCTCAGGGCTGCAATTCATGGGTTTGTGTTCCTCTCCTCAGGGCTGCCTTTCAGGCCAGGCTGGTGCTCACTGAGGTCCTTTCTGCTGCTGAAATCCCACGTCCAGCTGCAGCAAGGAGTGCCAGCTCCCCTGGGACAGCCCAGAAGGGACAGCCCAGAGCTGGGGTGGCTGCTAGAGCAAATTTTGGAGGGATGAGTCTGGATTTTCAGTAAGAGCCCAAGAACAAAGGCACCCCAAGCCCAGAGGGGTCCCCGACTCTCCCAGTCCTCCCATGGCACCAGTCCCCACCAACAGAGAGGAGCCCAAAGGGAATTCAAGAGCTGCCTCAGGAGAGGCCTGGATGCTGCCAATGAACTTCAGGATATTCTCCACAGAGCTGACTTTAAGCCAAAATAAGGAGAAACGGGGATCTGGAAGATGCCTTTGTATTGTTCATGTTGTTTAGTAGCCTTTAAAAAATTTAATAATAATAAAAATTGTTGAAAAAATTGTTGAAATTATTGAAAAAAAAATTGTGGAAAAAATTGTTGAAAAAATTGTTGAAAAAAATGTTGAAATGATTGAAAAAAATCTGTTGAAATTCCCCAAGCACCACGGTTTGTGCAGGATTCTCTCCTGAGCTCCTGGCCACCCTCAGCACCTTTGGAATCCCACGGGCAGCGCTCCAGATTCGCTCTATGTCAGCCCAGAGCCGAGGAACCTCTGCCCCTTCGCCTTCCAAGGATCCAGACCGTGTCGCTCAGCCTTTCCCGCCGTGTGAAACATCTCCTGCGGCCTCCCTGCGCCTCGCTGAGATCCTCCCCGCCGGCAGAAGGCCGTGATTTATTCCAGCTGATGCGCAGAGCCGGGGAGGGCGGCGAAAACCCCAGAGGAAACCTCCCTGGACAAAGTCTCTTTCCTCCGCTTCCTCACGAGCGGCTCCGCGGGGGGACGACCGACGGCGGAAAAAAAAAAAAAAAAAAAACCAACAAAAACCGTCGCTCATGTCCCCGGGACAAGAATTACGATTATTTGCCGGGCTGCCATCGCACCGTGGGGAATTCTGGCTGGTGACATCAGCCCCATTGTTCGTGCCGGTGCCAAGAGCGCGCCGGGCCCGCTCCGTGGTTAAAGGCCTTTCCTGTTTGCTCCCTGCTCGTTCCCAAACAGCGCCGTTCTGCTCGGGACGTCTCCTGTGCCGGCCTGCTTTGTCCCTTTCGTCATGTCTGCCTGGAACTCCTCGCGGTGACACCAACAATGTCCCCCCGGGCAGGCAGGAACAAAAGGGGAAAAAATAACTGCGGGAGGCAAAGCCCATCTTTGGCATTCGGGACCCCGCGCAGGCCTTTGTTCCTGCCCTGGCAGCCGTGTTTGTGCAGCGCGGCCCGGCCCTCCTCCTGCAGCCGTGGGGTTTTTTTTGTTTTTCCTTTGTGATTTTAGCGGGGTGATGGTGCCAGGAGGGTTGGCCTTGGCTGCTGATCCTTATCAGGGGAACAGCGGGGACAGCGGCAGGAGCTGGGCAGGTTCTCGGTGCTCCGGAGGTCGAGGAGAGCCACAGCTCCCAGTGCTGGTGATCCCCCAGCCCACAGCACGAGGGGATGGAACATCTGGGGGTTTGGGGCACCAAAATATGAGATCTGAAGGTGTTTGAGGGTGCCCAAAGACGGTGAAGGGTCTCAAGGGGCCACAGGAGGAGCAGCTGAGGGCTCTTGGTGTGTCCAGCTGGAGCCTTCCTTGGACACCTCCAGGGATGGGCACTCCAAACCTCCCTGGGCACTGCCAAGCCCTGCCCACCCTTTCCATGGGGAAATTCCTGCTGCTGTCCACCCTGAGCCTCCCCTGGCCCAGCCTGAGGCCGTTCCCTCTCCTCCTGTCCCTGTTCCCTGGGAGCAGAGCCCGACCCCCCCGGCTGTCCCCTCCTGTCAGGGACTTGTGCAGAGCCACCAGGTCCCCCCTGAGCCTCCTTTTCTCCAGGCTCAGCCCCTTTCCCAGCTCCCTCAGCCCCTCCTGGGGCTCCAGACCCTTCCCAGCTCCCTCAGTCACCCCTGGTGGAGCCTGAGGAGCAGCTGAGGGCTCTTGGTGTGTGCAGCTGGAGCAGAGCACCCTGAGGGCAGAGCTCAGGGATCTGCAGCTCCAGTCCCTGCTCTGGGCCAGGGACAGCACCCAGGGCACGGCTGGAGCTGGGCCAGGGCAGGCTCAGGCTGCAGAGCAGGGAAAGGTTCTTCCCCCAGAGGGTGCTGGGCACTGCCCAGGCTCCCCAGGGAATGGGCACGGCCCCGAGGCTGCCAGAGCTCCAGGAGCCTTTGGACAGCGCTCCAGGGGTGCCCAGGGGGGATTGTTGGGGGTCTGGGCAGGGCCTGGGGCTGGGCTGGATGATCCCTGTGGGTCCCTTCCAGCCCAGGATATTCCATGATTTAACCTAAACCAAGCAGGTACCCTTGGACACACCACAGACACCAGAATAATCACTGAACCATGGAATCACTGAGGCTGGAAAAGGCCTCCAAGATCACTGAGTCCCACCCGCTCTGTGGGGATGTGTTTGGTGCTGAAGCAGCTGCTCCACCTTCTGTCTGGGCATTCTCCTTCACAAGGACAGGGAGGCAAAGGCAAAACAACTTTTTAAAGTATTGTTTTTCCACAGGAACTCCTGAGCTCTGCACAAAGCTCTCAGAGCTGGGTCAGTTCAAAGCCAGCTCAGTGCCAGCCCCACCTCGTCTCTGCAGGGTTCCCACATCCCGGCAAGAAACTGTGGCATTCATCCTCAGCCCCACATCCTTTGGGATCTCTGGTGCCAGACATCCCAAGGTGTGCTGCTCAGGTTGCTGCCTGCTCAGCATGGGAGGGCTTTTCCTGGAGAATAAAAAAAGGGAGAAAAAAAAAAGAGAAAAAAAGGAGAGAAAAAAGGAGAAAAAAAAAGGAGAAAAAAAGGAATTTTTTCTGCAGACACAGACGAGCACGAGGGTGTAACATTTGCTCCATTTTCAGTCTGCTGAGATTGATGGTGAATGAAGACAAGAATTGAGAAATCTTTGGATGAAAGGCCTGGTTTGTGAAGATGTTTGTGCACCTGGCAGGACAGGCAGACAGCAGCAGACATCACATCTGGGCACCTCCAGCCGCACGCAGACTGCACACAGGTACGTGGGGCTCCAGGTGCTCCTCGGAAACGCCAGCTGGGTGACAGAGCCCCGGCCACAAAACCTGGAGCAAACACCTAGAACCCAGATGCCCAAATCCCGGGGTTATCCCGAGGCTCTGTGGCTCCTTGGTCTGTGTGTGACAGGGTTGATCCCTCCAGCAAACCAACCCTGAGCACGGGTTCTGTCCCAGCCCTCACCCGCAGCACCTCCTCAGAGCGAGCGCCCTTTTTTGTACGAAACGATGTCATTTTCTCGCCAGCCTTCCCCCGGGGGTGAGCAAACACTGGCTGCGTTGCCTTCCCCACGTCGAGGGGATCGTCTTTCAGCCCGCGGTGACCAGGGTGAGGAGCGCAGGAACGGCAGCCAAGGCAGGTTTGTTGTATCACTGGGCTGGCATCTGGAATGTCACACACGGCTCTGACATAACTCTGAAACTTGGCACAGCTGGAGTGTGGGCACTGACAGGTAACGCTGCTTTTGTGTTTCCCTGTTTTCTTTAGAATAATTCTTGCATTGATACGGAGGTGGAACGCTTCCCTCTGTTTGCTTTGTTTTATGAGCTCTGTCTTTACTTTCTTCTTAATTTGTCATTTGCACTCTTCCTGATTTTCCCTGCCTGACACATCCTCTACTCTGTTATTTTCACGGCGTGCCCACACTTACGTTTTTCATCCTCTCTGGCCTCTGTGCCCCCTCACTTCACGCCCTCTGCAGATGTCTGTGCTCTCCTGGGCAGTTTCTTTGCCCCCACTGTTTTTTTTTCCCGGCACACACCCCCTGTGTGCATTTTTCCCTGTTTTTTTTCCCTGCACACACCCCCTGTGTGCATTTTTCCCTGTTTTTTTCCCTGCACACACCCCCTGTGTGCATTTTTCCCTGTTTTTTTTCCCTGCACACACCCCCTGTGTGCATCTTGCATGAGCACAGAGAGGAATTCCCTCTGCTGCTCGGACCGAGGGGATGTCAAACCCTCCATTCTCTGCCTGCAGGACTGCAGTCATCACCTGCTTCACTTCCAGGAGCTGCTGTGAGCAGAAGCTCTGGCTCAGGAGCAGTTTTCCTCACTCTCCCTCCCTTGCACTTTTCCTTATTTCCCCTTCCTTTCCCTCACTCACGTGTTCCCGTGCATGAGCCCTCACTGTGGCTGTAATTGCCATCACCTTGCATCTGCCCATGACAACAGGGCCATAAAAAAGCTGAACTGCTCGTGGTAAACAAATAAAATACACTCCCTTCCCCAGGAACCTCTCGCAAAAGGCGAACGCCGTGATTTCGCTTTCCTAAAACCGCTCAGAGGATTTGCCCGAGGTCTGCCGTGCCTGGAGCTGCCATTCCAGGCTGGATCGGCGCTCCCAAGGAATTCAGGGAGCCCTGGAAGCTGCGATCCATCCCCGGCACGGTCAGGACCCAGCACTTCCCCGGAGGAATTTCCTGCTCCTACCTGACGCTCCACGGGCAAGGTGAAGAAGGGCTTTGACTCCTCCTGGTGCATGCCTGGAGGTGACTCTGCCTCACATGATTCGCACCCTAAAAATGTGCAGATAGTGTCGAATGCGCCACACAAACGCTGGAGTGAAATCAGGCAGCGCTCGGGCAGGTTTATCGCGAGAAATTTTAATTGCTCGGCGCGGCAAAAGTCTTAAAGTGGATTTAGAGGGAAAAATAAAGGAGAAAGAGAGCCGAGACTGTCATTGCACGAACTGAGCAGCAATTTCAAGTGAGTCGATCAATTTACATTTTTATTAAAATAAACGAAGTCAAATTAAGACATTCCGAGTGAAATCTTGGCTCTGATCTTGAATTCTGCCCGGTCTGTGCAGTTTAAAGCATCCCCGGGGGCCGGGGGAGGTGCGGGGGGCTCCCAGGGGAGCACTGCCTGCAGCCCCCCTGTGCTGGCTGCCCGCACCCGGGACCTCTGGGGCACACTCCCTCACCGCATCCCGGCCCCGCGGACTCTCCCCACTCCCCGGCACCTTCTCCCCGGAGCCGCCCGGGGCAGAGGAACGCGAGGAGTTCTCCAGGGAGGGGCGGGGGCTCCGTGCCCGCCCCGCCGAGCCCGGCGTTCCCCGGGGGCGGAGCGGCTGACGCGCCGGGCCGGGGCTATAAAGCACCTGCCGGGCTCCCTCCGGCTCCAGACGCAGCGAGGCGGCTCCGCTGGAAGAGCCGGGAAGGGAGGGAAAGGAGGAAAAGCTCAGGAGAAGCCCCAAAGCCGGCAGCGCAGAGCCGCGGTCATGGGCAGCCCCCCCGCCGTGCTGCTGGCGCTCGCCCTGTGCGCCCTGCTGGAAGCCGGTGAGCCCCGGGCTGGAGCGGGGCTGGGTGTCCCGGGGGTGCCCGTGCGGGATGGGGGGACCCCCTGCACCCCCTCGGCTGGGGGAGAGGCCCGGGGGTGCCCGGGGTGTGCGCGCAGGCTGCGGGGGCGGTGCGGGACCCTCGCTCCGGGGTGCGGGTACCGGGGGAGCCACAGCCTCCCTGTGCTCCCGCCGGTGTGGGGACATCACCGCCACCCTCCGAGGGGACACGGGCCGGGCCGAGCGGCTTATCCTCCCTCCCTGTGCACCCGCCGGTGCGGGGACATCGCCGCGACCCTCCCCGAGGGGACACACACATGGGCCGGGCCGCTCATCTCCCTCCCTGTGCTCCCGCCGGTGCGGGGACATCGCCGCGACCCTCCGAGGGGACACAGGCACGGGCTGAGCGGCTTATCCTCCCGCCCTGTACTCCCGCCGGTGCGGGGACATCACCGCGACCCTCCGAGGGGACACAGGCACGGGCCGGGCCGCTCATCCCGCCCTCCTTGTGCCGCTGCAGGTCTGGGCCACCCCCCGCCCGAGTCTCACCTGGCCGCGCCGCCGAGGAGCAAGCGATGTTCCTGCAACAGCTGGCTGGATAAGGAATGCATCTACTTCTGTCACCTGGACATCATCTGGGTCAACACACCTGGGTGAGCAGGAGCGCGGCGCTCGGGGTGATGGGCAGGGGCTGTACCTTCCCCGCGGGGAGGCTGGGAAAGGGTCCCGCTGCTCCGGGGCTCTGGCAGCACCTGCTCCGAGGTGCGCGGGCAGCTTGGAAAAGGACAAACTGTGCTGCTGCCGCTCGGGTGTTTGTCCACCCCCCGCGGGTCGGGGTGAAAGCACAGGGCGCTGCTTCCCCCTGGGCTCGGCTTTTCCTGAGGTTTGCACCTCTGCAAAGCCCGAAGCAAGGCCGAGGTGCTGCGGCTGCGAGTCAGGAAAGTTCCTCTCCCCGCTCGCACGCCGTGAGCCCGGCTGCTGCCTGCCGGTGTTGTTAACGGGGCCCGCGGCTGCCAAGCCCTGCCCTCAGGAATGCCGGAGCAGCTTTCCCGGCGCCTTCAGACCAATGGCCATCGCAGCGGGGCACACCACGCGCGCTCAGGTGTGGTTATAATCGCGCTCGCTGACATGCATTTACAACTCGCTGCTTGCTCGGGGAGTTGTTGCAGTCCCTGCCAATCCTGCAGCCTCTGGGAGGGGAGATTGCCATCAGAGATGGGGCAGGAGCGCGCTGGCAGCTCTGGGGGCAGGCTGTGAGCGCAGGAACCTGCTCTGGCTCCTCACGACACGGGCCGTGCCGTGTGTTAAACCCGCGGGGAAGGAGGGCACTGGGGCTGCCGGGCCGGGACAGCCGTGCTCCTCGGGAGCTGTGCCACCCATGGGAGCCGCCAGCTCGCCCAGCCCGTGGGGCAACCCCTGCACGGGCACCTGGGCTGCTGCAAGGAGGGAAAAGTCCCCTTCCCCGGCAGCGCAGAGCAGCCATCCCCCGGCAGGGAGGGCTCAGGCAGGTGGGAGAGGAGCCGGAGTTCAGCTCAGCCCTCCCAGTGACCTTTTCACCTTATACCTATAGATGAGTCTTTTATTATCCTGGCACTGGCTTGGCAGCCTCCCAGGGGCCCTGCTATAAACCTGCTGGCCAATAAAAAGCTGGTGGCACGGCTGAATTCCTTTTGTGTTTTTTCCCAGGCACACCGCTCCCTACGGCTTGGGCAGCCCGCCAAGGCGGCGCAAGAGGTCGGCGGGCAGGTGCCAGTGCTCGCACTCCAGGGACAGCACCTGTGCCACCTTCTGCCAGGGCAGGCCGGGGTGAGTGCTGGGGGTGTCCCTGGGGGCTGCCCGGGGGGGACAGAGCTGTGGGGTCTGCACAGCTCCCTGGGCATGGCTCTCTGCCAACAGCCAGGACCTGTCTGGTGGCTTTTTGGTCCCCTCCCCAGAGCACTGGCAGTGTCACCAGGGGTGCTCTGGATGTACAAGCAGCTGAGAGGCAGCAATGTCACCTCCATCCCTGCTGCTGCTGGAGGCTGGGGAAGCGCTGGGTGTGCTGGTGGGAAGCTGGCAGCATCTCGGCAGTGGGGACAATTGAGGGTGGAGCTTTGGGACATCGGTGTCCCCTGCTCAGAAGGGAGGGCTTGGCAGCACGTGGGAATGGGACAGGTGAGGGTGTGGATTTTTGGGACATCGGTGTCCCCTGCTCAGAAGGGAGGGCTTGGCAGCACGTGGGAATGGGACAGGTGAGGGTGTGGATTTTTGGGACATCAGTGTCCCCTGCTCAGAAGGGAGAGCTGGCAGCACCCTGGGAGTGGGACAGGTGAGGGTGTGCATTTTTGGGACACCAGTGTCCCCTGCATGGCTCAGGGCTGCTCTGAGCTGGGACTTAGCAGCCAAATGTGACCACCTCAGTTTATGGCACATGTGGGGTCTCAGCTCAGTGTCACCAGCGCTGCTGAAGGGAGGGGGAGCGAAGTGGCCGTGGGCATCTGTCATTAATTCCGTGGCCAGGCAAGAGTTACAATCCCCGATCATTAAATGCGCCTGTGAATAGAGGAGCTCTGGCACGAGGGAATAGCGAAGTGAGCCGTGAATAGCTCCCAAATAGCTGCAATTAACCCTTCAAAGCCGCGCATTCAGCTGTCTGTCACCGGGCCAGGCCCCTCCTGCGCTCCCCGCAGCCTGGCTGTGGGTGGCTCAGCCTTCTCCTCTCGATCTTTAGGTACCTGCAGGGTCTGAAGCTCCCCGTGAGCTCCGGAGCATCGGCGAGGGCTCTGCAGAGCGGTGCCTCCAGGCCTCCCCACCACGGGCTGCTGAGAGCTCTCAGGTGAGCAGGGCACTGTCCTTGTGGGACACAAAAGAAAGATCAAACTCTAAATATTTCAGAAGGCAAAGAGCATAGAAAAAAAGGCTTTTATTGTCTGATTTTTACTACCTTTTATAAGGTGTTCCCATACGGACTTAACATGATTGGTGAATAGGAACGACACCTCTCTGATGCCATTGGTTAAACCAGAAACAGCAAACACCAGCTGGAGAAAGATTGTTTTGAGAAAGGAGAGTTGTTAGCTTCTTCTCAAAACAACCTTGGCATTCTTGAGAGATTTTTTGCCTTGGGAAAAAGTTAGCAGCTGCTAGCAGGCTGAAATCTCTCAGACCCAGAAATATCAGGCCCACAGGGCACCTAAACCCACTCTGAAAATTCATTGCAAGCACTTGAAAATGTGCGGCTGTGGGCCCAGGCTGCAGTTACCGCTCGGATCTGACATTCTGCCACCCGCCTGCCTCCTCAAAATGAGGAGTCTTGGCTGTTTCTGCTCTCTGTGGCACTGCAGGCTCCAGCTGAGGGAGCCAGGGCTGGCTCCCAAAACGGTAACAGTGTCACATAAAATGTAATTCTTGATTGGAGTGGGCAGTTCCTCTGATGTGGGACGGGCAGATGGGTGATGGACAGAGGAGGGACAGGGGGGATGGCATCGTGTAGGAAGATAATTTATTGGGCAGCAACTTTTGGACCAAAGGACTGACCTTTTCTAACCCCTCATCAGGGAATTGTGGGGAGCAGCAACAACTCCAGGAGTGTAACTGAGAGAAAGGGAGGCGGCAAATTAGTGAACTGGTGGCAATTACATCAGAGGCAGTGGGGACACTTTTATAAAAGGCAGATTTGGGGAGGCAGCACTTTGGGTCATCCTTGGATCCTCTGCCACCTCGTTGGGCTCGATGGAGCCCCACTGTCCCTTCATCCCTGCTCCTCCTTCCCCCATCTCCTGCCTGCCAGCAAATTGTGCTGAGGGGCGGATAAATGTGATATTGTGAGGCACTGAGCAGGGGGCAGACGGGCTGGAGAGTGACCACGCTGTCCCTTCTGTCCCCAGGGACCTCAGGGTGTCCAGCCCGCGCTCCGGCAAACGCTCCCGGAGGGACGCGCAGCCGCCGGCTCTGCCTTGGGAAAAAACCATCTGGAAGAAGAAGAGATAAAGACAGGTGCACACCAAGCTCACCAGAAGAATTTGGAGTCCTGTGGGTGCCACCAGCTCTGCTGTCCGCAGTCAGAGCTGAAGGGAAGGCCTTCAGTGAGTGGAAGGAAAGTGGAAGTCTCCGTGTCCCTGCCGCACCAAGCAGCGCTCAAGGGACTGCTGCAAAGGGAAAGACTGTCTCTGCACACAGCCTGGAGTGTGTCCTGGAGCTGAATTGTGCCTTTTTGGAGCAGCACCGGCTGGACTGTGCCCTGGAGCCCTGGGCAGGGGCTCAGCCCACGTGTGGTGGGTGAAGCACAGCAGGGGGATCTGTGTGACCTGGCCCAGCCCAGCCCCAGTCACAGGGTTTGGCTGCTCCCTGTAGTCAGGGATGAGCTGCCTCTGGCCTGAGCCCACCTTTGCACTATTTTCTCTCATCACTCAGTGCCTGTGGATGAGGCTCCCGTGGTGGAAACAGCTCCCAGTTTGTATTAAACCTTTATTCCAGCATCACCTGGAGCCAGGTGAGCAGGCAGGGGCACTCACTGGCTGAGGAATCACCGGGGTGGATTCCTGTGGAGGTCCTGGCTGTGGGTGAGGTGGATCAGTGACCCCAGGGATGGCACCAAAGCCCGGTGTGGCTGCTGTGGGGTTTGTGCAGGAGCCCCCAGAGCCAGGGGAGGGTGAGCAGAGCCCTGGGCTGGGCCAGTGACCCCGTCTCCTCTCCCTGGGCATACCCCAGTGAGGACTTCCAGCTCCTGAACATCCCAGCGTTCTCCCAGCTCTGCCTGGAGGGAAAGGCTGGGGCAGGGCACACAAAGCCTGGCTTGCTGCTTGGCTTAGGCCAGCTCTGAGTCGGGCTCTGGACAGTAAATGACCAGTCAGGGCCAGCAGGTCACCGTGGGTGCAGAATGCACCAGGTGGGAATGCTGTGGAGGGGAGGACTGGTTGGAACAGGGGGTGGGACTGGTGGATCTTTAAGGATCCCTTCCAGCCCAAACCCCCTGTGAATCTGTAAGGCAGCACAGCCCTGCCTGAGCTTAGGCTCAGGTTTAAACCCAGATCTGCTGGCCTAGGGGAGAGAAAGAGAAACTTGGGAGCCCAGGGCCCAGAAACCAACCCAAGGCAGCCCCAGGGCTCCGGAGCTGTGCCACAAATGCACTTTTGTTTGCCTGGGCAGGCTGAGCTGTGCAGGGAGCCGGGGCTGTCCCCTGGGCTGGGCAGGTAAAGAGCTGCTCCCCACGGCTGGGCCCCTCTGCTGCCCACGCCACGGCTGCTCAGGAGCTTTGGAAAGGCTGCTCGGGGATGGTGGGGGACCAAAACCTGTGCCTGTTGCAAGTGTAGTCCCGATGGACGAGAAAAATAATTCCTTGATTTTTGCTTTGAGCCCCGGAGAGGGGGGCTTAAAAATAAGACCAATTGATTGTATTGTGAATGGAACAGCAGATTAATCATTTGGTCCCCAAAGCTGCGGAGAATCTGTTCTTGTCTTTGACCTTCTGAAGGTTGGAGTCACTCTCGAAAAACCCAAAGAAGAAAAGCCCTGCAAGGGTTTGTTCCAGAGGAAATTTTGCACATGGGTTAATGTGAGTAATTTAAAATAAAACTACTGCTGTAAAGTACTCTGACAATCTCCTCGTGTGTGTAACGTCCCATCCTTAAGTGACTGACTGCACACCTGCCATATGTAGCATCCTGAAATCTGTGTATTTATTTAAATCTATTGATTTTTTTTTTTAAGACAGTAAATTTGAAGATCTAATTTGTAATAAATAATGACAACAGTCAGTGGTGCTCTCCTTCTTTATTTGGTGGGTGAGGTGAAAGGGATCCAGGTGGCCAAAAGGGATGGGAAAGGGGAGGTTGGGAATGGTCCTGCTCCTTCATTTCAGTTCCAGGTGAACCCATCCAGGATCCACCTGGCTGAATTGAACATTCCTTGACTTCAGCACCTTCTTCCTTCCCGGATTTCTGTGGGAGCAGGGGTGGGAAGTTTATCCCAGGTTGTTGTGGACGTGGGACCAGTTTGGATCCTGGTGGGGTTTGCCCATGGCTGAGTCCGACCCTTCCCCAGCCCTGTGGGGTCAGCAGGGCAGGGACAGAGCTTTAGATCTGGGAAGGGATCATTTAAAAATTATTTTTATTATACTATTATCAGTACATTATATTAGTTTATTATTATGATATATAGTTTATAATTACATATTATAAATATATTATATAACAATTAATAGATTATAAATAGTGTATATAAATATTGTATATAAAAATATATTATAATATTATAATAATATTTGTTTATTAAAATACATTAGTTTATTATATATAATAATAAACACAATCACTTTAATATAAATTTAATACGAATATACTTTAGATAATTATATAAATATATTCTATTAATATATTAACTATATATTTAACATAAATATAATTTAATATAAATATCATTATTTTAATTATTACACTATTGTTTATAAATATTTATCTTTTATTATACTATTATTATTGGTATTATTATCGTTATTATTACAGCTCAAAAGGCATCATCTAAAGGATGATGTGAGGATGCTGAAGGCTCAGGAGGGGCTCCAGCCTTTCCTTATTCCATGATTTTCCTGGCTGAGCTGCCTGTCCCATGGCCAAACCTCCATCCCAGGGCTTGGTGTGAAAACCGGAGTCCTTCAGATGCTTCTGTGACCATAAATACTTGTTCTCCTGGGACTCTAATGGTGAAGGAACGTGATAAAAAAGACCTGGAGTTACATGTAAAATGGGGGGAAAAAAGCACCTTGAAACACTGCAAATTTTCCATGTGATATGTAAAACATCCACGGTGAAATTCTCCCCTCCCCTCTCAGCTGAGCTCCAGAACAGGCCTGGGGTTGTGCCCATTTTGGTGGATTTCCATGGTGTCCTGCTGGGGGGAAGGAGGGAAATGAAGATTTCGTACAATTCCCAGGAATGATTTCCCAACCCTCTGCAATGTCCACTGAGCCAGCCCTGGGTTTTTATCTGTCTTCCTGAAATCCCAAAGGAACCTTGGGCTCAGAGGGGAAATATCCCTGTCTGGGATGCTCAGGGGGTCCTGGCACCAGGGGAACAGAAGATTTTGGGAGCTGGGACCTCCAGCTCTTCCACAGGGTCTGGTCTTGGAGCAAAGAGGGAAAATCTGAAATAATCACCGGGGGAGGGTTGAGAGTTTTTGGCACGCTAAGATCAATTAACAGAGGAAAATTTGACACAGGAATAATGGGAAATATTCCAGGGAGGTTCCCCCCCCATTCAAGTGGGGAAACTTTGGACTGAGCAGTGAGAACCAGAGAAAGAAATCCCAAGAAGTGCCCTGATCCCAAAACCTCAGCAGAGCTCCTGGCTGGGATGTCCTACAAGTGCCACCAAGGACTGAGGGACAACCCCCTGTGGAGGGGCCTGGACTGATTCCAAGCCCTGAGCAAAGCCTTGGGGCACAGCCTTAATTGCCAACCCTAATTAGGCAACACCCGAGGGAAGGAGATGCTGAAGAACATCTTAATTAGGGCACAGAGGGATAAGGGAGGACTCTGCTTCTTCCTGAGGTTATTGGATTTGCTGATCAAGATCAGCTGGAGGAGATGTGTTTGATAAATCCTCACAGGTAACAGGAAAGAGCAGGATAACAAAACTTCATGGAAGTGGGAAATCCAGGAAATCGGGCAACTTCCAAGGGCAGTCCTGAGCATAAATGATGGGGCATCTTTAATGAGGTGCAGCTTTTTTCCTACCGACAATTCCCATCAAAATGGACACCAGGAATTCCTGGAAAAAAAGCCCTTCCCTGAAGGCCCACAGGCAGCAAGCTCTGGGACACCTCTGTCCTCATCAGGATGGGTGATGTTTTTGATGAGACTTTGTTCCCTTTCGATATTTGTTGAACTGGCTCTGCCTGGGAGAAGCTGTGGTGGCACAAACCAGGATGAAGCCGAAAGGAGCAGCCCCAGGAGGAGGCAAAGCTGTGCATGGGGCTCTGACAGGCCACCAGCACCACGCAGGTTCTGCAGGTACCACACAAACGGCTTTGTTTTGGTGGTTTTGGCTTCTCATCACAGAGGGGAGGAGCTGTGGGAGAAAACTGGAATGGATTAAGGGATCACAGAGTTAAAAAATGGCATTAATTAGCTGTGCTGGGCAACGAATGAGCTCCCACAGGGGAAGCTCTGCGTCCCCTGTGCCACTGGCTCAGCCTGTGCTGGGGATTGTCATCCCTGAGTGCCCCTGGAAGCACAGCCTGGAAAACAGGGAATGAGCACCTGGCTGAGCATCTTTCCCTGAGAATTTGTGGGGAAAACGCCTCAAGAGCTGCATTCCAAAGGGGAGGGAATGGCAAAGCTGAGCTGAGAGACTTTTTCCAGACTCTGGGATCTCTTCTTGCCTGTTGTGGGGCTGCTCTGGCAGCAGCCACGACTTGGAGAGGCTGGAAAATACAACTGGGAGTTGGGAGAGCCCCTCCAGAAGCTGGAAAATACAACTGGGAGTTGTAAGAGCCCCCCCAGAGGCTGGAAATCCAACTGGGAGTTGGAAGAGGCTGGAAAATCCAACTGGGGGTTGTGAGAGCCCCCAAAGGAGGCTGGAAAATCCAACTGGGAATTGTGAGAGCCCCCAGAGAGGGCAGAAAATACAACTGGGAGTTGTGAGAGGTGGGAAAATCCTCTCCAATGTCCCTCCAAAGGCAGGGATGTCCCCTTGGCTCATCCCTCCATTCTGACCCCTCTGCCCACCCCCTGCAGTGCGTGGTGCCCAGTAAAGTCGCCCTGACGGCTTTTCCAGTTTCCACCCATGAAATTCTCCCCGCCTTCATTCCAGCTCAACAGTTCAGAGAAGATCTGGGGTGGGGAACGAGCCTCTCCCCAGGGGTCTGACGGCAAATCCGAGGTGCTGCTCCGTGACTTTGCTGTTAAAAGGGAATAATTCTCCCTCCAGCTCCCTTGCAGGGGGAGGAGGAGGAGGAGGGAGCAATTAAGAAAAATGTCTTTGACCTTCAGCAACTTAATCAGTTGCCAGTGTTCCTCCTAATAGTGTGCTAATGGTTAAGTTCTCCTGGCTGCCATAAAAAAGTGCCATAACTGGAGGCTACAATAAAGCGCTGATCAACCCATCAAGTGAGTCAATCCCAAAGTAATATCTGTCTTTGTAATGACTGCAATAAAAGCCGTGCCAGAGCCGGGGGATGACGTGAATGAGAATGCTGCTTCGTTCTGCCAGGCTGCTCGGCCGGGGGCTGGTGCCACGCTCCCCACCCGCTCCTGGGTGACATTGCCACCCCTGCCCGGGGGAGCCGAGCTTGGTGTTTGTGTGGCCGGTGCTCCAAGGACAGTCCTGGGGGGTTTGGGCAGGTCTCCACCCAAGCCAAGTGGAGTTTTGGTGCGGAAAAAGGCGTTGAGTTTGGGTTGGGGCTGTTCGTCCTGACAAAATGCAGGAGGGAGCGTCGCTGCCATTGCCTTTGTGAGAGGCTGGGGCTGGGAAAAGGGGAAAGAGTGGATAAATTTTAGGAATCCTGGCATTAAGGGCAGCAGGGTGGAGGTTCCCTGTGCTAAAAAGGGATTGGTGATGGGAAGCAGAACGAGGGGAAAGCTGGTATCGGTCAGGGAGACCCTTCCAGGCACTGGGATGGATCTGAGGGGCTGGCTGAGGTTAAACCCCGTCCCTGAGTGTTTGCCCGGGAAGGCAGAGACCAAGAGCCCTTCAAAGGTCACCCACAGGTGGAGGAGCAGAGGGGCTGGGGGTTCTTCCCCTGCCTGATGCCTTGTGTTGGTTTTCCTGGGATCTGGGGGCTCTTGGCACCCCCAGGCACTGCCCGGGCCTCCACAGGGCAGGTTTTGTCCTTTGCAAAGGCACAGGTGAGCAGCAGAGCAAAGCACCCCTGGAAAATCTGGAGCGTCCCACTCGGGGAACGGCCCTGGGACGGAGCACAAAGCGCCGAGGAACACCTGCTGCTGCTGCCTTCCTCCAAAACATCCCGGAGCTCCGGCATCCCCGCGGGCACAAAGGACGCCGAGGAGCGGGAGCCCAGCGTGGGGCTGGTGGCAAACACGCCGCCGCCTTTCAAGGAACAGCGGAGCAGATTCCTCCCCCGTCGGCAGGGAAAACAGGATGCAGGCCACATTCCTGCTCCCACAGACAAGGCTCTCCACAGCGGCACAAACACATTGCTCAGCTCCAATTAAAGCCCGGCTTTATATCACCTTGCTGCTGATAAGGCTCTGATTAATGGGAGAATTGTCTTTTTTTTTTTTTTTTTCCTTTTTTTCCCTTCCCCCATTAAAGTCCCTGGTGTTAATTGTTTTTTCCCCTCTCGCATTTCTCGTTTCAAAGGCGCTTTCGAGGAGGGCTCGCTGATTGTGCTGGAAGTTGTGTGGGAACACTTAGTCTCTTCCTGGTTTTGTTTTTTTTGGGGGGCCAAGCGCTGCCACCGGGAGCAGCGGCAGGTCCAAGAGGCGAATCAGCCCGGCGAAATCCTGCCTCCCGATAAACAAGCGCAGAGATCCACGTGTTTGTCCGCGACACAGAAAGCGCCAGAACAATGATTCGGCGCCTTGTGCCAGGTTTGTTTCCTCTGCAAGAGCCGACTTCCCCGGCGGAGCCTCAGGTGCGTAGCAACAGCTCAGCAAAACAAAAGGCGGCCCCGGCCAGGCTGTAGGAAAACACGATCCCGGTCCGAAGGGTGGGGCCGGGCTCTCCATCGGGGCTGGGCTCGGCCCCGCGGCCCGGGAGCTCTCGGGAAGGGCTGTGCGGCCACGGCACAGGAGCCGCTGCTCCGCGCCCCGGGTGATGTGCGCGAGTGTCACACCTGGCGTGTCACACCTGGGGCACGGCGCGGGGATCTCCTGGAGAAAATGGGGGTTTTCAGTCAGCCAAGAGCCTCTCCTCTCTGCCCTCATGGGTGGTGGAAGGTGGGGATGGAGCCATCGGCACCTGCGTGGTGCAGGGGTCCCTGCTGGGGGGACACACCTGATCCTGCCTCTGCTCTGGTGGAGGGGAGAAATCACGTGAGAAATCAGATGAGAACTCAGGTGAGAAATCAGGCCCTACAGATCCTGGCTCAGGTAGGACTCAGGTAAAAACTCAGGTGAGAAATCCTACAGAAAAATGGACATCCTACAAAAAAATCTTACAGATTTCTCACCTGAGAAGGATTTCTCTGGTGAGAAGTCCTACAGATCCTGACCCGGATAAGAACTCAGGTGAGAAATCAGGTCCTTCAGATCCTGGCTCAGGTAGGACTCAGGGAAATCTCAGGCCCTGCAGATCCTGGTTCAGGTAAGAACTCAGGCCCTGTAGAGCCAGGCTCAGTAAGAACTCAGGCAAAGCTCAGGCTCTGCAGACTCCGGCTCAGGTAAGAGCTCAGGTAAGATCTCAGGCCCTGCAGACCCCAACCCCGGCAGAGCTGACCCCCAGACCCATCAAGGACACCCCTGCAGTGCCCTTAAGCATCTCTCTGGACACTGCCACCACCCCTGGGGACATGGGAGGGGACAGGCTTGAAATGCCAGACCCAGCCTGGCGCCCAGAGCTTTCCCCAGCAGGGAGAGCCCCGGCAGGAGCTGGGAGGGGCAGGATGTGCAGGAGAGCAGGCAAAGCAGGGCCTGATACAGCCAGAGGAGGTTGTGACCAGGGACCAGCCAGGCTGGGCCAGGGGGCAAAGGGCTCGGAGTTAACGGGGGAAATGCTCAGCCCAAAGCCTGCCTGGCGCACAGCACGAGGTTCTCCTGCTGCTCCCACCTGCAGAGCTCTCAGCTCTCTGTGCCCTGGGCTCACCTGCTGCTCCCACCTGCAGAGCTCTCAGCTCTCTGTGCCCTGGGCTCACCTGCTGCTCTCACCTGCAGAACCCTCAGCTCTCTGTGCCCTGGGCATCTCCTGTTGGGTGGCTGAGCCAGTCCCCACCATCACCTCTGTCCCACCCCTGCTCCCTGTCCGTGCTGTGGGGTGACTGAGCCCTTCCATCCATCAGGGCAGCCGTGTCCTTTCCTCTCCCACTCCCACATTTGAAGCTTTCCACACTTTCTCTCCCTGCCTCCACCCCACTGCTCTCCTCTCCTGCTCCCACTTTTCATTCCCCTTCCTTTATCTCTCCTGAATCTCTCTTAACCTTTTTGTTGTTACGACTACTCCGATTCGTTCCATTTTCTTCCTTTCACCTTTTCCCCTCCACTTTTCCTCGCACTTTCCACGGCAGGAGAGTTTTTGTATTTAAGTAAAAAAAAATAATAAAAAAAAAAGGACAACAGGAAAGAAATGGGATGGGGCAGAGAGGTCAAGGCAGGGGATGTGGAGCAGTGATAGAGAAAGAGGCAGCAGGAAAGAGCATCCCAATGTCAGCTCACACTTCTGGGGTGGGCACTGAAATGAGTTGGCCTCATTTACATTAAATATTTATATTAAATAAGTGACATTTCTATTACTAAAGGCACCCACCCACAGGCAGAGCCCATCCCCAGCCCAGTGGGGACGAGCAGCTCACGTCCCACTGCCCAGGGGGGCTTCTCCAGGGCACAGGGCCTGGCTCCAAGCTCTTTTCTGAGCTGTCATTGAACTCTCATTGTTTCTGTGGTGGTTTCCTGGGCTCCAGTGGGATAAACCAGCTGGGAATGGCCTCGGGGGATGCTCTGAGGATGAGCCAGAGGGCAGGAGTGCCCTGGGGAGCCAGGGGAAGATGGTACCGATTCTGTGCCCAGCTCTGGGTGAGCCAGAGGAAGGTGACACCGATTCTGTGCCCAGCTCTGGGTGCTGTGCTGAGCACGGGACCCTCTCCCAGCACAGGCTCAGCCTCTGGGGGCTGTGGGTGGGAGATTTGGGCTCACAAGCTCAGCCAAAGTCTCCTTGAGGTGCAGGTTTATGGCAAGTGTTGCCCAGCAGTGAAAGGAGCCATGAGAGGGAACAGGGAGAATTCTCCAGCCTGAACTGAGCCAAGTGTCAAACCCCGTCCTTCCAACCTCACAGTGTCACTGCAGAGGATGGGGGGAATGGAAGAGAATTTTTGGGCAGGATGGAGGGAACTGGATCTCTGGGCAGTGTCGCCCTGATTTTTTCAGCCTCCTGATGTTTTACGTTTCTGTCCTGGGAAGGACAAATTGATGGGCTTCTGGGTTGGCCAGTGGGGTCACAGAGGTGTCAACCTCATCCCCCAATCCCTGATCAAACTCCCAAAACCATATAAGTAAAAATCCCAAATAAACATCCTTCTTTCTTGCTCTCACAACTGGACACAGGTTTTTTTTTTTGCTCACAAACTGTCTGGCCACAGGGCAGAGGGGTAGCTGTTCTGTGGCCGTGGCTGCACAGTCAGCTCCCGCCCCTTGAGGGTTTGTTCATTCTCAGCCTGTTTTGTGACGAGTAAAACCTCAGGTGAAAGGCACAGAGCAAGCACAGAGCTCCCACACACGTCCTAAATATAAAATTATCCCTTTTTGCTGCCAGGGGGATGTGGCAGCTCTTGGACACGGCAGGGAAAGGGGGCTCAGCAGTGCCCTGGGGATCTGTGGGCACGCTCTGTGTGTGCCATTCCCTTGGGAAAACAGGAGTTTTCCAAGTGCCCAAAGCTGTTGCCCATTTACACCCTCCTCCTTTTGCTTTTCTCCTCCCCTACACCTCGAGCTGCTCCTGTCAGCTCACCCCACTCTGCTGGGAGAGGATCCATGGGGGCAGCTGGAGAGTCCTCAGGGCTGTGACTCGTGGCTTTGGGAAAGGGGGATGGAAACCGGGGAAATGAAGTGGAGCTACTGAAATAAAGACACTCTGCGAGTTCAGCTCCTGAGAGCCCACGGTTCAGCTGCTGCTTTATGGGTCATATCCCCAGAGGGTTTTGGAAAGTACTTTCCTCTCTCAGCTCTGAAATGTTAAAGATCACGGGTCTGTATGAAAATGACTCCGCTTCGACACTGACTTCAACATCTGGCTGTGCAGAGAAATGTCAGTGTGGGTCTATTTAAAGGCTTTTTCTTTTTTTGATCCTGAGCCAGCAAATGTCACGTCTGAAGTGTGCTTTTCAACAGGGAGTCTCACATCCCTCCGTGGATCCAGGAGCTGGGGTTTGAGGGAGATGTCAAATGCAGGTTGTAACTCCAATTGCTGCATCCTGGTGTTGGGGAGGGATTTTTCCTTTTCCAGTGGAAATCCTGGAGTTTCAGCCCTCCTGGGCACGGTGCCAGGCTGTGTCCTGGGGTGCCCAGCACAGGATGAGGAGCCGTGGCCGTAGAATAAAACACAAATCCCACCTCAGCGTGACAGGGAACTCCTTTCCATGGAGCTGCCCAGGGAGGGTGTGGAATCTCCCTCCTGGGGCAGCCCAAACCCTCCTGGATGAGTTCCTGTGTCACCTGCTCTGGGTGTTCATCCCTGGGCACAGCTGTGACTCCAGGGGTCCCTTCCCACCCCAATATTCCACAATTCCGACATTCTGCGGGCAGCTGTTTGTGATGTCTTGGACACAAACACATTTCTCTGCCCCGTGGAGCCCTCCAGCCTCCTCTGTGTGTTTTTGGCACCCTGGGGGCCTGGTTCCCACTGCCTGGGCCCTGCTGGATCTGCCCTCTGGGATCAGGGAGAGCCCGGGCAAGCTGCAACAGCACCTCCACATCTGATGCTTTGTTCGAGGGCTGCTCTCTCTGTGTCACCTTTGAATTTTCGCCAATTGGCCTCTGGAGGGTGATTTAAATATTGTTGCTAATGTTAATGGAGGGCGTGCATGTTTTTGTATTTACAGCTCGCCTGCAGGCCTGGAATAACACTTGTCATGCAGACAGGGGAAGGAGCAGCAGGGTCAGAGTGCTGGCAGGGGAGAGGAGAGGTTTGCTGCCCATCAGAGGTGTCCAGTCCTCCTTGAGGTCCTGCTCAACCTCCAGAATTGATGATTTTGTGGCGGTGTTTCCGCAGGACCCCTTGAAATGGGTGACGGAGCTTCATCCCTGGTGTGAGTTTTCAGCTGCCCCCGGGAAGGCTGAGATGGGGAAGGAGAACCAGGCAGGGCCTGGTGTTCCCTGGTGTCCTGAGTGTGGAAGGAGCCACTTGTGGCTGGGATCAGAGCAGTGATTTGCCCAGACCATCCCACCCTGTGTAGCTCTAAGCTGTCAAAGGAAGGACAAATTGATGAACTTCCAAGTTGACCAGTGGGGTCACAGAGGTGTTCCTCTTGTCCCCCAATCCCTGAACAGTTTCCAAACCCTATATAAACCTCAAATCATAATAAACTTTCTCTCCTCACTTCTCAACCTGACGGGTGAGTGTCGTTCTTTTCGTGTCCTGCTCACAACACCAAGGAATGAACAAATCCCTGTTCCCAGCACGTGGGGAACCTTTCAGGGCTCCACGGGGTGGGACAGGGGATGGTGCTGGGGTTTGCAGCACAACCAGGGTCAATTAAAGGTTTCTCTGTGGCTCTTGGTGCTGCTCCAGCAGAAGGAATTCATCTTTGTGAGGTTCAGAGCTGCACTGCCTGAAGAAGGGCTGGAATCAGGAGCTGAGAGAGAGGTGCTGCTCCCTGGGCAGGGGGTGAGACCCCTGCAGCTGCAGAGTGGGGAAGCAGGGACACAGCCCCTGTCTGCTGCTCCCCTGGAGCTGGGAACACCTGGGAATGCTGGTGACCCCCAGCACGAGGTGTGTGGGGAGACCTCTGCCTGAATTTCCTGGGGGATAACTCGAGGACTGTGACCGAGCAAAGCTTTCTTGGGTCACATTCACTGTTTCACAGGATCACAGAATCATTCAGATGGGAAAAGACCTCCATGATCACCAAGTCCAACCTTTGACTGAATCCCACCACGTCACTAAACCAGACCATGAGGTGCCACCTCTGCCGTGGGATTCCAGGGCTGGGCACTCCCCCACTGCCCTGAGCAGCCCCTTCCAATTCCTTGTGAGGTTTTTATCTTTGTTTTCTGTTTGAGCTGGGGTTAATACTCGAGAGATGCAGTTTTTCATCTTCAGACTCAGATGTTTATTAATTCTTATCTATAGCACAGTCTCACAGAGCTGTGAGCTCTGGCTAATAAGGTGAAAATGGCTCTGTCTCTAACCTTTTCCAAGGTCTTTTAAGCACTAATGGTCCAATAATGAGATGACACCTGTATTATTTATACTTTTAACCCAATGACCAAACACCCGAGGTCTGCAATGAGGATTTTCTCACCCAATTACAAAACACCACCCAGACCCATGAAGAAGAAGGTGGAAGAAGAAGAATTTAGCCAACACCCTTAATCCTCCACAACCCCAGTGCCATCACCCAATTTTGGAAGCCTGTTCCACGGCCTCAGGTCAATTGTAGTGTTTTCTTGATGGTCAGTGCCTGTCAGCACAGAAAGCCTGAAATTGTCAACCTCCAGGGTTCCAACAATTCCTTCCAGAGGAGAATCTTTTCCTAATGCCCAGCCTGAGCCTCCCGGGTGCCAACCCACATTTCCCCACCTGTTAGGTGGCATTTCCACAGCCACACCATTTCTGAATTTCACTTTCACTTTCCGTGTGAGGAGCCTGGCTGGTGACAGGGAATCAGCACAGCCCCTTGACACTATTTCCTACCACAACGACACACACTCCGAGATTCAGGAGGCTGAAAATGACTCCTTGATTTTTGGGATGTGTCTCCCTTTTATACTATTTCACACAGACCAATTCCATTGGTGACACAAAGACAAACCTCTTCACTCACATTGGTCAGAGCAGAGGGACAGCAAGGAGACATCCCTCCTAGGGGAAGGAATGAATAACAAAGTTACAGTTACAAAAACATTTCTCCTGTTTACAGAAAATTCCTTGGGAAAAGAATTTTAGAAAATTAAACATTTCAGGCACAGAACCAGGGCTGCAGAGGAGGGATGCTGGTGCTGCAGCCCAGGGATCCTGGTGGCACCACCTTGGAAGCAATTCTGAACCTGATAAGAGAGTTTTGCTTACGGGTGCAATCAGGCAGGAATGCAGGACAATCTCTCCTTCTGCTGACCTACCTGTGACACTGATCTAGAAAATCACCAGGTGTTTAAAGAAGCAATTCTGAAATCAAGGGATGGTGCTTCAAGGAAATCTGTTGTGGTTTATTGTTATTGTGACTCTTGTCCTGTACTGGGGCTGTGAATGATTAACTCCGTGTGCTGCAGCATGAATGAGCTTTATGCCTTTTTTTTTTTTTAATTGCATTTGTTTCTAGAAAAGCCAGGCCCAGCTTCTCAGAGTGGAGCCACCAGCAGCTGCTGGATGGAGCCCCCAACTCAACTAAATAAACGTGGCTGTGGTGCACAAGTTGTCACTGTGAGCATGGTTTGCAAGCAGCAGTGAAGGAGTCGTGGGGCAAAGCAGAACTCGGAGCTCCTGGGCACTGCCCAGGCTGAGCCAGCCCTTCTTCACAAAGGGAAAAAAAACACTTTATTGTCACTTCAAAGGTTTCAAGTGTATTTAATGAGTTTCTTTTACTGTCTTAAAACCTGTCGGAGATGGTTCCCTCTGATGGGTGAAAATGGAGGGACTCCCACAGGGAGCAGCTGCTCAGAGACATCGGCTTGAAGGACCAGGAAATGATCCTGGTGATGCCCAGTTCTGATCCCAACCCACAGGAACCATGGTCCTGCTCCAAGGATATCAGATCCACCCTGGAGATCAGGGGTGTGTGGTGGGGGGGAGGCTGCAAGGCTCGAGAAATCAAGAGATGTGGGATCGTGAGCTTTAATCCTCTCCCAGGGCCGGGAAGAAAACGTGTCAGTCATGGAATTATGAATGCAATGCCCGGATCCTGGGTAATCCATTTGGAGGAGGGACGTGGACAGACCACTTTGGTAATGTTTTGTTTTAACTGAGCAACTCCCTGAGACCTGCTGAGCTCTGGGGCACAAGGAGCAGGACAGGCAGTGCTGAGGGCAGTTTGGGGTTAAAAAAGGAGAATTTTAGGGCAGAGCCATTTCAGTGGGCAGGTTTGTCTGCAGGAAAGAAACGAGCCTGGCTTTGGAAAAAATGAATTTTGTCTTTGGTAAGCCCAGACTGAGGAGCTGCCTTGGTGCTGTGAGTAGGTCCCTGAACACCAGGAGATTTTGACAGAGCAGCTTTTTGCCCTGGCCTTGGCCCTGGGAGTTTGGACAGGGTGGAATATCCAACCCCTCCTGGAGAAAAGGGTTTTTTTCCTTTGGTAAAAGGGTGATTCTGCTCTAACCTTGTGCTGCAGGGCTGAGCTGGGACTTGGATGCCTGTGGGCTCTGAATTCTGTTTTGTCTCCTCCAGAACACCCCAGATGAGATGGGGCTTTGTTCCAAGGTGGGACAGAGACCCTCCAGCATCTCCTCCCATGCCCAGGGCCCCAGATTATCACCAGGTTTGGGGTAAAAAACCTTCCTAAGATGAGTTTGGGAGATTCTCCTTCCAAATAAGGAGACACCACAATATGAAGGATAAGGAGACAAGGTGGAATGTTCAATTCCTCTTGGAGGAAAGGGTTTCCTCCCTGGTCCCTGATAAATCAGTTGTTCCGAGCTAATCTCGTGCTGCAGGGCTGAGCTGGGACTTTGCTGCCTGTGGGTTGTGAATTCAGTTCTACCTCCTCCAGAGCACCCCGGATGAGACAGGATTCTGCACCAAGGTGGGGCAGAGACCCTTCAGTGCCTCCTTCCATGCTCAGGGCCCCACCTCATCACCGGGTTTGGGGTAAGAAAACTCTCCTAAGCTGAATTTGGCAGCTTTCCTTCACTTATTCCAGAACACAGAGGCACGAGAGTTTCTGGGTTCACCCCTCACCCAAGCCATGTCCTGCTGTCAGACACTCCAGGATTCAGATCTGGCCAGACAGACAGACGTGCTGAGCACGGAGCTCTGCCCAGCGGCTCCCCGCGGTGCTCTCCCCTCGGAAATGTTGATTTAACCCTCTCAGGACTCACCCCCGCTCCTCGGGGCAGCGCTGCTTTGAAGTGGTTACCAGCCCGGTGAGCAGTGAGAGCAGGGCGTGGTGTCTACCTGCGAGGCGAGGGTGGCATTCTGTTTCCTGGGGACAGAAGCTTTAATAAAGGGAGTTTCCCTCCCTGCAGTGGGCAGGGATGAGGCAGCTGCTGTTCTGGGGAGCCAGGTGAGATGGGAAATTTGGTGCAAAAAAAAAAAAACCCCGCAGTGGAATTCTGCTTTTTGTTAAGGACAATGCACGCTTGTTCAGTGGCAAAAAAACTTGAAGGTCCAACTTAGTAGGGCACAACTTTGAGTGATTTAAGGAGTTTCTGTTGCTGTTCAGGACTGAATCAGACCTGCAGACTGGTTTGTAGGGGATCTGCTCACCTTGATCCCAAAAGGGTTAATTCCATTTCTGCTGTGCCTGTGGACTTTTTAGCAGGGGAAACAAAGCCTGTGAAATTTGGTGCCAACCCGGGTGACCCCTGGGCTGTGCAGAGGTGGCGGCAGGAAAACCCCTCAGGTGTGATGCAGGGGCTGTGCAGGGGATAAAACCCCACGGATCAGGGGTTGCACTGCAAACACAGAGATTTTCCTGGCTACTTTCCCCCCAGCTTTGCCCCACCAGCGCTGCGTTTGGTACAACAGCTGCCACCAGAGGCAGAGCTCCAGCTCGTCGCTGTTGCAAAACACCAGGTGAGGTGTGAGAGATGCTCCCAGCCCGTGCTGCAGCCGGTGCTTACTCATCGCAGCGGGCGCAGAGCTGGTCCCTGGGCATTTGTGTTGGCAGCTCTGCCGGAACACCTTCCCTTTTGGCAGTGCTTATGTAAGGAGCTAAAAATGCCGCGGTGACTCACGGCTGTCTGAGCGGAGCTGTCGGAACAGGAATGGAGCTCCGAGCTCCCCCAGCCAGGGGCGCACAGAGGGCCCTGGGGACCTCGCCCCGCTGGGTGCTGCCCCTGTTGGAGACCCTCCTGTTCCAGGGGGTTCTCTTTACTCTCGTTCCCCACTCCTGCTCTCCAAATGGTGTTGGAGCCCCTCCAGAGCTTGTCAGCCGTGCCTCTGATCCCTTCAGCAACTTGTATTGGGGCCATCCCGAGCCCCTCTTATCCGTGGGCCTCATCTTTTGTCTTTCTTTTAAAAGATACCTTTACCTCTCTTTTTCTGTTCTCCCTTTCCATTCTCCTGCTCTTTTCCTGAGGAAAACTCCAACCCAGAAGCCCCTGGAGCTAAGGGAGGCTGGGTCCAGGTTAATTTCCTTCTTCACGGTCTTGTGCTCTATCCACTTGTTGACACCTTGGTGTTTTCCATCCTTCCCAACCTGACCTGGTCCTCGCCTGATCCATGCTGGGGATGCTCGTCCTTCTCCAGAGGAGACTCAGGGAACACCCCAGATCTTCTCCCAGGAATGACTTTCCCTGATCTGGGCTCGTATTTGAGTTCTCCATCAGATCCAAGGAAGGTCTCCACCCAAGAGGCAGATTTGTACTTTTGTGGGCTCCTTGTGCCACCTCAGAGGCTTTGTCCCTCTGTCTCCAAAAGGATGTGATTTCCCCATAAGTGATGGAGACTCATAATTGTATTTGCCATGAAGTTTTCAGCCCATTGTGCTCCACAAACCTGGACTCTACACCTGCACCACAGGAGGTTGTAGCCAGGAGGGTTCAGCCCCTTTCCCCAGACATCTGGAGATAAACGAGGAGAAACAGCTCCAAGTTCTGCCACGGGAGGTTCAGGTTAGATATTGGGGAAGAATTCTCCACTGAAGGAGTGGGGAATTTTAAATATTTTAAATACTTGCTGCCCAGGGCTGCTGAGGTCACCATTCCTGGAAGTGTTCAAAAACCAAGCAGAAGTGGCACTTGGAGATGTGGTTCAGTGGGCATGGGAGGATTCGGTCAAAGGTTGGATTTGGAGGTCTTGGAATTCTTTTCCAGCCTTTCCATGGTGACTCATATCTCCTGTGACATAACCCACGGCTCCAGCAGTGCCACTGTCACAAACAGAAATAAACTGAGGGGCAGGGTTGGTCCCTCTGCTGCTCCTTCCTCTCTGAGGGCCCTTGGTTGCTGTCCAGAGGTGCCCATTCCAACAACATGGAAATCTCTGCTCCTCCCAGCCCCGTGGAGCCAGGAGGTGGAAAAGTCTCTGTGCATCTCTGGAGGTGCCTGTGATGCTGCAGGTGAGAAGCCTCAGCTCCAGAGGGAGCTCCAGACCCTGCCTGCTGGCCTGGGAGAGGCGAATGTCCGTGGTCCTCCTCAGCAGGTGGACGTTGGAGTGGTCACAGCCAGATGTCCACTCCCTGTGTCAGCCCCCTTGGCTGGTACCGTGCCATGAGGAGGTCCCGGCCCCAGAGTCCCAGTTCTGGTCACAGTCCCAGTCCCTGCCTACTCCAGTCCCAGTCCCAGTCCCAGTCCCAGTCCCAGTCCCAGTCCCAGTCCCAGTCCCTGCCTACTCCACTCCTAGTCCCAGACCTCATCTGAGTTCCAATCCCAGTTGCAGTCCCTGTCCCAGTCACAGTCCCATTCCCAATCCCATTTCCAGTCCCAGTTCCACTCCCCATCAAAGTCCCAGTCGCAGTTCCAATCCCATTCCTAGTCCTATTCCCTGTCCAGTTCCAGTTCCATTCCCATTCCCAGTCCCAGTCCCAGTCCCAATCCCAGTCTGTCTGATTTGCAATCCCAGTCCCAGAGTCCCATTCCCAGTCCCATCCCTGTCCCATCCCATTCCCATTCCCAGTCCCAGTCCCAGTCCCAGTCCCAGTCCCAGTCCCAGTCCCAGTCCCAGTCCCAGTCCCAGTCCCAGTCCCAGTCCCAGTCCCAGTCCCAGTCCCAGTCCCAGTCCCAGTCCCAGTCCCAGTCCCAGTCCCAGTCCCAGTCCCAGTCCCAGTCCCAGTCCCAGTCCCAGTCCCAGTCCCAGTCCCAGTCCCAGTCCCAGTCCCAGTCCCAGTCCCAGTCCCAGTCCCAGTCCCAGTCCCAGTCCCAATCCCAGTCCGTCTGATTTGCAATCCCAGTCCCAGAGTCCCATTCCCAGTCCCATCCCACTCCCATCCCAGTCCCAGCTGCCCCCCTCCCGTGGCTCTGTGCTGGTGTCTAACACATCATGGGGATCTCTGCTCCTGGGTCCCCTTGTGCTCCCCAGTGCCTGTTCCCGCAGAATCCCGGGCTGCTGGAAGGGCCCACAGAGGTCACCTGCTCCTGTTCCCTGCTCCAGCCTCCAGGGATCTCCTCCAGGGCTGTCCTGGAGCGGCAGGGAAGGGCTCTCCACACCCTCCCGGGGCAGCTTTTCCATTTTCTCTCAGTAAAGAAGTTTTTCCTCTTGTTCAGCTGGAACCTCCAAACTCCTCTGTGTGTGGAAGGGCAACAGAACCACTCCAGGATGGAGCTACCCCAACAGGGATTTTAATTTACCAATCCCAGGCTTGATTTTCCCAGTGACCCTTAGAGGAAGGGTCAAACCAAGAGTGAAATCCATGTTAAAAGTGGAATCTTGGAGCACAAGGCATCACTCACTGTTTTTTTTGGACAAGAGGACGCTGAAAATAGGAAAAGAGCAGGCAGGTGATTTATACAACAGCTCCAGTATAGAATAATGGAATTATGGAATGGTTTGGGTCAGAGGAAACCTTAAAGTTCACCTTGTTCCACCCCCTGCCATGGGCAGGGACACCTTTCACCATCCCAGGCTGCTCCAAGCCCCATCCAGCCTGGCCTGGAACACTCCAGGGATGCAGGTGGGTTTCAGTGGATGACCCACAGAGCACAGCACTAACTTCAGCTTTCCCAACGCTGGGCAACGTCCAAATACCTTGGAATTCGTCTGGAAGAGCAGGAATGAGTTTTCCCTTGTCAGGAAGAAAGCAGGAGCACTGACTCCACTCCAAAGGTACGGATTGCTCTCAAGGAAAACACGAAAACCCAACCCAGCCACGCCACCAAAGTGCTGGTTAGAGATTAAAGGGAGAGGGCAGGAGCCTGGAGGAAAGGTCAGGCACACAAAGGAAAACATCTAATCCGAAAACTTGGAAACTTTCCTGCCAGTGGAGACACTTGAATTACCTCAGAACAAAGGCTGTTGACTTTCCTTATAAGGAGGGAAAGTCCTGATTTATTAAAAAAAAAAAAAAAAAAAATGGAAAAGCTTGGTCAATAATTGTCTTCTTCTTTATTGGTGTGGTGGAAGTTCAAACAAGCGAAAGTGGCTGGTTTAGAATGAAGTAAATGTTTCGTTTCAGCAAAAGAAATTGATAAAATTCCAGTTATTTCGCCCATTTTAAAGTGGATTTTTTCCCCTGTAATTTATGCCCTTGTTTGCGCTACAAAAAGAAGTTGGAAACTGGAGTAACGAAATACTATTTTTAGTTCGTGTTTTGAGGCCTCTGTCTTCCAATCCCTGTGCAAACAATTTCTGAGGTAGGGATGAAGTCAGAGCTGCCTCTCCAAGAGCCAGCTCAGAGGGTTGTGGCCACCTGATGATGCAATGGGGAGTCTTGGCAACAAATCACTGGGAAAATCTCCTTGTTCGTGTGCAGGACACGGGCAGAGCAAAACATTCCCTCTGGGTTCCCAAACTGTGCCCTCATGAGTCAACCTCAACGAGTTCAACATGGTGAGGAGACAGAGGAGAGCTGTGAGTTGTTAGAGGCATGAATAACAACTTAAAACTCTGCCTGAGGATGGATGGATGGATTGACTCTGTTTTACACCACAACGACACAGACTCTGAGATTCAGAAGGCTGAAAATGACTCCTTTGTTTTTGGGGTATGTCTCCCTTTTATACTATTTTACACAGACCAGTTTGATTGGTGACACAAAGACAAACCTCTTCA
>VXBN01004790.1:206283-253100 GCA_013397395.1 Sinosuthora webbiana | reverse complement strand
TGCAGTGGTTTACAAGTTTCACACGCAAGATTCTTGCATTTCCTTTCTACAAAAGAAATAGACCATGTTTGTTATGTACTGTATCCTATTATGTGTATGCCTACTATAAATTTTTTTTAATGCCTAAGAAACCTTCAGTTTGATTCCATTTTAAATGTACCAACACAGAGCTCACAAACCCAAGTATGCAACCTATGGCATACAGGAGCAGAGATCCACACATGTGATGGCAGCATGGAGAGGTGAATTACAGAAACTGGCTGTTGTTTCTACTTGGTCAGCATCAATGTGGCAGATGATCCATAACAACCAGTCTTTCATCCTTCANACATCCTTCACCTTTTCCTGAAAAAAAAAAAAAAAAAGAACCATATCTGCTTAGCATTACAAAATCCATGGAGAAAGGCTGCTTGTGTCACTTTCTATGAGACAGATGTTAGATGCCCCATCTGCCACATGCCTTGTCCATGTCAGATATCCTGGAGAAGGGACCGTGTCTTCCCTGATGTTTTGTACTGCAGCAAGGAAGCAGTGGATGGAAAATTAAAATAATAACTAAATCAGATGCAACCTTATTTGGTATGTAAAGGATTTTGGGATCTGCTATCAGAAGGTATGAAATAATTATTTTAATTTGGATAGGTACATTCTTGCGAAATTTGAACTCCTAATAAGGCTTATTTGGGAAAGGGGGAAGAGGGTAAAGGAAAGGGTGGAAAGTGGGGGGAAAACATAAGTCTCCATACAGGGCTAACATTAATCTACTTTCCAGACACTCCAGACAGAAAAGTTGGCTTGTTCAGTAGGCAGTGGCAGTAGCTCATCCAAACATAGCTGAGAAATAAGGGTGCAGAAGAGAGCTGCTCCATGTCTGCAGCAGAAGTCAGGGCTGGTTTATCTACTCAGGGAAGCACAGAACAGCATTACCCAGATTTCCTCTGATTGGTGAACTACAAATCTGTCACAGCAGGATACCTCCTTAAACTCCCTGTGGCATGGTGAGACTCCTCTCACATTCCTACTCCCTGGGTCTTACAAATAAAAGTAAGAATTCAGTCCTGATGTTAATTCATCCTCAGCTCCTGGGTTTTTTTTCTAAGTGCTTCTACGTTCTTTCTAGGGTTAGGAATGGTAGCCAGTCCTCAGTACCACTTTACAGACACAAAGGTTTTCCATCTTCCTTCAACTGCCTGTAGGGAATCAGTGCTGTATCACCAAGGAGTTATATTCAAAGTCTACTCTGAGCAGATTTCCTGGTAAGGAATTTGATCTAGCTGTACTGTGGTATAGTCTTGGTACAGATAACCTATGCAATGCTGTCATCTAAACATCTGTCTTTTTCTGGGGAGGACAGGGAATATCTATTTTGAACTGTGAGCATTTCTGCAGCCTGTGAACATTTTGCCATTTTGTCTTCACCCTGATGCAGCGCTGAGTGAGTGCTGGTGATGAGTGCATTGCCCTCCATCATGTTTTGGGAGAGGATCATCACTCAGGTGCACTCACTAATGTCTCTCTGGAGCTGATGACAAGCCCTGTGTGGTCAGACTTAATGAGTCAATTAGAGCATTTGAACAGGCAGCACAGTTCTGAGATGCAGGGACTTGGCTCTGTCTTGTTACAAGTTGGTTGAAAATAGCCTCTGATGCGAAGTAATTAATTTTCTGATTCATGTCGGTGGACTACCTGACAGGTTTCTCCTGTTTGCTTCTGAAATGGCTTGACTTAGACGGAGAAAGACCTCTCAATACTGTGGTGAACTGTTATCAGTAGCAGTTTCTACAGAAATGTTTCTACAGAAATGTTACCCTTTCCTCTGATTCTCCTCACTGCTTTGGTTAAAGGAGGGTTGATCAAAGGTCTGGCACAGCAATCATTTGTCATGCAGAGAGACCTGAAAACTCAGTCTGAAGTGTTGGAGGCAATCAAATTGTGATTAGATAACAGAATTCTGAGAATATGAGATTAATCACTACATCTTCATTGACAGCAGAACAAGTCTTTGAGTTGCTCTGGTTTCTTCAGTTCTTGGGCTCATCTCTAACATTAACTACTTGAATTCATGTCTTTATTTTTTAAAGGAAGTCATTAATTGAGAAAAAACAAAACAAAACAAAAAAAACACAAACAAACAAAAAAAACCAAAACAAAACAAAAAACCCAAAAAAACCCCAGTCCACATTCAAGTCATATATCACTACTGATTTACCTGTTTATCTAACCTTCTTAATTTTAAAAGAGAATTTTCTCTTTCATTTTTGGAGGCAAAAATTAAAGTTAAATTACTACATGAACAAATTTTGGAGTTTTAATCTTTAATGACACCTCAAAACATGATGCATGAAAGATTTCTTGGCAAACTGAATTAGCCTTTCATCCAAAGAAAATCCAGTCTACAGAGCTGCACTTAAAGTATGGGATTGGTTACATGCTTTTTGTCAGCAGAGCAATACAGTCTTTTCAACCAGCCACCATTATTATAATGTCCTGCAGCTGACAGGCTAGCAAACAAAACCACAAACCTTACTACCTGACTGAATTTGTTGGCCACAGTTTTCAGTCACATATACCTAAATAAAAAAACAGTTAAAAGCCCTCTTCACTGCTGCTTTGATTACAATTAGATCAACAGAAAGCCCCTGTTTAAATGGACTTCTCGAGGGTATTCTTTGTCTTTGGAATTTAAGGGATTTTTCAGGAGCCTGTGAAAAACCAAAGAGAGGCATCAACAAGCCAGTAAACATGACTAGAGACAGCAGTGAGAGAGACACAGGAATCACAGGATAAACTGAGTTAGAAGGGACCCCCAAGGATCACTGACTCTGGCTCCTGTCCCTGCACAGGACAGCCACACCATGTGCCTGAGAGCACTGCCCAAGCATTTCCTGAACTCTCTCAGGCTGTGAGCACTGCCCTGGGGAGCCTGTTCCAGTGCCCAGCCACACTCTGGGTGAAGAACCTTTTTCTAATATCCAACTTAAACTGGCCCTGACACAGCTTCAGGCCATTCCCTCAGGTCCTGTCACTGTCACCACAGAGCAGAGATCAGTGCCTGCTCCTGCTCTTCCCCTCACAGGGAAGTTGTAACTGCAGTGAGGTCTGCCCTCAGTCTCCTCCAGGCTGAACAGACCAAGGGTCCTCAGCCCCTCCTCACACAGCTTCACCTCAAGGATCTTCAACATCCTCCTGGCCTCCTTTGGATGCTCTCTAATAGTTGAATGTCTTTTTTGTAAAGACATAACACCCAAAACTGCCCCCAGCACTGGAGGTGAGGCCGCCCCAGAGCAGAGCAGAGGGGACAATCCCCTCCCTTGCCCGGCTGGCCATGCTGGGCCTGATGCCCCCAGGACACGCTTGGCCCTCCTGGCTGCCAGGGCACTGCTGGCTCAGACTCAACTTTCCATCCACCAGGACCCCCAGGTCCCTTTCCCTGGTGCTGCTTTCCAGCCTCTCATTCCCCAGTCTGTACATTCAGGGTTGTCCCATCCCAGGTGCAGAGTCCAGCACTTCCCTCGTTTAATTTCACATGGTTGGTGACTGCCCCGGCCTCTCCTTTGCCGAGGTCTCTCTGCAGGGCCTCCCTGCCTTCCAGGGAGCCAACAGCTCTTCCCAGTTTTGCATCACCTGCAAACTTGCTCAGTATCCCTCCCAGTCCTGTGTTCAAGTCCTTTATGAAGATGTTGAGGAGCACAGGGACGAGGATGGAGCTCTGTGGAGCTCCCCTAGTGACAGCTCCCCACTCTGATGTCACCATTCACTGTGGCCCTTTGTGCCCTGTCTGTGAGTCAGCTGCTCACCCATCACATGGCGTGTTTTTCCAGCTGGGGGCTGGACATTTTGTCCAGGATACTGAGAGAGACACTATCAAAAGCTTTACTGAAATCCAAAAATATTACATCAACTGCCTTTCCTTGACCAGCCAGCTGGGTTACCTTGTCATAAAAGGAAATCAGATTTGATAAGCAGGACTTTCCCCACATGAAGCTGAGCTGAATGTGATGAACAGCTGCATTGTCTTTCCTGTGTTTTTTAATACCTCCCAGAACAATTGTCTCCGTAACTTTACCAGGCACTGAAGTGAGACTGACAGGCCTGTAGTTTCCAGGGTCTTCCTTCCTGCCCTTCTTGAAAATCATAAAAAACATTCATAAGTGTCCAGTCAGCTGAGAACTCTGTAGATTCCCAAGACCTCTCAAAGATCATTGAGAGAGGTTTAACAATGAAAATAGCTAGAAAAACACTTCCAATCTGAGAAAAAATAATTCAGAAATATTTTTGACTAAAATGGAGACCACCTTGTACAGTGAAAAAACATTTCTGTCTTTGCTTCCTTTTTCTCCTGTTTTTCTAACTTCTTCAGTGAGGCAGTGATAAGTTGTACCTATGTTACCTGTCACAGAGAGGACAACTGCATCAAAGAGGCCTCTCATCAATTTATTTTCCTTATGGATACTGCACAAGAACCACATTTTGGTTAATGGTTTGTGTCGGAAGAGGTAGAGCTGGATGCATTCACAGCCTGCATATGTGCTGTGACTCAGACACAGATGGCTCCAAGCTACTGTCCAGAGTAAGGAAATGCTGTTCCCCTCCTCCTAATTAATTGTGAGAGGAAAGGTTTGCATTCAGCATCAAATTCCTTCCATAGCTCTTTGTTGCTTTCTGGGGGGGACAAATTTTGCAGCTTCTCTGAATGGGAAAGTCCAAAGGCCTATGTTTAACCAAAACAAAATATTTTTCAGCAACAATGAGCCAATAGTTTTAGGCATCAAGGCTTCCAGGTCTTTCATGTCTCCAGCTCTCTTTGAACTTTAATGAATGGATACAGAGCAGAGAGCCTGAGAAATAACTAATTTGGAGAACCTCTGAGTGTCAGACCCAGGCCAGGGGAAAAAGAAAGGAGTTTTTCAAGAATCTGTGTGGAAATTCACCTCAATGGCAGCCGAACTTGCCTCCATCACAGCCTCTCACACACTGATCATGGGTGGGACTGGAGGATACTTGTTCCATTTATGAAGAGCCAGCAGATAAAATCTGCCCAAAGGAGGCCTTATTGAGGCAAAGGAGTTTCACACTCAATTCAGGGTGTGTTCACCTTTTGTCCCACTTCTGCTCAGATTTCAGTTTGGAAATCCAAAGGCCAAATGAATATCATGTTTATCTAGCATTAAAATGCTAATTGAAGTGGGCCCATGGTGTCTTTTAACATTTGTCCACCAAATGCTCACTGAAATATTTCTAAGCAATAAGCAATTTTTCCCTAGATCAAGTGATTTTTATTGTTGAACAAACACATATTGGATTCCCCATCTTACATTTCAAATTTGGTCACATATGGGTTTAAGATTCCAGTCCTGAGTAATTGCCAATACATGAAAAATGTATTTTATTTAATTTCATTGCCTTTGTTTGTTTCTTTGTGAAATAACATTTGAAATGTCTTCATCTACTTTCTATTCCTTTCCTAATGACACATTTATTTGATGGGAGACTAGTGGATACAAAACCAATCCCAACAAATATGACTGTTAACTGCAGCTGATGTACCTATTTCTTAATCAGTACATGTTAGGCCACCTATTCTTTAGCTTTTTAATATATTCTCCTCTTTTCACTCTGCCTGCATCACCTTTCAATCACTCTGTTGTTGTTGTTGTCAGTTTTTATTTTTCAAATAAGTTACACTTTTTTTTTTTCCTGAAAGTATGCTTAGGTTCTCCTTTACTAAAAAATGATTGTATAAATTTTGAAAAATACAGCAAAATACACTCAGTGAAGTGATTGTAGTATCAGAACACTAAGGCTTTTTAGGCAGTGCAGGTTACATATGACCATACAGGCAGAATTCTTCAAGCAAGACAACATACAAGTCAAACCTGTTTCTGTACTCTTTTATTCTTTTTTGTTTGAAAATCGTACTGATTGCCCAAAAAATTTTGGTCAACTAATGTATCCAATAGTTTCATACAGCTTTGTTCTGTTTATGTTTTTTTTAGAGAAGGCCCATTCTTTTGCATTAATAAAGGTTCTGTTCCAGTTCTGCTTTGCCACTGCTCTCCACATACAGCAGAGAATCAGTCCCTGACATGTGCCAGTCTGCTCCTTCGTTAATCACCGGTTGTCTCCCATGAATGTCATCTATGAAGTTATAAAGGAAACTAAATGAAAATTGCATTCCTCTCCCTGTGGCAGCAAAGAGGGGTGGGGAGGTTTTGTTGAAAGAGGCTGACAGTCATTCCATGAGAATTTCTGAGAAATTCTGCTTTGCTAATAAACATCCCTCCACTTCATAAATGCGTATCATCTCTACTTAACAGATGTGAGATGATCAAGAGGATTGTCATCATTTAAAGCTTTCCACAGGTTTCAAAGGCAGATGGCCACCACTGCTGCACCTTTCCTGCTGTCTCCAGGACACCAGCTTGTAGAGTTTAGCAACCTTCTGCTCCATATATAGGGTGTTCGCAACTTTTAGTGGTTTTTTGTTTGTTTGTTTTGTTTTGTTAGACTTTTAGTTTGTTTGTGTTTTGATTTTGATTTTTATTTAAGAGGGGTGGGAGCATAAAAACAGGCATAATAATTTCCCTTTTAAAAATCCCAGGGACTTGCCTTATACAAAATGCAGTGTTAAGAGGGTAATACCACTTCCAAAGGATTTTAAGTTTTTCACATAGTGTTTTGGTGTAGTACCAGGAAATACATCCCCTTCACCCCCAAATTTGAAATTAACTGAAGAACCCATCCACAGCTTTTAAAAAGCCAAAATAAAATCATTTTAGGGGCATGAAACCATTTCACTTCCAAAAAACCTAAAAGGTGCACTGAGTTTTAACTGGTATTCTGTAAACCAAGTTGAAAGGAAATTTCAGTTCGGTCAAAATACCTTTTTTGTTAGTGCCTTTCAGAGCAAGCCAAAACACAGCATTTCAACAATACTGGGATAAATATAGAAGTAGTCACAGAGGAATGGTTGCACTGTACTCTGTTAACAAGTTTGTCAGCTGAAGAAGTACAAACCATCACTAAGAAGTAAAAAGTATATTATATATTGGTCATAAGTGTTTACTCTTGTACTAAATCATTTTATATTTATTTCCAGAAGAGACTGCTCTGAATTACTCTTTAGTTGGTACCAGATACATAACTGTAGCCTGAACAAATTTCAGTGCCTGTTTTAAGAGGAATGGATTGGGATGGTGATCTCCAGACTAGATCTTAATTTTTCCTTTGTTTATTGTCAAATCCTGCTCATCTGATAGAAGAGTACTCTCAGAAAATCAATCCTTTGTACAGCTTTAAAATACCTTGTTCACTGCTGAACTCATATTTGCATCTCAGAGATAGTAACAAATGTTACAGGATGCTTCTGAGACCCAGGATATTTGTTTGAATGCATAATACCCTGGCCTTGAATCAGTATAGTTAATGATAGATCCTTATTGACATTAGGTAATAAATTATCCATAACTGTGTTTTAAATAGGTTTGTACATACATTTAATGACAGGAATGTGACAAATTTCTTTTTGTCTTATGGCTTTATCACAGTTTCTAGTGATATCACATCCAGGCTTATTCTTGAAAGTTGCCATTCAGTTTCAGCCTGCAAACCTAATGGAGTTCTCAGAACATCTCTCAGGGTTGTTGAACCAGCAGAGGCAGCACTCGATATGATATGTATGCTTAAGCTTTAGGGTGCATAATAAACGTGAGAGCTTCATGCCCTGAAAAATAATCACTGGGAACACAGTGCATAAAACTGCAAGCTAGAGACATGTTTTCTTTTGGGCTTTTTCCCAAAAGAGGGATCAAACAATAATACATAATATAGTGCACCTAAGTGCTTATTACTTGAACTTTAGATTTACTTTTAAGAATAAAATATTTACACTCAGTTTCATAGTATTTTTTTTAATTTTCCTTCTTCTATCCACGTGATTTAATATAGCAGACTTGATTATGGTGGAAAAAAATCCCCACTGCATTTTTCTCTTTGACAGGAATATCATTCTCTTTCTAGTGATGATTCTTTTCCTTACAGCACTTTCAGAGAAATTATGCACATGGGACACAAAACACTCTTGAAGTAACAATGAAGTCCTTTAAAAATGTGAGCAGAAAACCATGCAAGGTTACAGCAGGACACAAGTAATTCCCAGCCCTTGTCCTGGCCTTCCTGAAGGTGTGAATTTCCTCCCTCAGGATGCAGCAGAGGAGCAGTATGTGTGTGCCCAGGCCACAGACATGCAGCCTGCCCATGCCCCGAGCCCCCTCTGAGGAATGATGGCTCTGCCTGAGCTATCTGCATGATCATGGATCAGAGCCTGTCTGACAGAAAAAAGACAATTTAACCAGCACATTCCTCACATCAAGCCACTAACGTCTGGATAGTGGCTATCTTCATGCTTTTATTTCCTTATTCTCCTTAGCAGTATCACCTCCCCTGTCCCCAGTGGGTTTGTAGTTCCCATACCAGAAGCTTTGTCTTGGTTTGGGAAGACAGGTATCTGCCAGGGAAAGCTGGGGTTTCCCTTGGAATGGAGAATGTAAACCACCCCCTCCTTTCTAAATTTTGGGAGTAGGAATAACAGTTTCTTTACTAGAAGTATTAAGAATACAAATGTAGTAGTGTCACACTTTGGGACACGAAAGAATGAGATAGGCAGCAGGAAGGTCAGCAAGAAAGTTCTATCTTTAATTTTCTGACTCCATCTATATATACAATTCTTTCAGAAGGCACAAGATTGGCTATATATGTTGCCACCTTTTTGACCTCGTTGGTGAAGACCACCATCAGTTACCTTTCTCCTCCCAGAGAAGAAATATATAAACAAAGAGATAAATTCTCAAAATATACATTGTTTTCTTGAAGCTTCGTGAGAACAAAATGCAAACACTGAAAAGCAGGCAAAGTTAGAGCAACATAGTAGTACAAAAAAAACCCCCAAAACAAGCAAACAAGCAAGCAAAAATCCTAGAAACCCTGACAGAGTCAGAAATACAACCTGACACCCTGTTGGTCAGGGTGTTGGAAGCAGTCCAAAGCAAGTCCTCCTGGAGTGGCAGATGTGGTTGTGTTGGAGTAGAGATGGTCCCGTAGAAAGGGTCCAGCAGTGGTGAGATGGATCCGGTTTTCCTTCAGGAATCCAGTGGGAGCACTGGATATCTGGTGTTCCTGGGTCTCAGTTTTTATCTAGGTAGGAAGGGTTTGTCTCCCCCCACTGGGTGGAGCATCTCCCAAGGGGATGATGTAATGTGTCATGTCATTGGTGAGCCTTAATGGCCTATTAACAAAAGATACCCCCTGGATAGAGGATGGATGGTGGAAGAGATAAGGAACAATATTCCACCTGGTTTTAACAGCTGGCCCATTATCAGAAGGCATCTGCCCCCTCCTCCCTGGAGTTACAAGAGATGAAGAAAAATGTCTCCCCAGCTGCTTTCAACAGATGAAATAGAATACACATTTTTTTGTTACATAACCTAAGACACTTTCCTCTCCATGACTCAGCCTGCACACCTCTGCATTCCCTGTCCAGTAACTCCCCTTTCCCCTCCTTGCCTTTTCATTGTTGTCCCTTGGTTTTAAAGAGCTTGTACTTGGGGACAAGCACCCCTTGATAACCATTCACTTACATCTATGCTCAAAACCTAAATGAAGACATATTCCTTTCTAACACTTGTCTTTAACAACAATTTCTTACTCCACTGTTCTTACCAAAAAGTATTTTACTTTAAGAGTGTTGAGAAAAAGAAAAAAAAATTATCGGTTGAACAACTCTGGAGTTGACTGGTAGGAAATAAAGGCAGCAAACAAGTATCAGAGGCATTGCTAGGGAGGAAGAAAGAGACCATAGACGATTTGAATAAGCTCCTGTACTATTTCTTTTGTGCTCACCAGACCATACCAACAAATGCAGTCCAATGTCTAAGGGTGAATTAATTTCCTGGGCAAACTCTTGCCACCAGGATGAGCACAAACATAGATTGCCTGACAACTGCAAGCACCCTCCCAACAGATGAAGCACAGAGAGGACAAAATCTCTTTTGCAAATAAATAAAAAAACCAAAACAAACTGAGTAAAAACTAGTAAGATAATTGTGCTGTTCACATCCACAACAAAACCCCCAGCAGAGTATAAATGTGTTCACTGGACTGGGCTGACAATGCCAGTCCTGTCCTCTGCAGCCCTGTTTCATACAGCACAACATCATTTCTTCCCCAGTGCAGCCGTGCTGTATCTAATATGTGGGGAAACACAACCTCCCCTCCCATTCCTCAATTTGCCTGATTCATCTGATACCCCTGGCAGAGGGTGCCTGTCACACATGCCAAGGCACAAAGAATAGTCACACCTTTGTCTTCAAAGCAGAAACTGATACTGTCTAATCACTGTGCCTAGGCTTTTAAAACAAAACAGGACAGTGTTGGACCATTTTCCTTGTAATCAACTCACTTTTGCCTCAGTCAGCTTCACAAGCTGTTGTGTGGTTATTTGACTTAACAAATCCCCAAAATGTCCTGTTTTACTTGAATGTGGAGCTTTATGTACTACCATAATTATTATGGTCTCAGTATAACTGTGTGTCCAATTAGACATTGAAAATCTATCTACATAAATATTTGAAGAGGTGCTTCTAGTGAGCTTGAAGGGAAAAGGCCAGCCAGCTTCTCTCCACCCGAAGCTCCTCAGGAGAGGCTAATTACCAACATGTCTCACCTCAGTCAAAAGCTGGTAATGAGCTCTCCCATTTATATGTTTGTACTGGGTTCTGTGAACTACAAGATTCAGGGTTTCACCCTTGGTACTAAACCCCATCATTTAAAAACTGAGGGAGGAAGAGAGATCATTATTATTACTCACTGTAACAGGGAGTCAAACACAGGAGAAACACAGCTGAAATTCTAATAGGGTAATGCTGATATTAGCAAATGAAGAGTTTGTTTGGGGTTTTTTAATTAATAAATACAATAATTTTATCTCCTCCTCGAGAAAAATAAATACGTTTAAAGGTGAAAATTAAATCCACCTATAAAAGCTCAATCATGGAGAGCCATTGTATAATAGGTGTCAAAATACAAAATACACTGCCCCTTGTGTGACAAACAAGTTTCATAAAAAGGAGGGAGACATTTCCAATTATTTTCATTCTCAGTAACAGTCAATTACGCATCATCACCTTTCATAAACATTTGTATCTGTTATCCATTTTGGATGTTACAAATAAATAATGCCACTTGCATGTCTGGTTAAGGTAAGAGAAATTTCAATGTGACTGGGCAGCAACAAGTTACCTACTATGCAAGACATCCCTAAATTAAAAACTAGGATGCCTTAAGTGTTCTGGTTCCTCGCCGTACTCTCCAGAGTATTCAAATGTGGCACAATCAATTCCTTTAGAAGTGGCATGAAAGGAAGAGAGATAATTTTATACTGGTCAGGAAGACAAGAAGGAGGAGAATGACCTTCCAGTTGCAGGTGATAACCAAGCAATCCTTCCAGCATGCAGTGAGGTGTTGGGGAGCATCCTGGAAACCACCTGCTCCAAGGATCATGGCCAGCACATCTCTCCAGCCTTTTCTGACCATCTTCGTGCCAAGAACAGCACACAAGCTGAAAAGGAGAAACCATGACGTCACTTGATGGCCACTTAAAAAAAAAAAAAAAAAAAAAAAAAAAAAGGCTGTCAAAACTAGGAAAATTGCATGTGTGCAACACCAAATTATTTGTGAGATTCTTGTTGCAGAGGGGACTGTAAGAGGTGTAACGAAGGAACAAGAGCAAAAAATGCTGCTTGATGAAAATAGGTACTAGTTCAGGTAAACTGTAAACTGAGCTACTCTTTCTACCTGTAGCCATATACTGATATACCTCAGATGAGCCTTGTGGTCTTATTAGCAGATGGCAGGACAAAAGGGAACTCTCCATTTTCAAATCACAGCCTCTGACTGACTGGAAAACAGAAGCTGGGAAAGCAGAATAGCTGCGACCTGCAATATTTGGGTGGTTAAATGCTTCCACAGAGCTGAGAGGAAAACTGCTGAATTCTCACACTTTCTTTTTATTTTGACCTTTATGAAACAGCCCCACTGTGATCAAAGACAGCCTCCTATCTTCTCAGACCAACAGCCAGAGCAGTTTTATTTGCTCAAGAGAATATATTTACATGCCAGTATAGAGCAGTTGACAACAGCTGAACTAACACATGCAGCAAAGTTTGGAAGCTGAAGGGCAAATAACTGATTAGCAAAGATGAATGGAAAAATTTAATTTTTTGTGGTTGTTGTTGTTACCAAACAATGACAGCTGCTCATGACAATTCCGTTTATGAAATTGGAGGTTTTTATCTAATAATTCAAGTTTTTTGTGTGTATTCTCTTAAATGGGAAATTTGGATGGTATGCAATCAAAAAAACCTTTTGCTGTAAAAAGGAGAAAATTAAGATGCAAAAAATTTCCAGTAGCAGCTCATAGAAAGAAGATATTTTGGTTCTATCATGATATTTTTAAAAAGGTAAAAATAAAACAGAATTCACTTAAGCTTATGAAGTACAGACAAATATTTTTCATCTGTGATTTCCTGCATTATCAGAAGTAAATAGTATAATTAATCTATTATGCTAGAAGTGCATGGAATAAAGCTTTTTTAAAGCCTAGAAAGGTGTTTTATAGCTTGTGTTTTTCCATGATAAGACGAAAATGCTACCAGACAGATATCCAAGGCTCTCTCAGAAATACTTTTAGCAGAACTTTAAACTTCTAGAAGGAGTACAAAATAGATTATAACACTGTCAGAAATTTCCCTTCTCTCCTGTGTGAGATCACTTGTATCAGCCTTTAGCACAGCCAGCATGTGAAGGGGAAGGGGCTGGTTTTTAAGTGTAGCACTGGCCCAACATTCAAACCAGCAGTAGTCTGGATGCTCCAGAGACTTCCCAGCAAGGAATACTGGAGCAGACTTAAGGTGCATAATCTTCTTGAACATTAAGAGTACTTGCCTTCACTTTGGAAAAAATTAGTTCAGTACAGAAACTAAAATATTTGTCAGAGCCATTAAACCACTAGAATTTACATCCTATTTATAGCTATAGCTGCATATACCCTCAATAGAAATCTTTATTTCAAGATATTCAGAAGACATTTTGAAACACCTTGAAAGTTTTAATAAAGTAAGTCCCTGGCCATGCAAGGAAAAGGAATAGATTTGAGTGGTACCTTAGATGCAATGTTACAGGCAGCAGAGCTTGTTAAAACATAAAAGTTTTTGCTTGAAAGGGAGCTCTGATGAAATATCCTTTTATCTTCAAATCAAAAGTAAGTAAGTTTAAAAAAAAAAAAAAAAAGAAAAGAGAGAAGTCATAGCTTTCCAAGAACAGAGTCATTACAAGTGGGGAGTTCAGGCAAATTAAGGTACTTATTAGAACAACAGCATTAAGAAAGCCGAGTTCCCTAGGTAGGTTTGATAATTAACTTTTGTGGCAATAGTCTAAAAATAGCCTTCTTTTCTCATGTACCATTAGATTTTGTTGAACTGACATTTTCTAGTGAAATACCTTTCTTTCACAGTTTTCAATTGGTGCTCTGAAATAGCTCTGTCAGACCCTGTATACGTTGGCTTAATAAGCAAAGCCCGCAGTGCTGAGCTATCGCTCAACTCTCTTTCCTGTGGAGCAGCTGGTGAATTTTCCTCTTATTAGCTCTGCTGCCTGTGCAGGGGAAGGTAAAGGATTTTGTAGTGCCCCCTTTAACATAACTCATACGCCATTCCTATTTTGGGGCAGGGGTGTCCTTTTTTCAAAAGGCTGTAATGTCCATGTCAGACAAAGAGAGACCCTGTGGAATATCATGAGGCAATTCACAGCACTTCAGGTGCTGGCTGTACCTGGGTGCTCCAGTCACCAGTGACAGGGGAGGGGACCTTCCAGAGGGTGCCCCAGAGCCACACCCTACTGTAAGCACTTACCCTTGGTTGTTCTCACTGCAGTGGGAATCAAGGGGAACAAGACAAACTACATTATATGACTTTTTAGATACCAGAATTTGGGTAGTGTGGATGCTGGAGCCATAAAAACCATCGTTAAGGGGCAATTACTCAATCCAAATGACCCTGGAGCTCCACACTAAGACTTTAGGATCATCTTGTGGAAATCCAGGTTTTATTCAGGATAATTTTTATGGATGTAAGAGAGACTTAACAAGTTTTTGACGTGTTTCTTCTTTATATAAACAAGCTTTTCTCTTTCCCCCTTTGTTAGGAACAGAATAGTATTTTCATCCTTCAAAAAAACTCCTCTACTTCTTCCTCCCCTGTCCTGATAGCTAATTCCTGCTGGTAAGAAACTCTTACCCCTTGTCTCATAGTGTCAGAAACACTCCTGGCCACTAATTACAGCTTTATCCTTGAGGCTTTGGGGTCCAAGTTTGAGGTAGAATGCTTAGCACAGTAAAGCATGCCAGCACTTAGGAATAAAAATCCTGAATCATTTGGGGGTAGATTACAGAGATTTTGGGACACTAGCAAGACTGAAATAAATGGGTAAGACAAAACAAACTTCAAGCTTCCTCTTGCTCTTTTTTCACTTTACATCAGTTTCTCAATTTTGTTCAAACACTAAATTTCCAAGACAAGTTAAATAAGAAGCATTTTCATACTGCCTCTACGATCATCTCACAAATTATGGCCTTAGATTTCTACCCCCTTGAACAGAATTATAACTTAGGTGAAATTTACTCTTTAATTTGCTGCTTAATAATTGAGTGTTAATTCATCTCGAGAGATACCAAGGCACAAAACTGTTTCAAGCAGAAGAATAGCTCATGTCTCAGATCAGTGGCTCAGAGGGTTCTCAACATAACCAAGTCAAACACAGTGCCAGAAATATCTTGGGAATGCTCTTTCCTGGTTGCTGGGCTCATCCCTTCGCACCCACTGGCAGTGAACTAGGTTTTCCTTCAGTGGGTGCTCCAGCAGCACTCCTTTAACCAGCAGCAAAGGCAGCTCACGTGTTCCTGCCTTCCCCATGTACCTCTGCTGCAGCTGCTCATTTTTTCCTGTCCACCAGAGCTTCTCTCTGCTGTGCTTGCACAACAGTGTTCTGCTGCTGGGAAGAACACCCTGAGCTACACTCCCATTATCACTGCAAAAAGAGCAGTGCCAGCCACTGTGCTTGGTCTGGCAGTATACAAAGTTTACCTTCACTGAGCATTTTCCTTCCAACTATCTGTGAAAAAGGACAGATTTCTGAAGTTTTAGGTTAAACCTTGTAGTGTGTTAGGTAACTTTTACAGTGGAAAATAATTTTATGTAACACAAACAAAAAAACCAATCAAAGCTGGTCATTAGCTCTGTTTAGAAGCTATTTTTACATGCAAACAAATTTGGAGATGAAAAGTCTGGAGGATGACACTCCAATTCCTGCTTGCTGGAATGGGGGGAAGGTGTTTCAGATTGCTAATGGACTTGCAGTTCTTAGTAGATGTTTTACCATTTGAGAATTTAATTATTATAAAGGGTTGGGATGACACTTTCAAAGCTACATTTGAGAATCAAATGTTCAGTTCTCACCAAGATGAAAGAGTGAAGTAGTAACACTTTGCATAAATACTGCAGCATAAGCAAAGAGGCCTCTGAATGGGGTGAGCAGGGCAGGGCAGAGCAGCAGAATATGCCTGACAATACAAAAGTGACAAAAATAATATTGGTATAGTTTGACAGAGATAATTTGCTAGAAAGTGTCCACATTTGACCCAACAAACAGAGCAGAAACAAGGACTCCTTATGAAGAGACTGCACAACCATTCTTAATTGGATTCACCATTGGTTTAATTGTCAAGAGCAGAATTTGCTTGGTAAACATTTTAAATTTGGAATTCAGCTATATGTCAGGTTACTGAAACATTTATTCAGATATAAACTTCTTCAGGTGGTAAGGCCTGAAATAGACTTGCATGAGGCCTGAATTATTAAATACTGAAGTAATCTTCCTGTATAATAAATAAGTGTTTCATAAAGTGACAGGTATTTTAATCATGCATAATCATTAAAAATATCATGGAATCATTGAATGGTTTGGATTGGAGGGTACTTTAAAGGTAATCTAGTTCCAGTCCCCTGCAGGGACATCTTCCATTAGACCAGGTTGCTCAAAATTCCACCCCAGCTTTTTGTTTTCCATTTATGCACAGATCAGGACTCAATGTCAAGTTCCTTTTCTAATTTTTTTGTTTTTTCTTTTGCTGTAAACAAGAGTCGGTCCGAGTCCTTCCTGAAGGATTTTTCTCTGCCCTCGGTGGTCTCTGGTGAGCCGGCGGAGCCGTCACCCCGCGCTGCCGCTGCCTCAGCCTCCGGCTACCCCCGGAGAAACGCCCGGTGCCTTTCCCATGAAACACACGCAGATCCCGGCTGCAGAAGCTCTGCATGGCCACAGGATGGGGCTCTCCACACACAAGTGACAGTCCCTCCGCACACACGCGACATCCCAAAGTCGCCGTGCTCACGGAGCGCTCCCCAGGCAGGGGCGGCCGGGAGTGCCTCGGGGACAGCGCGGAGGGGACAGGGAGCAATCCAGGTCTGCAAGAGGCAAAAACAGTGCCCAGAGAGAGAACTGCTCGCATTTAATCCTTCAAAATAGGGCTCATCTATTAGAGTTTGTGTTAGCCACAGAGAAATGAACGGGGTGGTAACACTGAAAGTATGTACTACATGTGTTCGTGATCCAAAGCAACACCTCACGCCTACCAATATTTAGGAACTCACAAAGAGGTCTCAACAGCAGAAGAACCATAAATAGCTCAGAAGTAAGGGATGTTGTAATTCTGNGCTGTCCCGGTGGACCCCGGTGATCAAGGACATCATGGAGGTGAGCCAGCAACAGCACAGGGCTGGGGGCAGAGCAGGGAATTCCAGAGCCGCCCAGGAAGGGAGCTGCAGAGAGCTGGATGCTCCCAGCCCACCTCTGTGAACATCGGGCTGCTCCCTGCCTGGGGTTGCAGAATGGGTGGGATATTCTGGGAGGCTTTCCTGGTCTCCACGAGTGTGCTGGCCCCAGGTTGGATGCACAGAATCACAGAATGTGCTGAGTTGGAAGAGACGCACAAGGATCAAGTTTACCAAGTTCAACTCCCAGCCCTGCACAGAGCAGCCCCGAGAGTCACACCATGTGCTTGAGAGAGTTGTCCCAACACTTACTTAAACTCTGTCAGGCTGGTGTTGTGACCACTGCCCTGGGGAGCCTGTTCCAGTGCCCAGCCACCCTCTGGGGTAAGAACCTTTTCCTAATATCCAACCTAAACCTCCCCTGACAACGCTTCAGGCCACTCCCTTGGACCCTGTCAATTTGTATAGTTCATAAACCCATAAAAATCGAGACCCATATGGCTTTTATTTTACGTCTGGAAGTAGGGAAAGACACTTACTCCCATTTTACACTTGCTGAACAGACACACAAAGGGAGCCTTTTGGTAAAGGCGACAGAGGAAGTTCATAATAGAAAAGCAAACAGTGTGAGCCTGCCAGGCATCGACCCCATGTTTGCACCATTGAAACAACCCTCCTTCCTAATGGTCTTCTCAGTATTCATCTCTCGTGTAGAGAGAAGTCCTTTTTGCCCCCGCTGTTCAATACCACTGATATTCACTGTTTATTAAAAATAAATAGTTGCAATTCCAGTTTGACCATCTACTGCTGTATCTGGGTTAACTCAGGGCTGCAAATGTACTAAGCAGGCTGAGGTTGTGAGAGAGGAATGAACACATGGGGGAGCTGCACGGCCTGTGATGGTTTCTAACTTTAATAGAAGCAAACACAAAAGCAGCAGAAAAAAAAATCTGATACACATTTTACCTGTGGCTGCTATTTCTTCTACCTTAGCTATGAACTAATATGGAGGGGTTTATTTTAGTTGTTTTCTGATGAAAGTTAGATTCCTTATCCACTCGACCCCAATCAATTACTTTTTTATATGGCTGTTCTTCAGCCTCGGTTTCCACTCATTTTTACTTGTACAGCCTTGTCCATTTTCTGATACAACAATTTTAACTCTATTAGCCAGGATGCCACTAGGATGCCACGTACTTATTCTTTTTTATATTGCTCAAATTTCACTTCTATGTGTTGTCCTCTTTGAATCTTCTTTCTTTTCTCAAGAGTATGCCATAAATTGCTGCCATTTTGGAAAAAAAAATCAGATGGGTAGGAGGATCATAAAAAAAAAGAAAAACTCATGGGTGGAGATGAGAATAGTTTAAGATTTGAAGCAAAGTAAAACATAATAATTCTTACAATACAGTAACAGTAATAATATTAATAATAACTCTCATGGAAGATAGGAGAGATAAATAAAACCCAAGAGAAAGAACAGTTCAGGTCACCTGTCCTGGCTCTGCTCCCTTGTGCACCTGCTCACTGGCAGAGCATGAGACACTTAGCTGTCCTTGACTTAGGGTAAGCACTGCTCAGCAACAGTGAAACATCACTGGGTTATCAACATTATTCTCATACTGAATACAAAATACAGCACAGTATCACACACCAGGAAGGCAACTAGCTCTGTTCCAGCCAAAACCTGCACAAAATCTCATTTCACTCAATCTAGAAATTAAATTCAGTTCCTGAAAACTTAGCTAGTTAAAAACTGGAGGCAAATGGAAGACAGCTGCATATAAGCTTTTTCCCAGCTTTCTCAGTGGAGTTGATTTTACCTTGTGACTGCTCAGTAGACTTCTGTTTTCCCATCCTGCACCCTCAAAATGCACATTTCCTCTCACCAACAGTGTAGTCTTCCCTTCTAAACTGTCCTTTCCATATAGAAGCTTCCTGTGACAGACTCAAGTACCATAAGAAACCTGTGTATTTTGGGGCTGGATGTAAAATCCCACAAATCACATATTCATAGTGAATTAGGAGCGTAAGGTTAACCTGTCAGGACAGAAATATTTCCTGAGAGAGAAGCTCAAGAGTCAAGGATAATGGCTGCTGTTGGAGAGCCAAAACACACTGTCACAGTGGGGAATCACAAAATGGTTTGGGTTGGAAGGGATCTTAAAGACCACCTAGTCCCAGTCCTCCTGTCATTGGCAAAGACACCAGGTATTTCTTTTAGAAGAGGAAAAAAAAAAGGAAGCTACAAAAAGTTTCAGCTTTCAAAATTATTTTACGTTTACTTATCCCTTCAGTAATTCAGCTTCAACAACCAAAACATACTTGCTTTGGGAAAATTCCAGCATTCCAATTAATGGAACAGACTGCCCAAGACCGAAGGGCAGCCTGGGGCATCCACAGCCACTCCATGGCCAAGCTGCCAGAACTCCAAATTGCCTGTTGGCAAGGACTGGCTCTTCAAAAAGCCTGGGAAAATGCTTGGTAGGTGATCTGCAGGGAGCCAACAGTGTCAAAGAGCAGCATCTCTTTACCAAGTGAGCCCTCAAAACAGTGAGGAGTCACCAACAACTGTTAGGCACTCCCCTCCCAGTCTTCAAGCGTTGTGAAAATTACTTTTGTGGTCAGAGACCCATTGCTTTAGGCAGTGGGTAGTATGACTCCTTAAAATATAATCCTTTCCACAAACTCTCTGAGCTCCATGAAGAAACTTATGTTTTTTTCTGGTCTGCTTAAATTCTTCTTGGAAGCCTCAGACACAATCTTGCTGTGTCTTGAAACTTACTTCTGATATTCAAACTGACCTTATGATGGTCACTGTACTGGCAGTGTCTTGTACCACCCTTTCCTCAGCAAGGACACCTGACAGTATTTTACCATAAGTTAAACTGTTGTCCTTTAGACTAAACTTACTGCTTTTGTGCCTAGCATAAATTAATTACTCACTAATTTCTCTTCTGATCCCTAGCAGATCTAAGTTGGTTAAAATTTTCAGAATTACAGAAGTCTTCTATACCGTGCAAACTGTTTGAAACTGCTGGATCATAGGCAGTATGATATGGTGATGTCTGGAATCACCGGTCCAAATAGAAAGTTTGTATCCCTTGGTTTGGAGGGTCTGAACCTCAGGCTGAAGCATAGCTCGGCGTGGAAGAAGAAAGAGTGACTCTCACGTGGGTTGATGGTAGATGTTTATTGCTCCAGAGAGAGCGCCGGAGAGTGCCCTCCTGGGGTTCAGGTTTCAGCTTTTGTATCAGGAGCATGGGGAGGGGCAAGGGTAAGCCATAACCAATACCAGGTAAGGAGGGAGTGACCAAGACAGAAGGACAATACACAGGAAATCTGATACATGATACAGGGTTGAGCTACAGGCTTTGCCATTCATGTTAGCCCCTCCCACCCAGAATGTTTCAGGTTTCTGGACAGGGACACAGAATGGTTGGCCCACCCACCACCAGGGAAAAACCAAAAGGGTCAGTATGGCAGGGGGTAATTTAGACTGCACTATTATTAATTAAATGCACCGCAACAACTGGGCTCAATTAAAGACTGTCTTTACTGAATACATTTCCCCACTTCACTATTAAAAAAGTTGCAGCATTCCAGGTGTGTTATGACTTCTTTTCTTTACATTGGCAAGAGAAAGGTGAAAAGTTCCTTGTAAAAGGGAATATTGAATTTCTGAAGCTTTTGGTTAGTGTTGCCTGGCTATAAATAAAAATAACTGCTCACACAATATCCACTGAAAAACAGTTGGATCAAATGTCTTGTTTAGCCACGTCAAAACTCTGTCATGACTTGTGCTAGTGGATCACGTACACTGCTCGATAGAGAAGGATTTGACATCTGAAAGGTGTATTTTTAGTGGCAGAGTGTTTGGAATAGTTCAATTACCAACAGTACTTTTCAAGGATACAGCCACTCAGTGTAATGATTTCATCTGTTTCCTTGGGGGAATTATGTGCTGAATCCACACAGAGCATCTGATTGCATTTACCACCTGCAGGTGTTTTTAAAGTCTTTTCCTGGGTTTAGGAACTTCAGAGCTTCACACATCCAATGGGTCTAATTATGGGTTTTAGAGAGGGTAGCAAATTATTTTTCATGTATAGGTATTATTTCACCGAAGTCTATTGATGTATCAGTTGGCATATCAATTTTGTCTCCTTAGTCTACTACAAAGCCCTACCAATAGAGAAATATTTGTACTCTGGATCCATTATTATAACAGAATGCTGAGTTTCTCAGTGAGCCCAAATCTACATTTTAAACAGTCTGTGGAACCAGCTGTATAGTAATAAACCTCTCAGCAGAATATTTTGGTCTTTCTAAGAATTCTATAACACATTTTGGAAGAGGTTTATTTGCACTTCTGCATCATGTCTGCTCACATTTAAGTGAAGAAAGCTCTTTCCTTGGTACTACAATATACATTCCCATCTGTTACTGTACACTCAAACCATCATATATTATGCAGTCGAGAAGTAGAGCTCCATTCTAAACTTTTACACTTTTACATTAGGCTATGGTCTTTGAGCACAAGTATTGCCTCATTATTAAGGTGTGTGACTTAATTTGTTTACTTAGATCTCTCACAAAAGAACAAATATTATGAGCACAACAAAATCTTAGAGACTTATTTTAATAATCATTAGGATGTCTTGTGTGCCTACAAAGTAAGACAAATACTTTAAGCCACTGATTAAATCCCTGCAGGTGTTGTAGTTGAAATTTACTTGTGGACTTCTGCAGAGCCTGTAGAAGCAGCTAAACAGGCCTTCACAAGAAAAAACGGAACTTTTGAACACTATCCTTCCTTTGACTCCTTACAGACAGTATCCTTATGATTGGGCAGATTGCAAATATGCAACCACAAAGGAGAGCACAGAAACATCTAGAAACGCTGAGCACTACAGAACCTTTCTAGATCATGAGTCTGGCTGTATGTTTTAGATGCCTTTTGGGAACTTTAAGTACTGTAATCCTCCGAAGGCAGAACAGGTCTCTTGTAAGGATGACATTTAAGTTAGAGCTCTTTCAGCAGAAATGCTTATAAACGTGAGCGTTACGAAATACCACAGGAAAAGAACTGTGATGAGCAGTCTATAACCCCACTAAGCTGTTCACTGTAAGAGGCACTAAAATAGCTGTGACTGTGGGTCATTCTGCTACTAAGCAAAGAATTTAATTCTTGATTTGCTAGATTCTGCAAATATGAATTCTCAATTTACCAAATCAGCTTTATTCCAATTTTCTAACAAGCAATTTTGACAGAACACTTCTGCCCATCAGACTTTCAAAATGTCTCTCATGCACAGCAGCGTACTGGGTACTTAACAAAACTTACAATTATTAAAGTCTTCTTTAATTGTGCTTTTATAATGGACTACCTCATATAGCATATTTGATTACTGATTGCATTACATTTTAAGATGTTCATGTATTTAAGTCATTTTTCTCCTTCCCATTCAGGAGACTGGCAAAATGCTGAAGTGAGAAGAGTGGGTTTATGTGCCTCCTCTCTGTAACAGACAGAACCACAGGAAATCTACCTTGGTATTCTTGACATCCACCTACTCATACAAACAACCAGTCAACCAGTCAGGATTCAGTAAATCCCTATGCAAGTGTGCAACCAGCTGTTCTTATACTGGAGAAGAAAAACCCATTCTGAAATATGAGTGGGAATGAGAGTAGGTTCCTGCGTATCCTGCCTGGGATTTTCCGCATACTCTAAGTCACCTTTTCCCTCCCATGCCTGTGATCTCTCCCAGCTCTGTGTCACCTATAAGGCTTCCCTTTTTAGATGGGACTATTAAAAAAATCAGGGAAATTGGTTCCAGCTCCCTCTGCAAGTTCCTCTCTAATTGCTGTTAATTGTGTTAGTGTGTAACCTGGATGTGGTTTGTTTTACTGAAAGCAAGGGTGAGCAGATTCTGCATGGAGATATGATATCTGCTACAACAACAAGCACTGTTTCAACTACTTGATGGTTACATTCATTTTTCATTTTCCTAACTTCAGGATAAAGCTCAGAGGGTGAGCCAGTCCAGGAACTGGACCTCAGCTTGGCTCCAACTCCTTTTCTGAGTGGCCTGTGAGGCTGCAGTGCCACCTCCAAGCAGGTCATGTGCCTGTGAAACAGAAGTGTCCCAAGTCCCATCACCCAGCCATGGGCACAGCTGGAGCCTGGCAGCTTTTCACTGTCGTCTCCAAAGCAGAGTTCACAATCTGGTCTTGACAGCCTGACACAGGTTTTGGGAGAGACTGAGAATGACAAAATATAAACACCTGTGCCAGATTTTACCCCCCAAAAGCAGTGTGGAATGACAATGGAGGGAAAGACGACCCATCAGGACATGATCTGTGTTACCTAAAAGATGTGGGAGGTGCTGACTGAAAACACAGCTAAGGATGAGCTTTGCTCAGATGCAGACAAAGCACTGTAACTGTCTAAAGTTACTGAAGATGAGTTCCCCTCCATTTCTTGTGTTTTTTGAGAACCAGGGGTCTAAACAGAGGAGACACACCCAAGCCGATTTTCCCACAGATAGTAAAGTAGGAGCATAAAGTCAGCAGTCATTGACTGGTAGCTGAAAGCCTGAGTTGTGGTCAGGGTTCACTACTACTTGTAGTTACAGTTTGACTAGCCTCAGTCTCAGCAGGTAAACTTTTTTTTTTTTTTTTAGTCATATTTGGAATGTAATACACTAATTATACTTCTTCCCCCAAATTATTTTCAGTAGCACTCAGACCTTTGATCATGATCTATAAGATTTACTGGACCATGAAATTCTCTCTACTTACTGAGCTGAGTCAGCAGGCTATGTTTATTTTATATCTCCTCAGAGGGGCTATAGTGGGATATATCTCCTCCTGTAGCAATAGATGATTTGTCCACTGCTAATTCCAGTTTCTACAGCCCAACAGCTATGACCACATAAGTTAAATAGCTTAAAAAAAGTTAATTATTAAAGTGCAGCTCACATTGTGCCATAAAAATTTTATACAGATAATGGGTTAGAATTTTGGTTCTTTATTTCCTCACAATTTGTTCTGTACTTCTAAAATTCTTATTCTTGACATGACCTAACTTGGTGCATGGAACAAGTCTATATATGAGTCATAAAACATATTAATGTGTCTATAAAATAAGCAAAATATTCTTAAAACATGTAATTCCTCCCTAAGCAAAACCACATGTATCTAAATAAATATCCTCCATGTAATAGAGATTGAATCAGAAAATTTAATAACAATATATTTGGACAACATATTGCTATTAAATGTATATAGCCACGTTATTCGAAGCTCTTACCAACCCACTCTGTATTCAAAATTCATCATTCTTCATGCAACTTCACATTTTTTGAGAAACAATTTTAAGTCCAAATTTCCTCCAAAACTGAAGTTATCTTAGATTTCCACTCCGAGCTCTTGTTTTATCTGCTCACATTCACAAGTCTTCCTCTTAAGTGAGTTGTAATAAACAGATTTTTTCAAACTGAAAGATGAAGTTGATATCGTTCGATTGGTTCCTAGAATTTGCAGAGCCCAACCTTTTCAAGAACCCAGCAAGGCTTAAGAGTAAAGGAAGAATGCTGTGTGTTCAACAAAACTTAAAAGTCAAATATTTAACTAAGGATTAGTGAAAAAAGTTTACAAGCAAAGAAATGTACCTATAAAAGAACTTTCACCTCAATTTAGCAGTACATTTTTTGTACTCTTGCCTGTGAGAAGACATCAGAGAAAGAAAGACTCAAGTTACACAGTTTGACCTCTTTCTATATCATATCCTCAGCTTTACAACTCTTTTCTTTACCCTGAATTATTCCAAAGTCTTCACCTTCAAAAACTAAATTACAAATGTAAAGGCCTCTGCAGTTCCCCAACTGTTTTTCAGCCAAATCTGTAATTTCTGTCCTCCCCTTTACACTTATTCTGCTGGATAAATATAATATGCAAGCCATTGCAAACATTATGAATTATTTGGGTGTCTCCAGAGTTTAAGTGCAAACTTTTTCTTCCCTGCACATTCTCTTCCTGTTGTTACCAACAAGTCCTTCAGAACACAAAATATGATTCCAGTCACACGCACACACAGTGGAGTTCAGCATCTTCAGTTTATTATCAGCTGCCTGCAACAGCTTCACATGACAATACATGACAATGCACTTTGTGAACAGCATTTACTTCATTCCCACTTCCAAATGTGCACTGAAATTTTTAGGGGTCTGTTGTCAGACACAGTGAAGTGAATTAGCTGTTCTGAGCTTTTTGTTACTCAAACACTTAAGTTGTTTTTCCCCAACTGTTTGTTGCAAAGACTTTTTCAGAGTCCTCCTGAATTGTTTCACTGAAATGAAATTATTTTTCCTCTAGATCACACAAAATAGATAGAAGATGTGATATATTACAACACCTTGGAAAATAAATTGAATTTCATTCCTTTCACCCCCTATTTCTCCTTGTAATCTCATCACAGCCAACCATAATAGTAAAATTTTATTTCATGGGAAATTAAACATGATCTGTTTTACACAAAGAACAATCTGGGCTGAAGAACTTGCAGGCATTACCTGAATTCTGGAGTGGCTAAGTTTCTCTGATGATTCAAGCAGAAGCATGGAACTAATATTTTAAGTGTCCAATGGATTGAAATGCTTGTTTCACTGACATCTAAAGCTGTTATAGTCAGATCAGAAGCTTTAAAGTGTCCCAAAAATCTGTTGTACAATTAGAAGGAATAAGCAAACCAGTTAAGGAGAGACTTAAATAAAGCCTTCACAGAAATTTTAAAAATAAACCATGTGTTTTTTTTGTCTTTTTTTTTTTTTCTTCCCTTTATGTTTATAGAATTTCTGAAATTATCTTACCAGTATTCAAAATTTTGTGTCTTAATATCTGGATATACACTGAATGACAATTGGCAGTAATCATATAGTACATCACAACATTTAATCACTAAGAAAAATGTACCAATAAATACAAGTGAGAACAACATTATAGCAACACATTATTGTAATTCATGTGTACATAACCTTGTGCAGACTAAGAAATCAGTTCATACCTTCTATCATGAATAATATCTTCTAATGGATAAAAAAGATCATATATGATTGTGAATCCACACTTCAGAATAAAAAGCAGTAACTACCACTTCTCCCTCAGATTCTTGCTTCAGACCTTGCAGGTCATCCTAAAAGATTTCCAAAAATAAAAAATGCTTTTATTAAAAAATAGGGAAAATTAAACAGCACTATTTGTATATTTAAGATTTAGCAATCTCATCAAGATCAGGCTGCAGTCTACTGAAAATATGAATCATCAGATGCCCAGCAACTCACTCTCCAACTGGTTCATATTCAGCTGATCAACTCCTGTTACTTCAACCAACTACAAAAGGCTCTTCCCAGAAAAATGTCAAGCTCTAAAAAAACCCCAAAATTCCATTATATGCCAATTTCACTAACAGCACAGTTTCAACACCTCTTATTAGAATTTGTTATGACAGGTTTCCAAAACTTAGCAGTACCAAAGGTAAGGCAGAGAGTCAGGTAAAGATACGCAGAGGAGCTGAGTGAGTTGCAGGCACACACTCTACATCTCCATCTCATAATTCTGCTCCTATTTTGTCATCATTAGAGAGCATTGACCTACATGATTCACTGAACAAAAATAAAAATCCCCTGTCTTTCCAAGGTGAGCTCCTGCTGCAGTCACTTTCTTAAGAAAAGATGGTATTGATGGCTGTCTTGTGCCCTCTCTCCTTTTTAACTACCCTTGTAATATCTATAAAAATGTTGCACCTCTGGAACTTGTGCTGTCAGGTTAAACGTATGGCAAATTTGTCATAGGCTGCAAACTGGGGAAGAAAAGGAAGGAAAGAGGACAGCTGGAGACCAGCAGTGTAAATGTCCATCTCTGTTTTCCTTTAGGACATGGACTGCATGTTATCAGGGGAGAAGTTACAAACAGATGTAGTCAAAGATGAACCAATTTATACCATAGTCCTTAGTATTAGTAAAAAAGATTGATTTTATGACTGCTGAAAGATCATTTTATGACTGCTGAGGATCATGAAAGATCCCCATCTGTAGTGAACCTACTTTGGAAGTAGAAAGGCTTTCTGTGTTTTTTCACTGTGACATATAATAATATCCTGAAAAGAAAGAAAATGAAAAGGAGCAGGAAATTTCTATTTCTTTCTGTTCTCCAGAGAGTTCAGGTAACCCTTAAAACACCCCATAAACCAAATACCCCTCCCTTTCCCCTGCCTAAAAAAGAATCACCAGGCCAAAGAAAGCACATGACCTGAAACACAGAACTGCAACTTCCACAATAGGTGGGTTTTCCCATGCTCATAATCCTGATATAAGCTGGAATTTCTTCTCCTGTATTTTCTGGCTGCATTTTAGCTTTTCTTTTTAAGAGACATCTAGATGAAAAACTCCTTTGAAATTACTCTCATTTGTATGCTTTGACAACTGAAAGGAGTAGCTGAAATCAAAGAATACAAGACAATCTCCAACTCAGCATTCCAAAGAATGTTGTTAATAACCTATCAAGTATTTCACTGAAAATAAAATACACACATATACTAAATAGTAAGCCTGAGGCCAGATTTTGCATGTCCTGGTTGAAATTCTTTTCATAGCCTTATTCTGGGTTGCGGAAAAAAATAAGGCATTTTTGTTTATCTTAAATGAGCTCACTGCAGCAACAAAACTTAAAAACATTACCAACCCAATACTCCAAATTAAATTCAGAGTACTATGTTGACCATCCAAAAGTTTCCATGTGCCTAACAGTAAATCACTGTAATCCGAGTTTCAACCTGTGGCACCATTACAATAAAAAGAAGGGCTGCAAGGCCCTGCAAGGCTCTTTAAGTACTACTATAAAATCACTATAATTGAAAAGGACCTCTGAGTCCAACCCTTACCCTAACACTGCCAAATCCACCACTAAACCATGCCCCTAAGTACCACATCTACATATTTTCTAAATACCTTCAGGGATGATGACTCCACCACTTCCCAGAGCAGCTTGTTCCAATGCCTGGCAACTCTTTCCATGAAGGAATTTCTCCTAATATCAAAACAAAACAAAACAAAAACAAAAACAAAACAAAACAAAACCAAAAAAAAACCAAACCAAAAAAAAACAAAGAGAGAGAGAGAGAGAGAGAAAAATAGATGAAAGTGATTATTAAACAATTTTTAATGTGAAGAAAATATTGGTATACATATCACAGAAACGATGTAAGAATTCATATGTTCATTCAGAAAAGGAACCAACAATCACTATTTTTCCCCCTGTAGTTTTTTTTTCTACATTAGAAAAGAATTTGCTGTTTCATACATAGCATTCATAGACCATTTCTATGCTTCAGAAAACATGAAAATGGGCCTGCAGGTTTACATCTTTGAACTCAGAATTTAAGGTATAAAATTCACAACAAATCTTAAACTCAGACTTATATTTAAGAGGATAACAGCCTTCATAACAGAAGGCTGAGGTCTGACAGAGAAAGAGGTTTACTTTTTAAGAGGTTAAAGAGAAAATATGAAAGAGATTTACTTAGATATTCTAGACCTACATGAAATAACAAAAGGAGAGCCTGAAAAATAGTACACACCAGAAAAATCTGGATTATGGTATCAGCACTGGTAGCCATATTCCAAGGGCCTAAATCCCTCCCAAGTCTTTCTGGGAATCAGCATTTCCAGTGTTTAGGACTGCTTAGCTGACTGCAAGATCTTCACAGAGACCTGGCCAACAGCTGCTACCCTGCCAAAATAATTAGACAACCTGAAGATGTCACGAGGTATCATCAAGGTTAGCATGCTGTAAAGCTGCTTTTAAAACAAACAAAAAAACAAACAAGAAAACAAACAGATAATTCTTCTGTGGTCTATGTTTTAATTGGTCTATAGTCCTCTGCTTTTCAGGGATATCAAGGAATGCTTGTCAGCATAATGAGACAAATCACTATTATCCTGAAGCTGTGACACAGCACAACACACTTTACTCTAAAATAATCTGCTTCCCCCTGGAGAATACTTTGCCAGGGATTGTAAAAAAAAATTATTCAATTCCATGTCCCAAGATCAGGGGAAAAAAACTTGATATCATAGTTATACTTGTAGTAATAGAAACAAAATTTATCTCTATCTGAGCTAGTGAAGATGGGGGAAAGACCAGAGGGCACAGAAAAGGCTGCAGATGGCTCTGCTGGCACAAATGACAAGCTCAGATGGCTTCCCAAAAAGTTAAAGTGCTACTCTAACGAGGATGGAAGAGGCAGGTTTACAACGAACCTCCTGAGTTACCTCGGAATAGGCCTTTTGAAGGAGCAGGGAATGGAGTTAATTACTTGCCTTTTTCTTGGTCCCTTTTTTCCCCTATGCAAACTTCATTTGCAAAATGCACCTGTGAAGTAACAAGCCTCCTTGTCAAGTACAGTTGTGGCATATGTGCTCGCAGCCCATCAGTATGCTTCTAATGTGCAAACTAATTCCAAACAGCTTTAGGCTTAAACAGTCCTCCTCTCAACTCAAAAACAAAAGAGAAATCCCTGCTCAGTCTCATTTTGCAGACTGCCAAATAAGGTGAGCAGAACCAAACTTTCACATCTCCCTTCTTTATAGGCAAGGGACCACAAATCAACAGGTCTTCTTGATGTTGCAATCTGAGCCCCAACAGTAAGAAAGAATCATGAACGCTATAGGAACCACCGAAAACAGCTTGGGAGGGGAAGGAAGGGGGAACAGAATAAAGCTGACCTTCAGCAAGGTCCAGCTCAGCTGAGCTGCTCCTGGTACCTCCTCCTGGCTGGCAAGATGATCCCCAGCCAGTGCAAGAGCAGGGCAGGCAAACTCCGCAGTGAACATTTCTTTATATGGTCTTACAACACATTCCTGTCTGAAGCAAGGGAACCTATTTTATTTCTCTTTTAAGCAGAGGCTGCTGCTTTTGCCAAACTGATGAACTATAAAATGATTCTGCAATATCCACAAACGGGGTGGAATAAGGTGCTCCAGCCAGCCTTATTTTCACATGATGGGGCTTAAATACTGAGCATAACTACTTAAAAAACAAAGGCTGATACTAACTCTCTTTACTACAGTTTTCCCTGCCATATGTGGAATTCCTGCATTGACATTGCTTTTTCAGGACTGAGTTAGGAATTTAAACTGGATGCACTTCAAAACAGGTGAAAATTGTGTTTTTAAAGAGACAATCGTAACATAATTAGGTTGTCTGTTGAGATCCGAGTTTATTTTCTTTTTTGTTCTAGAAGTGACAACAGAAGTAAATTGCACAAAAAAATTATTTTCTCTGTCTTGGAACAGAACAAACATTAACTGGTCATAAAGTAAACTGTGTAATTACAAATATATTTAATCTTGTTAAAATAAATATCTGTTCTGTGTGCAAGGTTACTTATCCTTTCACATAATTTTCTATTTTAGAGTTAAAAAATGTAATGCAAGCTGTTCCTTGTCTATGTTCTTCTCATAATTTTTTTTTCAATTTTCATGTAATTAAAGATCACTACCTTAAAAAAAACCACCCAAACCCAAGCACTCCAGTCCAAAAAACCCCAAAAACTTTGGATGAGTTTGTATGTGCTACAGTTTTTCCATTCAGACAGAACGATAAAGCATTTCTCCACTGAATAAACAAGATGCTACTGTTTTATGAGGACATAATTTAACTCTTAATATTTTCCAGCTAACAATTAAACAGGAGAACATGACCCAGAGACCAGTAGTTTGTGTTGACAGAAACAGTCATGGGATAGCACCCAAATATTTTGTCAAGCATTCCTTACCAATTACGTGGGAAGAGAAGAAGAGACCTCACCCATACGTGCATCAGGAATTTTTGCTTTGTTTCACTCTTTTAAAACTGTTGTAGTTTCACAGGTTACCTTTTACTCCTTTGAGAAACAAGATTAGTAACACAGCTTTTGGTAGTTTGCCCAAGCATTAAATCTGGGATTTTTTTTTTGTTTGTTTTTCATGGAATGGGACAGTCAGATATATTGCATTTAAAGAATGAATGAAAGAAGAATATTGGAGGAGATGGAAAAAGAAAAGGCTTTATTAGCTCTAAAATATACTGTGGAAAGGTCAGGAATGTATCAACCCCCTGCTCCATTACTCTATTAGTTGGCATTGTTGATGACGTCAATGGAACAGTCTCTCTTTTTATGTGAAGATGGGATAATTTTGGTAAAGCTGTCTCAAGAAATTTTAATTCAATTCAAAGGAAAGACTGCAATAATGCATTCATCTTAAAAAAAAAAAAAAAAAAAAGTCTCATTGCTGAGGTTACTGTTGTGTGTTAGAGGGGAAAAGATGAAAGTGAGATCTGGAAGCTCAGACTTTGTTTTATTAAGCATTTGGAGACAGCTGCAGACTGTGGTGCCAGTTCTGTGCAGCCGAATTTTGAATAAAATTTGGGTTGTACCCATAGCTGAAAAGACTGACAGGTAAGAATTCATCTCACAGTTGGTTCAGTTCTGTCAGTTTGATTGTATTAATTATCAGCCTACTTGCAGAAAATTTGCATTGGATCTTCTAGAAGAGCAAAATTATCCAAATTATTAAATACAACAAACAACACCACACAATGTGCAGTACAGACACAAATATTCTCAGTATATTCAATTGCACTGTTTACACTGCACTTGATTGCTCCACTTCCATTTCCTTTGTAACTCTACTACATGGTTACTCTGGTTAGTTTAGTTTCAGGATTCAGTAGAGCTGGTCCTAGTCTGTGTCTCTGAAAACACATCCAGCAGTCTCTTTTCTGGAGTTTTCTACTTAAGCATGAAGGATATCTATTTTAGGACTGTGAAAGCATTTCCACATGGAAGTGGGGTTTTTTGAGGGGTGGGTGGGTAAAGCTTTGCAAGAGCAGAATACATCTTTATTAGGAACTTACATTGGTGCATTCTTCATTACTACCACTGCAAATAGCGGCAAAACAATCAGATAGCCATGATGTGATTGTATAACATTGACAAATCCTAATTTTTCCTCCTTTTCCCCCCACTCTCATCCTTCTTTCCCCAGAAATTGTCATAGGACAGGATAACAGCATACATCTTTAGCACAGGCGTACATTGTACTTTCCTCCACATTATTTGCAACTACAACACTTGATTTGAAGATCATTAAAATAGTTCTTGTCCTGTGAACACACACAAACAAAACCACAAAGTCAGTAATTACATTTTACACCATGTGTCTGAGAACACGCTTTTAATAAAAATATATTTAGTATGGCAGGTCCTGTGGTCAAGAATGGATTGTCATGGAGTGCAACTGTACTCTCACACGTGTACAACAAGCATATGTTATGAGGGTAAATTTAGTGGAACAGTACAGCTTCAGCAGCATCTAGGAAATTCCAGCAGAAAGTACAGTTTGGAAATCCCTTGAGCTGCTTGGGTGAAGTTTAAGAGTTCCAGTGCAGTGTTTCTGGCACCATTCTGTATGAACTCACACATTTAGAGTGCCATGTAAACAGAATCAGCATCACCACAGTGGGGGTCTCAAAAAAGATGCAGTTCCAGTGTCCTTATGCCTTTGGGCCTCTGCCTTGTGCTCCTTCCCAAGTACCCCTGATGCCCTTTGCATTTAAGGCAGAACTGAGAGGTAAAAGCCATGGAAATCTTTCAGGAGGTGATACATTTGTAGAGCCTTCACAGCAAGAGCTGAGCAGGTAATCCACCAAGAGGAGCCCTCAGGTGCATGTGTATCTCTGTATATAATACCATACTCAAGTCACCAAGTTATTTTTGTAACAGAATTTTAAAGTGGTGTAAAAAAAAACAACAATCACTTAAGTTCTGTGGAGCATATTCAGTTAAGGTGATCCTATGTCTGTTTTATTTGGTTTATTAATGAGTCTATTCATAACCTATGTGAATAGCAAGAAGCAATTGTTAATAATGTAGGTTAATTGGATCCTACTTTTAGCCAAATAGCCTTTGCAAAGGATTGCAGTTAACCCTCTTTCTCCAAAAAGTGTGACATGTCAGAATTATTCAGTTAGTTCAGAGAAATAAGTAATCGAGTTACTGAATTTCTTCAAAGGATCTAAAATTTTAGTAATTTAAATTAGGACCGATTAAAAAAATTGCAAATGTTGAGAAAATTAATGTCTTACACAAAGAATAAATGATAGTGAGTTGGAATGATCTGCTGGATTTCTGCATAGATATAAATGAAAATTTTAATGAAATTTCTGTGAAAAATTAGCTGAGTTTAAAATTACATGCAATGTGAATAGAAACAGATTGAAGGGCAAACTCAAAACAATTTACTTGCATTGGTAATCTCTCATAACATTTTACATTCTCACATTTTTTTCAACTTCCAGTGTTTTGCTATGAACTTTGCAGAATATAGCAGCTGTGTGCTCATAAATAATTACTAGGGAGAAAAGAGCAAAGTAATCTGAGTCTTTATGCAGTTCATCTATTTCTTCTTTAGGCATTAGTTCTTCATGGAGAAGTGGAAAATGAAAACCTATTTAAAAAATAATAAATCAATAATATGCACACCTAGACTTCTTGAAGAAATGCAGCATGCAGCAGACTTGACTCAAGATGAAGGGATGATAATAAAAATCTTCAGTAGCCATGAGTCCAGTAAGAGCTGATCAACCCACAGAATCACCCAAGGATGGGCAGCACCAGTGAAAAATTAACTATAAATTGTTCCTTAAAACTTAAATTTGTTCAGTGCTGTCCTCTCTAGCTAGGAAAGAAAACGTGCAAATGTGCCAACGGTTCAGTTGTGTTTTTATATAATTATAAGACAGATTCTTACTGGCAGGATTTTACTCTGAAGTGTAACCAACTGGGAGAGCTGCAGGATGTCCCAAAACATACTCAAAATGATATTTNAAAAAAAAAAAAAATCTGTCCCTCCAGTGCAATTGGAGATATGTCCTAGAATCTTGACTAATTATAAAGACTGACTTTGAAACAGGAACTGACTCAGAAGGACATAGGAAATTCTAGCAAAACACCTTCATTTAACCTTAAACCTAAAATAACAGTGTGTGAAATGTAAATATGAACTTCAAATTCGACTCTCAGCGTGGCGGCTCCCATAAAATACACCATCAGAAGCAACCAGGCTTTTATCCATGCACCTACATGGACACATGTAGGTATGGACACAAATTCAGTACCAAGATTATGACTCAGCAGGTTCCAAAGAGTTTCTTTTTGCTGAAACTTTTAGATATATTTCTTCCTCTTGTAAAAAAGGAAAGCTAAAGATCATTTTATTTTTCCCTTATTTATATACATTGATTAGTGAAACAAAAGCACAGCAAAACAAACGATATCCACATGATTAGCTGAATGGGATTGTTCATTTGATGAGCACAAATCAATACAGGGGTCAGGAAGCAAATGTTAATTCTGCTTTATATGCTTGTCTGAACCTGCTCCACACTGTTATAGAGTCTTAAAACACTCTAAGAGATAAGCCTATACATTTCCCTTAAGGCAGTTTGAAGCTGACCCACTTCTGGGATAAGGAAATTCAGGTCTATTTTGTTTCAAGATTTTCTTAATCCATATCTACATCTTGAGACATACTGTCCAGCGCTCCATCCCTGCCTTGATCTACTTTTGGTGTTTAGACCAAATTCCATGGGGCAAAGCTAGGACTCTCTCCCAGTTTTCTTTCTGGAAATGCCAGTTCTTTTGGCTTTGGAGTAAGTGTTCATTGTATGGGGGCTTTTTACACCTCTTTTAGACTTATTTATAAAAAAATCCAGGACACCACACCATCTTTATTCCTCATGGACTGTTTTAATTTCCTTTGCTGCAGTGCTTGTGTCCAGGGTAACAACTGCCCTGGCAAAAACTGGTAAAGGGCAACAATTGAGACAGCAAGTGCAAAATCCCCCCGGCAAAAATGAAAAAAAAAAAAAAAAAAAAAACAAAACCCCACAACACCACCACACCCACATGCAAACACAACGATTAACAGGCTCTCTCAAAATGAGCAAGAGCAATTATCTGTTCTGACTAATTAGTAAATTCATTGTGTAATACTCAGGAAAAGAGAAACGCAGTTTTTTTCCCAGAAGGAGGATCTCTCTGAAGCCCTATTCCTTGACCATTTAAATAGCACATTAGAGAGAGAATTAGAATTGCTTTATCTTGCCATTTAATTAGGTGTATGTTTAAGAAAAACTAATTTGGTAGACCCTCGATTTGCAGTCCTCTCATATGAGTGCATAACTGCCAGACAGGTTCCTAATTACATCCTATCTACTGTTCAATCTATTTCATGTCCAAAAGAGAGAGGTGAATATGTAGTTCCTTCAGAGCTGTTACCCTCCATTCTTTGTATTTCTTCTGTAAGCTTGCTAGAGTAGAAATGCTAAATAAAGCAGTTCAGCATAGCAGACCAGAGTAGATTATTGTGCTTCCCTGCTTTAAATTTTTTGTTCTTTTCCAGGCACCTTATGTCACTTTTGACAGTGGTTCTTACTATTTTGCTTGAATAACCAAGGAGGACTCCTGCTCTGCAGCAAAAAAGCAGTGTTAATAAGTCTACCTCTATAACATTTTTTACTGCCGGTCACTGGAAAACTGACAGAGTAATTGGAGCTAGGAGTGACATTTTTACAGTGAAAGAAGTCAAATGCTACAAACACTGAGTAATTTCTTCCAGGCTTTGGTTTTACTCTGAAATATGCAAGATAATTTCTCCTAACTATAGTATTTTAAAGCCAGAAATGAATGATAATATCTATAATGTGCAGACACACACTGTAATTTAACTGGTCTTTAGTACAATGAATCTCTAGTGTGAAATTTTCCTTGCTAATGATCAGCATAAGAGATGGCTTCTAATGTAATTATGAATCCAAGCCTTGCCATCTATGGGCAACTGAGCAACAAGACGATATCATTAGACTTCTCATTTCGTTCACTCACACCTATAGGGAAAAAGAACCATTATTATAAGCAACTCACTTTTTCTATCACCAAAAGGAACCCTAGCACACACTGTATTACATTTTATAGGCTCTACATTCTCCTGGGTAAGTAAATAAACTGTTCCAGCATTGGCAGTTTCTCTTTTAAATGGGTTTTTATTTTGAATAACATTAAAGGAAAATAAGGCAGCCTAGATAAGGACAGAACCTTTCCTGATGCCAGAAGCAAGCAAGCCTTTCAGCCCCCTTGGAGAGATTCCTCCCTTTGAAGTGCCAACTATCTCTCCATCAGTGACCTGAGGGCTTCACCACCAGGGCCCTTCCCAGCCCTGGGCTGTTTCACCAAGGCCTGGGAGCTGGCTCCATCCCATAATTTTGGCAGAAGAGCTTAAGCAGCTGCTTTCCAGAGCCTCCAAGTCCCCAGAGATGCTGTGGGATGATTCCCCACCTTACCTGACCCAGTAACCTGGTGGGAAAGGTGGTAAATCTTTCCCATCAGCAGGAATGCAGTACTTCCTTGGGGAGAGCCCTGGGTTGATAAAACTCTGTGAAGGTCTAGAACAGAAGCATCAACTATTGATTGTCAGATAATGCCATTTTCAGCAGCAGAAAGTCTGTCAAAAAGTGGGGCTTCTCTAAAAGATTTCAGAAATTCACCCTACAGACAAGCACCCCTTTCCCTGTGGGGTGGAAGGTGGGTGTTTTTTCCACTGGAAGGAACCTAGAAGGGGTGGTGTGTTTCCTGTCCATGCCCTCTTCCCAGGGAGCCACTGCCAGTGCCAGACCAGATGTTTCTGCACAGGTCAGACATCTCCAGGACAGACAGGTTAAAGTGCCAACAGCTCTACAAGGTGGACAGTGTTGGCACATGTGTGTGCTTTGGAAATCAAAGGGAGTGTTCTGGGAAAATAAACACTGTTCTGTCTCCTCAGCCTTGTTCTATACCATTGTGTCAAGACTACAGTCTTTTAAAAAAACCCAAAATATACGTATATATGATAGGTATGCACCAGAAATATTTTGCCTAGCCAAACAAACTGAAGAGTGTTTGTTAGTCCCTCTGCTTGAAAATCCCTGTGTGACAGAGGTCAGTCCTGTGATGGCATTTCATCACCCCTATGATGACATTTCATTAACACCAAACAGCACTTTTAGGAAAAAAAGAAAAAAAAAGTTATTTCTTTTTTTTTTATTTTTAATCTTCATAATTTCACTTTTCTGTTTCCTAAGAGGACAACTAATCTGCTTAGCAGCTAATACCTCACACCTAGAAGGTTTCCTACAACCCCTTTAATAAGATTCACCTGAAAGTGAGAGTAGCTTCCTCTAACAGAGATGGTATTATAAAGGTCTGCTTGAGAGACTGTGCAGTGGGAGTTTTGGATTAAAGGTTCTTTAACACATAACAGCTAAAAGAAGAATGTTTATTAAAGAGGAGCCAGAATCTGGATGGGTATGTTCTTACCTAGTTACATTCTTATCCCAAAGTAAAATTAATCTTAAAGATTAAATCTAAAGATCTGGTGGTTGTTTTTTGGGGGGAGAGTTGTTTTTTGTTGATTTTGGGGGTTCTTTTTTCCCCATCAGAACGTTTAGATTGGTATTTTCCATATTCTTTTTCTTAAGACCAGCTGGACTGAGAAAGTCACTCACTGCTGATTCAATAGAGCAGTCCTCATTGCTCTACTGTTCAGATGGAAAATACATGTTGCTATTTTTTTTTTTTCCCAGTTTTTTCAGTTTTCACGGAGAACAAAATGTGAGTTGTATATTTTTCTAGACTGTCTCCCTGAATCCAACACTTCTAAATCAGAAACTGAGTAAATACAGAAGGATATTCAGATGACTTTTAGCGAACTAAATGTCAGATAATTCTGGTGGATGACTGTTTAATCTTTTCTGTAAAATCTCCCGTGATGTAGTCTCTGTCACCTTGTCAGGCTGTTTATCCTCAACTTTATAGTCAGCACTTTTTTTTTCCTGTCATCTAATCTACATCTTCTTTGCTGCAAATTAAGTTTGTTAGTTCCTGTCCTATCCTTTGGAAGTTTATTGCCTTTGAACTTGTAGCAACCATGGTTGCTATAATTGAAGACTATTATTACAATTTTCTTTGCACACTGTCCTCTAAATTAACAACTCCAGGTCTTTCTATCTTTCTTTAAACTTTTTTCCAGGACGTCTGATCCACTTTTTTTGTCTGTTCAGAATTCTTTAAAAGGTCACAAATAACCCAAACACAATGCTTCACCTGCAGCCTTATTAAAATGGAAATACTTTGCACTTTACACACTCTAGAGACAGTAAGATTTGGGGTTTTTTTTTGCAAGCAACATGACCCTGTTGATTACTTCTCAGTCTGTGATTCAGCTTATTCATTCTATCTCTTTTTATATTTAAAGATCCTTCACTTTGTACATGTTCTTAATTAATTTTTTTGTATTATTTACAGACAGTTTATTCAGTTCATGACTGGACCTCATGTATAGAAAAATTGCCTGTAAAGTGAACATGTAAGCTGACCATCCTGTAGCTGCAAAGGGGAGTGCTGGCCAAGTGACGGGTTTGAAACCCCACAAAGTCAAGCTGCTGGGAACAGGATACTTAATTTAATAGAATATTGTTATCTCTGGGAGACTTCTACATACAATCACGTTTGAAAAACAGAAGGTACCATGGGTGCACTAAAGTAACCAAAATTTATACAGTTCTCTGTTAAACTAAGGGAAGAATGCTGTAAGCATTAACACCACCAGCATATGAGTTTTCATATTCAAAAAATTCATCTGGCCTCCTATATATAAATTTACTAAAGATAAAAAGATTTTTACCCCAGTACCATGAGGCTAAATAAGGAAATAAACGGAGTGAGTTCACCCTAGAAAGTTCTGGTTTTACACAAAGAATAAACCCTTTCATGTTTACAGCACGGAATGATTGATGCTCCCAAAATGTGTTTTAATATCCTCCTTGAAGCATCTTTCTATTATTTAATTCTTCATTTTATTTTATTTCAGCATCTAGGTGCATGCAATCTCCTCCCTTTCCACCAGTACTTGAAAAATAAATGTAGATCTGTTAAAAAGTGGTTAATGTAAAATAAATTGCACACTTCCATAAAAAATGCTCTGGAACTATGCTTTCACATTGAATGAGATGAGGTGACTCAAATACTGAAGCTGCTATCACAGATAGAAGGTTGCAGAACTCAATTTGTAATATATTAAATAAAAATATTCTAGGTCTACTGACTGAGACATACTGAGTTCCTGTAGATGAAGCTTCATGCTATAGTGAAGCACTGAGGATTTGCAGGACAGTGTTTGGATTCAAAAACATTTGAAAGGAAAGGGCACAGTCAGTGTTACAGAGCTGATATAGTAACAATGGTGTGTGGTGTGTATACCCCAAACTTGAACCTCTGGGGTTTTGGCATGTGAATTGAATGGTTTCAGTGAACATTTGCATCAGTAGGAAACAAGGATAAAAAGCCAACAGAATTAGAATCATGCCATCACAAGGGTAATTGTCATAGGGCTGAGAAATATTCTAGGAACATTTTTATTAAAAGTTATATAAATTTATCAAAACAAACAAACAAAAAGTAAGCAATATTTTTCTTTTTTTTTTTTAAATTTTGAAGGGTTTTCTCAAAGCCCCTTCAACCAGTGCCTTATCTGGTTTGCTTCCAGGGATGGCCCATCCACAGCTTCTCTGGGCAAACTCTCTAATGCCTCACCACCCTTACAGCAAAGAATCTCTTCCTCATATGTAATCTAAAATGAAATACTATTAATAACTCCTTGCTGGTGACACATTTTTCATGTTAAATCCATCATTTAGCAACACTATGGCTGTGTAGTAAAATTGGTTAATAATCTTCCAACCTAAAGAGTAAATGCCACACCCCATTAATACATTATAAGAAATGAAAAGACTACAAAACATCTTGAGAGAAAGCTCTGAAATTGTTAAGAAGTCTTTTGAGTAGTGAAATGACCTCTTAAGTTCTGATGTTTTCTAAGACATCCTGGATTAAACAATTAAAGATTGATTTTGTCAACTGGAAGGACTGCCATGAATATATACAACCAAAATTAGCCATTTTGTTTGTTATGTTTCAACTGTTTTAGGAGGAACCAGGAGAATCACAGAGACAGAAAATAATTAATGTAAATAATGCATGAGAAACTTTTACACTGGTGCTTTCAATTGAAGATATGTGATTAGCATTTCACTCCTCAGTTGGCAGTTTTAGGTCACTGGCCTAGTCTAGCATGAATAAAATCAGCGAATGAAAAATTACGATCTTGAAGCAAAAATTAAAGAAAGGCGATTTGGAAAAGGAACTTTTGCTACATCAAGTAAAGAAGATTAAATTTAATACCTCATTTAATGTCACCATTAATCTGTCATTGCACTGGATCAATATGTGCAGAGGCAAATGGAGACAAAGCGGACACCGAGGCCAATGGGACTTATGTGCATTCCCTTCATTTAGGAAGTTTGACTCGGTAAAGATTAAACAGACAAAAAAAGATTATTCCTGCCCTTTGTGGCACCCTTGAGCTCTGGCGTCCTCCCTAAAATAACTGAGTAATCACAGGTTATGACATCAGGCTCAGAAGCACAACTCTTGGAAAAGCATCACCTTGGCACAGAGAAACCCTCTTGCTAGTGGTTTCCAGGTTCTGGGAGAGTTGAGGAAATGGAGCAGCCCTCCAGGTGGTATATTAAGCCAAAAACCAGAAATAGCTTTTCATTATCAATGACTTGATATGCTCTTAGTTTGTACTCTGATTTAACCCCCTGCAAGTCCATGTGTTCCATCTACAGATGGATATAAACACAGACATACACGTATGTATACACACAAATATCCTCACTTACGAATTAAATTTAAAAAGCACATCTGCCCACTCGAATTGAGGCACATCTTTAGATCACAGTGTCTTAAGAGTGTGCATGAAAATGATTTCTAGAACAAGGCCACGCTGTGCCTTCCAACCCAAACCATTTTGTGATCCTGATTCTATGCTACCTTAGGCTGCAGTGTTGCTGAGTAGCTTTAAGTGTTATTAACAGTATTTGTAGTAGTTATTTATAGTAAAAACTAATCTCTTCCTGTATCTTTAGAACAGCGTACTTTAATATCATTAGTTCCTGAAAAGGTAAACATGGGTCTTATTTTTCATTACTTTTCATTGGGAATAGCTATTTGAAGTTATTATTTGGTTGTAGAAAGTGGTTTCCCCAGGGAAGAGGAAAACCTCGGCTTAATACCACGGGAAACCCCTTTTTTAGTACAGTGAGCAAGAGGCTTACTCACATGCTCTCTCAGTTCAAGTATGCAAATTGTTGCTAGAAAGTTCATAGTTCTTTGTGTTACCATAGGTTGATTTTTGGTGCAGAAACTTTAATATTCCTAATCGTTCTTCCCGATTGGACCATTCCCTCAGACCCCGCCTTAACTCCTCCCCATACTGGGAGGCATAAATACCCCTGTCTGACCCTGGCCCCTTGAATTTTGCCCCTTGTTACTGCCTTTTTCCAGGCAGCGGGGGAAGGCAATAGGGGAAGTGTTTTTTATAAATAAAGAAGGGGGAGTTGTGGCAGTTCCTTTGTGCCACAAAGGAGATCACTCTCCCTTGGAGGGTGTACAGCGCAGGAGCTGTTTTCGAGACGGCAGACCTTGCCCTCTGGGAGATTTTTCTAAGTGACTTCCCCCATGACTCGTGGCGAGGTAACTGAAACACCACCATGAGTCTTTGCTGAAGTATGCAGATTGCTCCTCCCTGATCTGTCGTTCGTACAGTTCCTAGTTTCTCTGTTCTCTTATTGGTGTATTTTGGATCCGTTCGTTGCTTGGCTATTTTCCTAATCCGTGTCCTGATTGGTCCAAGTTCTTGCCCCCGCCCTCAGGTAAGTGTATAAAAGTCTGCTCGCCCCGAGCATCTGGGTTCTTCAGACCCCAGGAGGTCCTGAACACAGAAGACTCTAGGAAAAGAAGAACCCATCTCATGTGGTGCTTCCTGGCATCACCTGACCTTTCCCCGGGCCAAGGCTGCCTTGACAGCCTTTCACAAAAAGCTGAATCGCTCTCCCCAAACCCGATAGTGCCTGTGTGTCACCCTAAGTTTGCCTGCTTTTCAGCGTTTGCATTTTGTTCTAACGTGGCTTCAAGAAAACTATGTATATTTTTAGAATTTATCTGTTTTGTTTACATATTTCTCCTCTGGGAGGAGAAATGTGATTGATGGTGACGTTCACCAACGAGGTCGAAGAGGTGGCAACCTGTGTAGCCAATCTTTTGCCTTCTGATCAAAATGTATATAACATGGAGTCAGAAAAATAAAGATAGGACTTTCCTGCTTGAGCTTCTGCTGCCTGCCTCATCCGTTTCGTGTCCCAAAGAGTGACATGCGTGCACTTAGTGCATAGAGTGGCTTGATAAAGGCACTTCTGCCAGGGACTGCCACGGCACCTGAAGGCCCACTAGGCCACGGCTGTTCTCCTCTATTGGACCCTTCCCTCAGACCCCGCCTTAACTCCTCCCCTTACTGAGAAGCATAAATACCCCTGTCTGACCCTGGTCCCATGCCTTTTGGCCCTTGTTACTGCCTTTTTCCAGTTCGCTCCAAATATACTGTATGCCTTCTTGTTTGTTATTCTGCGTTATTAAAATTCTGTTTCTGGACTACTGGATCAAGGCTGCCTCTCTCTATCAAGTCGCCATTGGGGCAGAGTCCCGAGAAAATTCAAAGGGGTCTAATCATCTGGGCTCAGACCCCCATAAGTTTCATTTGGTGTTGGATCACAAATATAAAGGACTACTCTATCAGCACAGAAGGTCACCCTAAATACACATTTAAGTGGGAGGTTTTAGCATGTAATGGCAATAACAATAAATTCTCTTTTACACAGAACTGAAGTTATGGAAAGAAAAAGATTTTCTGGAAGTCACTGCAATAAACAGGAGATAATTGTGGGGAAATAATGGTAGTAAGTAGTTTGTGACACAGAGACATCAGTAATTTTTAATGCTTATCACTTGAATTTTTGAGCACTTGTAAATATAGTTAACGTGTTTGGTCTTGGACATCCTGACCTCTTGGACATTATAGAGTCAGAACCAAGTCCTCCAAACAGACAGAAGATGCTACTTCTAAACATTTATTGATTCATTTACCATTAAGGGTTGCTACACTGTTCTCCTAGTATGAAAGTGATTAGGTGAATAATAAGACTCACACTCTACAGATAAAAAATTTGAAGACAAGGTGTCCTGGTTTAGGACAAATTTGGAAGGGAACTTTTAAAAGGATGTCTCCCTAAAGGACAGAATTCAGTGTCCCTTCCCCCCACGTGTTTGGGAGATAAACCTTCTTCGAGAAAAGTAAAAAAACCCTGGTTATTTAACAAGCTAAGTATTCACAAACATTAAAAAATGAATAGTATTAAACAATGGAATCTTTTATTATTCAGAAGAGATGACAAATTCAGATAGAGTCCTTGTCATAGGGGGTAGCTCAGCTCGCTCAGTCTCTTATCAGTCCCTCCTGCACTGGGAAATGCCACGTCCTGGGCCCCGGGGTTTTTCTGGGTTTTTGTTCCAGAGAAGGGCTGATCGGCTCCAAGAAAAAGAAAAGCCACAGTCTGGGGAATTTCTCTGCTTCAGCTAGCTAAAAAACTAACTGAAAGCAAAGGAGAATTCTCTCCTACTCCCCGTCCATGCTGCAGACAAGCACCAAGAAAGAGGGCTGAAGCTCTTATATTTCTGTTTTTTAATAAAGCTGCCTCAGACATTCCACTTCTTCCCCGCTTCGCTCTCAGATCTAGTTTTAAAGGTGAAGAACTTACTTCCGGGCTATACAGATGGATGGGGATACAAATACAACACAGCATCATAAAGTCACCCCAGGACACAAGAGAAAACTTCTTTTCCTTACATTATAGAGGTAACAGTGGTACAGAAACATACATATGCAATACAGGAGCCTAGAGATATTTTTTTAGGTCCCAGTCCCTCAATTAAACCGTTTTCTTGAATCAAATTAAATATGTTAACACAGTGTTAGAGAGTGTCAAATCCCGTTATTATAATCACCCACTGATTTTCTGAAAACTGGTGAGAAACGTTTTAGAATCAGTTTCTCCTGGGTTTGTTTATTACACAATTGGAAAAACTTGCTGGAGAATCTGAAGGCAAAAGAGGCATTAGGAACATATACCTTTGTTTTATTTTTCAGAACAGAGTGCTTTCCTGTGCATCAAAAGAGGTAATAGAAAATACATGCAAATTAGAAAAAAGATACTAAGAATCAGTGGTTGCACAAAAGATTAGGCTTGCATACGTAAAAAAAAGGTAATTTTTTTTAAGGTAAATAAGTAATTTTTTCAGTAGAAAATGTGGTTTCACTGATGTGCGTGGGGAGCACAGCAGAGAGGAAGTCTAAAAGTTTATGACTTTCTAGGTAACTATAGTGAGTCAGCACCTTTGACCTCTATGGGCACCTAATTAAGAGATTCTCCCAAGAATTTGTGGTCAGCTTTCTATACCTTCTGTGGAAAGGCAGAGACTTCATTTTACTTGACAAATGCTCTTAGTCTGAATGGGCGATGTTTTAACGTGATCCAGTACAGCCCACAGTGGTGTGAGGCACAGACAATTAAGTACTGCATCTCCCTAGCAACTGGCACAGGCTTTTGTGTGGTGGCAAACAAATATACAGCGATAATACAAGGTCAAAATATTCATACTAGGCTTGCATTTCCAGGGGCTTACCCTCCTCAAACCTGCATCAGTTGTGATAAAACCATCAAGGCCTGCTTCTTTTCAAAAGGCTACATTCTTTTGTTTCAGTTATTAGACTAAGAAATTGTTCTTTTTTGTTGCTTGTTTTGTTTTTACTGCTACCTGTTTTTCCCCAGTTAGTGCCAAATGAATCAAGAGTCAGAGGTGAAAATTTAGGGTCTGATTGGGCTGTGCTGGTGCAGCAACCTGGCTCTGTCCCCTTGTAACCCTTCCTTCAGGTATTTCTATATCCTCATCAAATTCCCCCAGACTTATGTACCCAGTCCCCACCAGCTCCCTCAGCCTTTCTACATCCAAGAGATGCTCCAGCCTGTGAATCATCTTCATGGCTTTTTAGTGGCCTCTCTCCAGTGGAAACATAGCACTTTAGGTGTGGCCTCCCCATTGCTAAGGGGGGGACAAAGATTCCTTCACTCAGCCTCCAAGCAACACTCCTCCTAATCCGGCCCAGGCTGCCCTTAGCCTTCTCTGCTGGAAGGACATGTTGTTGGCTTGTATTGATGCCTGGAAGGCTGACCTGAAACAGAGACTGGACAGAGCCAGAGAATAAAGTAGGTATTTATTGAAAGGCCTCCAGGATCCACCTTGGGTAGGACAGGAGCCTGACCAAGGCTGCAACCCAAGTCTACTACAAAACGCCACACACCAATGGCTAACCAGTCACGAGGTCTTACATTTTTATCAGTCTTGGTCCATTTGCATACTGGGGATGAATTGTCCAATTACAGCTTCAGGCTGTGAGGTCTCATCCTTCTTGTTCCTCCCTTCAGTCCACTGTTGTTTATGCTTTTGGGCCTGAAAGTTGTCCTTGGTTCTCAGCAGAAAAGGGATTTGTTTTGTCTAGGTAGACAAAACTCTCTGAAGAGAGCTTACTGGCACTTAATATGAGGCTCAGAACTACATCCCTAGGTAACAGAATCTGCAAATATGAATGCTAAAGCTTAGGGCATCAGTATAACTTAAGGACCACGACCAACAGGGGCTGAAACACTTTTCCCCCTGGGCTCCTAAGTGTCCACAGCACACACCAGGCGAATCAAGGTATAAATAACGGGACGGGCTCAGCTTAATTATCTCAATTTTATTAAAAGAAACACAAGGCAAACTTAATTTGAAGGAAAGGCAGAGGCAAAGACCCAGACAAGGGCTGTGCTCCCAGTTATAAGCAGAGGAGGTACCGAGGGAAGGTACAAACATTCAACCAATAGGATATAACTGGGGGGGATCACAGGGAGGGACTGACAGAACAACCACCAATGGGGCAACACAAGGGGAGGATCACAACTTAAGAGGACCAACAGGGTGTCAAGAAACACAGAAATCTCTAGAACTGAGGGCAGGGACTGGGGAGGATTGACAACGGACTAAGTAGATTGGCAACCTAGTAAATGGATACAATAAGGACTACCCAACTATACAAGGAAAGAGGGAGACAACAGAGCAAACCATTTTAAGGGATTACAAAAACAGACTTTAAGAAAAAACACACCATCACAAAATGACGTGTTGTTGGCTTGTATAACATTTGCTGTTGACCAAGACTCCCAGGTCCCAGAGCCGTGTGGGCTCCCAGAGCAGACAGCAAATGTTTGTTTGCTGGACATTTTCAAGCACATTCCCAGCTCAAAGCAGAGGGAAGAAGAAAAGCAAAGTGAGGAGCTGACAGAATCATGGAATGCTTGCATCTGGAAGGGACCCTGTGCAGGTGTTAGGAGCCCATGAGGGAGAGATGCCTCTGCCCAAATGGAGGTGCCAATGAGAGCACATGACAACAACATATGGACTTCATTTAACATGGACTTTGTTTAAGAATAAAGCGGATGTAGAGAGATAGAAAGAATTAGGAAAGAGGTCTCAGAGACAGAGCAAGCAGAAGATTATCATTTGGTACTAGATCATCTTTAATGCCCTTCTCCTTCGTCCTGTGATACTAGAAGATGTGCGGATGTGTATTTTATATTGATTTTCTTATTTACTACTACTGTTTTCATCTTCTTCATCTTCTTCTTATTTGTATTCAGCTTACTATTTTTATTGTTATTCTTTCTCTTATTGGTATTATTTACTACTTCTATCTCTTCATCATTCTCCTATTCCTATTCTTATTCCTATTCCTAGTCTTTTTTTTTTTT
>VXBN01004790.1:175221-202530 GCA_013397395.1 Sinosuthora webbiana | reverse complement strand
TTTTTTTTTTTGGTTGGTTGGGTTTTTTTGGTTTGTTTGGTTTTTTTTGATTTTTTTTTTTTAATCTATTAACTTTGTGCATGATATAGTTAAATAAAGTAAGCAGGAAACGCTAACAGTCATATCTTCTTAATTCAGCTTTTTATGTAAATACATACCTTTTACCAGATCCTATATTGGCCAGAACTGAAGCCATGGGTTTGTTGGGACCTTGAGACCCTCACCAAGAAGCCAGGGGTGAAGGGCTAATGGGATGCTGCTGGATCCACAGGTGGTGACTATCATCTGCTTGTTATCTCTCTCTCTCCCTCCCCTCACTTTCCTATTTTTATCTCTCTACCTCACATTTTTTTGTTAAATAAAATCGGTATTACTGGCTTTTTTCACTGTGTGCCTGGTGGTATGGCGCTTGGCTGGGGCACAACACAACCCCTGGGGTCCCGAGAGTCCCAAGCAGTCACTGCAGGATCAGTGTAGAAAGGAGCAAAGTGGGCCTTGCATACAAGTCCAAGGAAAACATTTATTAGAGCAACGTAAATCAGAACATAATTCCAACGCAGAGCAGGGACAAGGACCCAGACAAAGGCAGGGCGGTGGGTTTTAAGGAGCAGAATTAGGGTGTCGTTTAGGGTAAAGAACCAATAGGGAGAAGACTGGGGAGGGACACAAGGTGGGGTTTACAGAGCACAAACCAATGTGGAGGCTAAAGGGAGGAGATTAATATAAACAAGCCAATGGTGCCTACAAAAATCGGGGATTTCCAAAGGGGCAGTCTAGGCAGGGGCTGGTACGAGGGAGGACTGATTGAGAACATTTGAGAATAAGGGGTAGGTATCAGGGAAGACTGACAACTTAATGGGTGGATACAACTGAGGCCGAACCAACAATCCAGCGGGGGGAAAGGAACAAACCATCGAGGATTAAAACACAATTACACATCACTACAGGCTTTGTCATGTGGCCTTGTTTGCCTTAATTTGCGCAGAGGCCTCTCTCACCAATGGGATCTTAGCAGGGCTGTGAAGAATCCAGATGCTGCAGTGCCTTTTCCAGTGTGCTCAGGGAACAGGCCCCCCACCACATTTTGTAGCACACCCAAATCTGTCTCAGTCTGTGAACCGATGAAAGCTGCAACAGCAATAAAATTTTGAGACCCTGCTGAAATGCATACCTTGGCTCAACTAATTCCTCCTGTGCTAGGCTGTGCCACAAGGAATGGCTTCAGGCTCCCAGAAGGGGCCATGCAATCCTCCTCATAAATGTTTCATCATTTTGGCCCCTAGTAGCTGAAGTTAATAATATGAGTATTAAGGGTTTTGAATTCAAGTGCTTTAACTAAAAACTCAAACAAATACCTATTAGCTGTCTGCGTCTGAGGAGACTGCAGACTGTAACCCAGTGTTACCCAAACAGCTGAGACACAGTCCTAGAGACTGCAGTTATTGCAAAAACTAGCAGGGAATACATCTAGATTCGGGGTTGAATCTGACAAGAAGAAAACAATACTAGAAGCTTCCCATGGATTTGGCAGCATATTTATTCAAATAAAATGTCTTTCCTGAAGGAAAGGTGAAATAAATTAAAGACAGGATAATTTGCAGCATAATCAGCTAAATGTCAGTAGGCAACAGGTATTTAACAAGCACTGTGTGACTCCCAAATAGCTGATTCTTTGTTCTGCAAATGGAAAAAAGAGAATGAATAATCCAGGGTAGGTCTGTTAACAAGCCCAAAGAAATATCTTGGGGGAAAAAAGGAAATGTAGCAACAAATTAGAAAAAAGAGCAAAGAAGGGAACAGTCACAGGTGCTCAGTTGCTGTGAGCTGGAGTTTCTCATTCATCTCCTGTGGATCATGAAATATGGGGAATTTTTGACAGAGGAAGTGAAAACTGTCAAACTTAAGTGTTGGAAGCTAGGTCCTAAATTGACTTAAAATATTTACACAATACATGAGACTAATAAAGGTTGTAAAGTCTTAATTTTTAGGCCTGTTTAAAACATGTAGATCTCCAGCTTGCACTTGTTATGCAAGTTTGTATTATTTTCAAGAAAGCAGAAATATTTCCAGTCTAATTGCCATTATTTCAAGAACTCAGTTCTCTAATTCAAATATTAAAAGTGAAGAAAAACCCCATAGCAAATGTATTACATTTTTACCTGGTATAAAACTGAGGTTCAAAAAGGCTTCTAGGAGCTTAAGTCTCATTGAATTAGTTGAAATCTGGGTTCCAAAATGTCCCATGCCTTTGTGTGCCAGCATATACCATCTTTTACAAAACATGCTGCCAAAATAAGTAAGAAATGAAAGATGCTGTTAATAGTTCAGGTAAAAAAATTCTTTACTCCCATTTACCTTAATTCTCCTGGACATAAACCTTTCAATGTGACTTACTATGGGAAATAGTAATATGTTTTAAAGTTTCTCCAGCAACAGTCTATCTTTCCCCAAATTAAGGACCATCCTGTATAAGAGAGGTTCTCTGTTAATTTTTCCATTTCAAGCAGAGTAAGAGATTATGAAGGTATGTTCTATGCTTCACAAAGTCCTCCTTGGCCCACATTACTTTATCTATATTCAAAATCAGAATAATTTTTCAACAACTACCTCATGTAAAAGAAAGAAAATACAATATTAAAGAGTCTCTGTGAAGTTCAGAGTGGGGTTTATGCATTTATAATAAGAGGCTCTGGGTCTGTCTGCACAGGCCTTTGCTGACCTACCCAAGAACCTTGTGCATTGCCCAGTGCAGCAAATCTTCTGTGAGCAGGTAGTGGGGAGGAAATTTATTATACATGTTAGAAATGGTGCAGTCTTGCCTCAGAGAAAAGATTTGAGGAAAGGTCAAGTAAACACAGTAAGGTACTTTGTAAATGGTGTTATTCGTAGGTTTGGTAAATTTTGGAGCATAACAATGAGAATACGTCTTTGTGGTTAAGACCACAACCATCTTCATTCTTCAAAATTTCCATTTTTAAGTATCAACAGTCTCATGTTTGACAAGATGCTGTCCAACTTACATCTCTTTATATGTGGGGAAAGTAAATTTTTGTGGCCTTTTACTTGGTTCAAAAGGAAAGTAAATATAAGATTTGTAGTGGAACTCTCTTCATCTCAGATGTGTCTTTATTGAGCGGCTCTGAGCAGGGACTTGAGTGAGAGGATGAAAGGATTAGTTCATGCATATGACCTCCTGTCTCCCTCCTACATCTTGTCTGAATGACTGCAAAAGCTAAAAATGCTTTATCCTCTAAAACCAAGAGGAATTTCACAATTAAAAGCTCTACTCTCAAGTTTTCCATTATTTTTATTTGATAATTTCCCTTCACCTTGTCCATCAAAGTTCTCTCTGCTTCAAATTTAGTCAGTCATTTGTCCATTCGTTAACGTCTTCATTGCTGTTTTATTAACCATTACAGAAACACAGTGATTTAGCTAAACTCCTTTGGTGAATTCCATAGGGTGGCTCTGATATAAAAATGCAGAGAAATCACAATTCTTGCGTATTCTGCCTTTTACACAGCACCAGAATTACACTGTTGATCAAATAAAATAGTATTTTCAGCAAAAGTAGTATCAAAAGAGACAAAAGGAACTTCACTTGTTCTGCTGGCCAAATGAAGTAGACAAATTCCTGTGTCAGTTTTAAACTGTCTTCTTCATGCCTGCCTGTCAGCTTGTCTCCAGCATTCTGTGAAGAAAACCTCTAATTTGTTCTAAAATTATACTCAATAAACATCAAAGGTGCTGAGATACAGTGCCTAAATGCATAAAGGTCATTAGCATCACTCAATGAGCCTCTCATGCTCCAGCCGTGGTGTCTTGTTGGACAAAATAAATCATTGTTCAGGCACTGTGAGAGTTATGTCAGCTCATGTTTCCAGCAGGAGCCATTATTGCCCATTTATCCATATCTGTGATAAGTCTTTTCAGAACAGGAGTTATCTCATCTTTTGTAGTCTTAAGGAACCATCATAAAGCCATCTGGCCTTGGACCAGCTCTTGGGCTCTGAACAGCCTTTTCTGTTTCAGTGCACATGAACAATTCCTCTCAGGTCTCAGCCTCACTTGTGACATGTTTGGGAAATGTTAACTCTGTCTTGCAATTTTGTAGTAATGTTTTTCAATCTCTTTATTGAGATAAATACAAGTTGGGACAGAATGCTTGGGGTCTTTTTTAGTATCTCTTGGGTCCTTATCTGCTGTTCCTGCTGATCTTTGTGCTGACAGATGGCCTGCTTCTCAGTTCCTTTTCAAAGCTTGTCTGTCAATATTACAGTAGCTGTATACACCCGTCCTTGTCCTTCCTTCCCAGAATTCATTTTCAGGAGTTTGATCTATAACCTGTTTTCCTCTGTTAAGCCAAAGTAATTTTAATTTCTGCATTAATTTATCTTAGAAATATGTAATATTCCCTGTGTATTCATGGATACTGTTTATCCTAATGATTTTTGACTGTAAGTGTATCTGAACAGAGGCCTCATCTTGACCTGCAGACATCATCCACATAACCTAGCCTGTGGAGTTTGCTTTTACTAAGAAAGAAAGGATCATCAAAATCATAGTGTCTCTTCAGTCTTGACTGTTTCTGGCATTACTTCTTTGCTCTTCAGCCCGTCCTCCTGGTTTTTCATAACAAGCTTCCAACTTCTTTTTGCCTGCAAGAACCAGCAAAATCCATGGGTTTTTTTTGTTACCTTCTGACTTATCAAGGAAATAGATTTAATTCCATATTTTTCCACTTGTGCCACATGTCTTTGAACATGCTGCTTTTTTCTTTCAGTCAAAGGCAGCACTTTCCACTTCTGTTGGAATCCTTCTTGGATTCGAATTGCAACCATTTACTACTTATTTATGCAAAACTTATTGACATAGCAATAATTTCAATTATTTTATTCATCTCACACTTGCTTTGTACACTGCATTTGCAATGCACTTGCAAAATACACTTGGATTTTCTATGAGAACAATATTAGATTGCAGCGTAAAATCCCATATCTTAAATCCCCTTTTAATGTGATTCCTGGTAATACTATTATTTCAAGGCACATATTTTCAAGTTTTGAGTCACGGTTCGCTGATTTCTTCCTTTATCAGCATGAAGTAGATAAACTGAAAACAGCAGAATTACTCTGTAACAACATAAATTTAGAAGTAATAATTAGTCTTTGACTAAATGTGAGAAATAAAAAGATACCATTGAACTGTGCTCATTCTGCATTCATGAAGTAACAAACAAGATTATTAGGCACAAAATTCAGCACTGTGTCTTGCAAATGTATTTTGCCCTGCTCTATGCTACTTTCTTGTGTCCCTGTCCACCCTTGTTCTGTGTTGTCTGGTCCAGCATTACCCTCTGCATGTTCACCTCTACTCCCTCCCGACCTCACTTCGATGGAGATGTTAAGGGTTTGGATCTGTTCTGCACTTTAAATCCCACGAGAGATCAGACTGGCTGAATCGTGAAGCTACAAAGCCACACACTGAAAAATATCCTGAGAAATGCTTAGGGGAACAAACATCATTTATCAATATTAAACACAGACGTATTTGATAAACTGCAAATATGGGAAACATTTATGCTTTATTTCTAGAGCACTGGTTCCATTAACATAGATATTGAACTTAAACAGATTCTGAAAACAACCTGCAGCAATACTACCAGAAAATCAGGTAGTACAGTTACATGTGTACATTGAGATAACAGTTAAAAAAAACTCCAAAACCTTAATAATTTTTTCTTGTGGAAGAGGTTGTCATTGTTTATTTTCTTTTCAAAATTGACTCCTACATGAGAGACATGTTTTTAAATGCTTTTATCAGGCCTTCTGAATTAATAGAAGTTTGTACTACCTAACATAATTAGTAATTTTTTTTGCTTATCTGCTTTGCCATTAATTCTTGATTATGGTGGAAAACTAAGGATTTACTGACTGCACTGAAATTTTAGAGCATTGTTAAATCATAGTGTATGTGACACAAGTTATTTGCAACATCCAGTACAAAAAATAAAAGGTTTCCTAAATCTTGAAAAAGATGGCATGTAAATTAGTGTTTTGCTCCCTTTGAAGGCATAGGGCAAATATTCCTGCAAGCATGATATTGAAATGTTATAACTAAATGGTAGTATGTGTCAAAGAACTGTACGCTGCACACTTTTCCTTCTCATTCTGTCCAACTGCTTCTTTTTTTCCCTATATGTTTCTTTATGATTTTCTCAGCTTCAGTATTTGCTTCCAATTAAAAAAAAAAAACAAAAACCCAACAAGGTCACCACATTTAAAGTAAAATATGGAAGTAAAATTCAAGTAATCCAAGTCAATCTTTCTCTTTTCTGTCCACCCGAATAATTGGCTAGAAGCACCCTATGTCAGCATGAGCACTTTTGACACTCTATTAATTTTCAATCTCTCTGATGTAGGTCAATCGTATCAGTGCTGCCCTTTAGCCAATATTAGCAGAAACACTCCTTACTTGTGTTTCACATTTGCTGGTTTGTTGTTTGCTAATCATTTCTTCTCTCCCAGTTGGGCAGAAGTCTATTTTTTCTGTCTTCATATAGATTTTTAGTTGAGGACTATGTAAGGAGTGGACAGAGCAAAGGTTCTGAATGTGGTTTTGGATTTAAAGAGTGCAAATGAAATGGATAAAGTTCATTAGTGCTGGGCTAAACATAATACAAGGCACACATTTTGCAGAAGTCTGGTATTATTACTGATGACATTAAGCTCCCCTTAGGGAAAAAAGAAAGTAATCAGGGTCCTGCCATGTCTCTGCAACAATCTGTTTAGGCCAACAGAAGTGAAATACTGCTGGACTTGTATTGGAGGACAAGTCCATGCTTTCAGGGGATGGATAATTTTAGGAAATGAACCTTCATTCCAGAATGTATTGTAGAAGAACAAAATATAGGAGACTGCATACAGTGAGCTTGCACACCATTGACAAAGGCATCATCATGTTGATACGAATATAAAGAAAGCAAGAGAAGTAAAAAAATAGCTAATTTCTATAGGGATAGTAAAGCTAAAGGACTTTTAAAAAGTGATAGATTTGTTCTATAAAGAAAAATGTGGTCTACTTACAAAAATCCAGAAATAAATTCCGAGTTGCCAAAATTCACTGCGTGGAATCTTCATCCTGAAATTTTACTAAAGGAAAATTGGAAGAAGAATTGCCTCTGAAATTTGAGAAAGGTGGGAGGCAGGAAGGGAAGAGAGACAGAAAATGTCACGGAGAAAGGAAGTGTGAAAGAGGAAGGGAAAAATAGACAAAGACAATTATGAAATATAAAAAAAAAAAAAAAACTTTAAAAAAATCTTTCAACCTCTCTGGACATTTTGGAAAGAGTGAGATTGGTTAGCTTTTGAATATAAAATTCTGATTCATTTTTTGCAGTTCTCCAGGGAAACTGTTCTGATACTGTGATCTTCTTACATTCAAAGGACAACTGTCAAGAGAAGCTCTTTACTTTTAGTATGAGCAGACATACATTGTGTAGATCTGAGAAGTTAATTTTATATAAAACCAGCATCTGATTGTACTGCAGGAGCAATAGGTCTTTTCATGGGATTGCATTATTAACAATATAACCCATTTCCTATAAGAGTAGTGACCTTTTTTTTGTCTTCTAGCCAGCTAGCAAATGTTCTCAGCCATCCAGTCATCCATTTTGAGTCCTTTTTCTTCACAGATGTTTGAATTGTCTTTATTACTGGTGGTCTGACTGGGAGCTGTATGGCCCAAGAGATGCTGCTATTGCTTAGGACTGACTTTATGCTCATTTTAGTAATCTTACTTCTTTACTTTTCAGCTTAGAAAGCATCCCTCTTCAACTAAAGACTATAAAGCCCTTGCCTTAGGAATTATGATTTCTATGGAAGGATTTAGAGTAGACAGAGAGTGTTAGAGAGCCGTGAGCTGTTGTGCTGAGATGCTGATCCCTGAGAGCAGCCAGCTGCACAGCTCCAGACACTTGGCTCCCAGGAGCTGCACTGGCTGCTCAGCAGCACTGCCTGCCTCACACACTTTATGCTACTGAATTGGTAAGGGATGAGTAAAAATACTGGATGAGGAAAAGCTGTGCAAGTGAAATGAGAATGGCCTTTACAGTGGTCACATTACTCCAAGTTGAGAAGTGAGGTGTTTATTGTGGCCCAGCAGTACCACTCAGCCACCTGGAAGTCAATCATCTTCCCCACAGAATTCCTGCAGAGGCTGAAGTTGAAAAATAGGAAAACCAAAGACTAGAAAAATGCATTTTTCAATTAAGGCTATAAAACATTGTAAGAAATATTACTGTGCCTGATGCAATGAAATGGTTGACCAGAATTTGCTACTGTAGCCGGTCACAAGCCAAGCCAAAACTCTTCTCAGAAGCTCAAATCCACCCTTCCAAGAAGTAAGAATGAAAAAAATGGCACCATATTCCCTAAACTTTTAAGATCTCTAGAACCTAGACTGGGTTTCTGATAGATATACTAATTTCTTTTCCGACATACACTTCCCAAACAGGACCAAGAAAGTTGTGAAAGAGTGTTCTTAACAGCATTTTTCCTGAGACCAGAGCTAGTAAGCACTAGAAATCTCATGTGAAAAATCTGTTTCTGAAAGCTTTCCAGCTCATTCCTCCAGATTCAAATGACTTGGATTGTCTTCATGTAGTCATCTAAGCTTTCAGCTGTTTATCCAAAGCAAACAGAAATTGTGAAAAATCTGATGTTGTCCAATGCTACTTGCATGATAGAAGTGCATGTGGCTAATCCTTGCCCCATTTAGTATCGCTCTGGTCAATTCCCACAAGAAATTTTATTCTTGACACAGTTTAGGAGCATTTGATCTGATCTGACAATGTTAAGTCGACTTCCCAAGTCCTTGAATGATTTATTTTGATTTGCTTTAGTAATGTGTCCACTGCTTATTGATTAAGACATCAGTATTGTGTGTGACCTACATACTTCCTCTTCCTTTTGCATTTCAGATCTAGTTTTCCACAGACCATCTGAGAATCCTATCTATCTTAAACAGATCAAATACTATAGTAGTTGTACCTGGCAGTTGCTGTTAGAAGAAACATTTTGGATTTAGTGCACTGTAATGGCTGTTTTTTTAAAAATTACTTTAGTGACTTATACACTGAAAAATTAGATGTAATCTAGCATACTAATAATTTTCCAATAGTACTTTCATTTGGATTTTAGCAGACTAAAGAGTTTTAACCAAAAATAGGTGTAGAGTTCAAAATGTTAATTCTGATGGTTAAGATCTGTGAACTAAGGATTGTTTTCATAATCAATTTTCTGCTTTGAAATCTTTAAAGCTCATCATGTACAGTTCACAGGAAGCCTGAACCAGACACTTGGTTCTACCCAAGTTGGCAATATTACTGATCTTGCAGTACAAGCCTGCCTTTCTGATGCTAATCTCAGTAGACATAAATCCTTAATGGCAAAAGCCCAGTTGTTGAAATATGATGTATATCCTTTAATCTTTGCAGTAAAGACATAGGTGAAGCATTACAATCTCATGATACATTTGTAATAGGGCAGAGTTCATAATTTAATCTGTTAGTGCATGACTGCAGAATCTACCATTTTTTAAACAACGTAGCTATCTGAGAGCTCGTGTTCACACTGAGATCTGCTCTTCAGTGCAGGGGCAAACAGCAATATAGTACACCAGGAATAAACATATTGTTGTCCAATTTAATTAGAACTAAAGCTGTTCAACAAATCTGTTGGCACACAAAGAATAAAAATTAAACATTGCTGAACCTTCCAAACCCTTTGTGGCCTTCTGTGCACTCCATAATTTAAACACATACTCATACACAGCTTTTTGCCCTGGTGGGTGTGGTGCTGATTAAAAGAGGTAAACTCAAGCCAAATACACTGAGCTTGGATTTAACTTCCTAATGTGTTGCAGAAGGCAATAGATAATTTCTACTGAACAGGATTAAAGAGGTTAATCTGTTTCAGCAGTCGATGACAGGCTCGTAAGGAGAAAAATCCAATGATGCTAACCCTTCAAAAAGCTGCTTATTAACTGCATTGATGATGGACTTCTCATTAAAGATTACTAATTCTGTCTTTTTTGCATTTCCCCTTTGACCTGAGTAGTTAGTGAGTTTTTAGAACTTCCAAGGTTTTTCCCACAAGGAGAAGAAAGCTCTCTGCCAGGCAGGCAACATCCAAGATGTTTTTCAGCTGGAGACTTGAAGAGAAATCTTCCAAATTAACATCACATTCAGAACAATACACTTGGCTCTAAACACCTGGCTTTAAAAGGCCCACAAAATAATTGTTTCCATGTTGGGTTTGAAAACTCAAAAAAATAAGGTACCTAAAACAACCGTAATGAAACTCCCCAGAAAGTGAGTACTCCACACATTAATTATGATCCCCTCACTGACCAAGTGCCCTTAGTGACAGCTTCTACTTCTCTGTGCCAGCTTCTCTTTGCCACTGGCTGGATGTCTCAGGCCACCTCTGCTGAGGGCTTCACTGGACAGGCAGCAAAGCCTCCTTCTCACAGAAGTCTTTGCATGTATAGACAAATAACCCCATAACCTTCTGTGGCCACCTTACAGCTCACACATTTTGGTACTTTTCATTCTCCAAAAGTATGTATTACTGAGACATGAATGGAGAAGAAATAAAGGAAACACAGGAATTCATGACAGGGGGGATGAATTCAGAATGATTTGGCATCTACAAGAGAGGTTCAATACTTCTTTTAAATGATAGAAAGGGGGAAGAGACTAGGAGAGAACAATGGGTCCCTGCAGTGGTGAGGGCTGACCAGGCTGGTGTGCTGCAGAAACGCTTCACTGACAGCTCAGCCCAGGAAGGACAGAAAAGTGGCAGTGAATGCCCTTGTTTAATAGCATGTTTTGTCAGGAATATTTTCTGAAGGCAATTATGGGCCAATCTATCTGAAGGCTGATCTGCATTGGCATTAGAGGATGGAAAGAAAAATATTTTCAGCTGAGACCAGAGCCAAATCTATCCTCTTCTGCTACTGCTTTGAAAGACAGCTGCCAGCCTGGGTACCAAGAAGTGAAATATGCACCAAAAGCCAGGACAGCCCCATGCTGGAGGTCAGAGCAGCAGCATAATCAGGAATTCGTGACGTGGTGCATGGTTTTGCTGAGCATTCACTAAGAGAAAAATAAATCTGATCTACCAAAAAAATGGCAGTTCCAAAATATTTTCTCAGTTTCAAAATTTATTCTGTCTGAAACAATGCCTACAGACAACCCGTTCACTCAGGTAGCACAAATGTGCTGGACACACCAGGGCTTGTGGAATATTTTTCAGTGTTTATATTGGTTCAATACAAAAGTGCATAGCCTTAGAAATAGTTGATTGAACTGCATTGCCACTGCGCTTTCTAGAGACCCTTTTTTCCCATTTTACTGCCATTCTGTGCTCATTGCTATGGTATCCTAATACCTGTGAGAATAATTATAACACTGTTCCATTTAGCACAATGTTCAGAAATATTTCAGTGAGACTTTTATATTGTATTTCCAGCCTCTAGCTTTCTCCACTCACCCCTTACATCAGAAGAAATTCATACCAATCTGCTGTGAGCTGGCTTAACATTTTTTCTTTCTGAATAGTGTTATTTGAGCTTCTCTATTTACAATAATTAGGTTTATGCATTCTTTTAGCTTAGTAGATCATGAAGAATAAGCAAAAATGGAGGGGTTGTCTCCACTGTTTTCTTTTTAAATGTTTAGCACTCTACTACTAAAATTAATTGATAAGTCTGCACAGAATAAAATATATTCTTTAATATCTGCTCTTTTAGCTGGATCCAAATACATTGTATCTTCAACATCGTCTATATATATCCAAAAACTGCTAACAGAAGAATTCTTTCTTAAAGAACCCTGCCCATTTCTGTTGGGATAATTAAGTCATTTAATTGAATAATTACAAATCACATTGGAATAAATGGTGCAGCTCACTAAACTATGTACTAAATTCCCTTCTGTCTGCTTTTATCAATTTCATTAAACAAAGTCTCCATTTGTTTATCTTGAATTATATCTTTTAATACCTAAAACAGAAACAGTGAAAGATTTTTCCAATTTTCCCATCCTAATTTTCATGAAGCACTACTTAGAGGGATGGGATTGATCAATTCTCTGATAGCAGCTTTCTTTAGAGTGATTTCAATGCAGCTGAAGGATAACTGCCTTTCCCTTGTTTAATGGTAGTAAACAACACTGCATGTTATTTTCACTAAGCCTTCCCAACCTATATTGTTTACAACCATTTCTCCTTCTGCCCCTCTGGTTTTGAAAGCAAAAGTCCCTGTTAGAAAGTAAATTTTTAATGTATTCCTTTCTTTTTTTTTTTTTTTTCCTTTTTCTGATACATTTTCTTATTTAGAGGGAACTGTAAAAAGAGAAAAAATGGATCTGAGATTTCCACAGACCTTCTAATATTGTGTTGATGATACTTACTCAATCACTATCATTGCCAGCATGTTCAGAAAAAAGGTTAAGGTAGGTGAGAAAACAGAACAGTTAGTCTCTCTGCTGAAGGATGATTAAAACCCCCATGAAATAGATGAGATTACGGAAGTGGAATGAAAGTGAATGAATGAACATGTAGTAACAACACATAGGTTATTTAAAAGAGCATTTATGGAAGACAATGCCAAGATCACCAGTTTTCTAAAGCGGTCCAAGGCATTTAGCCTACTTATGTATAGAAACAGACAATGCTTTATTCCTCACTGTTAGATTTCAACTCTCCAAGGCTTTGTAGTGATTTCAAACATGCCATGATGCATCTGCTCCATGTCTGTCACAGAGAAGCTGTGCTCCATGACATGCAGTTAAAACTGACTTTTTTTAGCTGATATTTCACAGTCAACTGTGTGGCCAAAGGGCAGTTCTGATCTTGTCTGAACTCTTAAGCCAGGAAAAAAAAGCCATTTTTTTTCTTCTCATCAGTACTATGTGGCATTCTTCCCTCTCAGCTTGCTTAAGCTCCACTCAGAGAATCACAAATTACTAAGCTCCACTTCTGCTCTCCAGTTGGAGGCACACATGCCTGTAGTTTGCCCTTCCTCTTCATGTGAGAGGTCTATCCCTGCATTCATGACAAGAAGAAAGACAATGAAACCTTGTAGTTGAATACTCAGAGCTGGGAAAATTGGAGAAAACTGGTGTTAAGATTGAAATTTTAAAATAGTCCAGTTGGTGAAATTTCAGGTTGAACCGAATAAAATCTCCTAAATATTTGTGTCCCTAGACAGAACAAAAAGGGAAGTAAAAGGTTAACATGAAGACATTACCTCCCAGAAAAGCAACATGTATCATGGAGGCCCATTTTGTTAAATTTTTTTTACAGAGTCTAAGTTCTCTTTTCAGACCCTATAATAAATACCTTTTCTTATAACTAAAAATGACCACAGGAGTCAGAATACATGGAAGCAGAAGGAAACTTCTGAGGGAAACTTGCACAACAGGAATTTGTGGACTTGCTAGAGACGATCCTACTGACCCTTAAGTTGCCTCTCTTTTCTCTTTGGCCTATGATTACCCTTCTTGTGTAATTATCAGAGATATTTTAAGTTATGCTAGAAGTTTTTACAGTTATTGCATTGATAACAGCGAAAGTGTTCTTCTGTAAGCTTTGCAAATGAATCAGGGGATAATAGCACAAAGAACTTTTCACCACTAAGGTCATCATTAACTTGATCTGATCAAAAACATAATGACAGAAAAATGTTGACGTCCAATTAACAGTGCATCATGGCATATACATTACGAGTATCTTGTTTTTACCCCAGATCCTTTTCACAAGATGAGAAACAATCAATTTAATTGGACACCCGGCTTGCCAGTCTTGTTAATTTCTAGCACATAATCTTTTATTTTGATTGCAAGCACTTTAGGGGAGACACTGTTTATTACTGTGCTTGAAAAATTCTGCACCATCATCCTGGTGAGTGCTGTGTCTCACAGACTTGAAACAACTTACTGTGCTATACTTATAATTGGAGACAAACAAAAGAGCTGGTTTCAACAACTATCAAACTACTGCCTTTGAAGAAGCATATGATGTGCAACTGTTATATCTAAATTATTAAATACTCATACTAAGTGCAGAGGTTCATCTTCTGATTCACACAGATTCTGAGTTTGTCCAAAACAGTTTGCTTGTCTCCTGTAATCATGTAGAAAAAATTTTTGGAAGCAAACAAGTCTGTCTCTAACAGAGTATGAAGAAGGAAGTAAAATTGCCAATTCCTAAGCCTTAGAGGTCCACCAGTACATTTGTACTAATGGGAGATGATGTAAAACTGTGAGTAGATTCTTACAGCATTCCAGTCACATGAATATCTGTGGAGCAGAAAATTGGTGGCTCGCAGTGACTAATCCCATAAGCACTAACCAAACTGCATACATGACCAAATGCTTAATTCAACATGACTAAAATAAGTAGGTACCAGAAATTAGAGAAACTGAAAGAAATTATCTACTGCATGCACGGGAATTTTCTCAGATAACATTTGTTTTCATCTCTACAGTAACATACCTTATTGACTCATCATCTGTGGTACACTTAGGTTTGCTGGGCACAAGAGGGCTAATAGGACTAAATGGTCTAAGCCTTGTTTGACCTGTGCAAAGAAATTTTTTTCTCTAATCAGAAGATCTGATTAAATAAAACCTCATCTGATAAACATCAGATAAACATGTGTTTGGTTTTAGGGCTCTCACAATGAGCTAGAGCGTGAGGGGACAGATCAGACTTTGGGCACTGTATAAATTTGATGGTGACTGATAGAGAAACAGGGTGGGGGAAAAATGAGGGCATTAAAAAAGTAGTGACCGAATAACAGTGAGCCAGGGGAAAGGAACAGCTGTTTCAATATCAATTTGTGACTGTAGGGGTCTTTAATTTTGGAAAGTGAGTAACAACTGGGTGAAGGAAAGAAGTCAAAGCAGTGGTGAGATGAGAAGGGCAGGGCTACCTACTGCAAACACAGAAGGAACATAGTTGGAGGAAGAGTGATTACCTTTGCTGGCAGGCACAGGAGCCAGGACTGCAGAATTCTTCAAACTCTTTATTTTTGAAATCCATCTTTTGATGATACTGACAGTAATTAAGGTCACCACACTAGGGCATTTAGTGTTTGCCTTGAGGAAAATCATCCTGAATTTGACAAATAGCATTTGTGTTTGTCTTAACTCCTCATCAAACAAGACCTAGAATTTTTACTCAGCTGCAGGAACAATTTTTCTTGCCTCTCTGAAAACTCAGAAGAGTGGATATTCTCACAAGATTTCCAACATATATATGCCTTCAGAAATATCAGCAGAGACTATATCCAAAGATTCCATTTCAGTACCGGAGGTTTAACTTCAGAAAGAGGATGGTATAAATATGAGATGGAGGATATGATTACAAAAACCCCCATGCTCTTTATAGGCTTTCTAATTTAAATACAGTGCCACAATACATGGTTGGAGCAGAGTTTTCCTCACCCAGTCTAAAACATGAGTAGAGAAAACTTGTATCTGCTACAAAATACTTATTACATATACCTTAAATGTCGTCTGTGTACACAATGCTATTTCTAATGTAACTTTTTGTCTACTAGATTACTGTTCTGACTTCGAAGAGACAGGAGAGGAAGATGGCACCAGAGAACAAATGAAGTGTTATTCATGGAAAATAACATACAACTCAGTTTCTCTTAAGATAAGATGGAAAATTCTTGAGCTGAGTCAGTGGAGAACCTTCAGCTCGTTAAAGCCACTGGCATTCTGTGAGGATGATTCCTTCATTTCTTTCTAATAATTTGTTCTCCCAGCACCTCCACTGGCAGCAGAGCTGGTTCACAGCTCAGCAGCTCCATGTAAAGCACGATTGGCTCCTCAGAAGTCCACTGGAAATATGGGTCAGCCTGGCCTCTTAAGAGGAATATCTCTTGAAAAGAAAATTACATCAAATGATTTATTGGCAGGATTTGTGTTAAAAGCCAATGGAACAAAAATTGCTTTAAAATAAGAACAGGCTCCAGACTACAGATTCAACTAGATCCTTCCTCACAGCTTCAGCTTCAATGTGATTTTGCTAAGCCCACAGAGGATCTCCAGAAGACATCTCTTGGTAGGACGTGCAGGACATTTTTAAAGCTGGTTCTACAAAGGAAAGCATAGCTCCTGAGAGGGAACAGATTTCGCAACCACAGAAGTACTTTCTCTATCTTTAATGAAAAAGAGGACAAGAATGTAGGAGAGCTGCTTTGCATTAAATACAATTTTTAAAAGTATTTCTTTCTCTGAGTAGCAACAGCAATTAAACGTTACTGTAGCCTCACTTGAACTCAACTGTTCATATATCCTACTTTTCGATGCATTAGAAGCCTTTTTTTCCTCATTGTCTTGACAACACAGAGCCTAAAGAAGTTTTAGTCCATGACCTAGGCTCCTGGATTCTACCTACTGATGACAGATATTATCAGCTAGGTGTGTATTTCTATCCAGAAGAGTATTTTAATATACACAATGTTCCAGTCTAAGAATATTGGCAGAAAAACTGAAACTTATTTTCTGAAACACTTCATAAAGAAGATTGTTGAGAGCATGAAGAGATGGAAAGTTGCATATTTGCATTTGTTACTGAAGAGGAATCTTCAATAGATGATTCATTAGATTAAAGTTCTGATATAAGGACATGACAAAGAAGGAGGGGCAAAAGGATCTTTAGTTGAATGGTAAGAACCAGCTGAAAATGGTGCTATCCTTTGAATAGGACTGGAAGGATTTCACAGATTCTTGGGCTGACCAAACAGTGCTCTTATCTCTGTCGCTTATCATTCCTGCAAGAATTTTCCCATTTTCTAAATCCATCCCAAATATTTCAGATCTGTTTTCTGTCTGTGGACTGTAGCTCTTTGATTGGGTAGAGCTTTGCTGAAGCCCTGACCTTGTCCTGCTGTGCGCTGCACTGTGCTGGTTTTCACCCCATCCACTTAGCTGGAAATCCTCTGCCTTTTCCAGCTCTCCTGGGAAATAAGATGTAGACACTCACTCAGCACTACTTTTTATCCTATGCTTTCTACTGCCTTCTTATCACCCATTCTTTTTTCCTTCCCTCCTCTCACTTTTTTGTCTGGGATTTTTTGAACACAAAGGAAAACTTGGAGATGCAACAACATACCAGATGTACCCAGAGCAGCCAAAAGGTTGGAGAGTCAATATAACAAAATTTTGGCCAATCAAAACTCATTGCTGCAATTTTGAACGACCTGTACAGACTTTATTGCTTTGTTTAGAGTCTGTGGGATATACTTGACAAGCAAGGGTGCTCAGACAGCTATTCCCTCATCTTTTCCCTGTTCCTCTGAAAATGGCTTAAATAAATGTCTCAAAACAGCACTGGTGTCAGGCACCCACCCACCATTTATCTTCCCAAGCAATTAATCACAATAATGTGCAGTTTAAAGCAGTTCCTAATCTTTTTCTCTGAAAAGAAAGAGTCACTCTTTTCATGAATATTATTGGTCATGAATCACAGTGATTTCCAGCCATGCCATCAATTATAAACACAGCTAATTGAAGTGCCAATAGAACTGCCTCTCTTCAGTGAGACTCCTGCCATGAATTTCACTGGCCATCAATCACTGTATTGTCAAAGAAGAGACTCCCCTTCACTCCCCTCCACTGACCTGAAGCCAAGGCACCAGTATTGGCTTCCTGAAGTTACCAGGCTGTGTGATGTCATAAATGCACATCTAATCGGGTAACCAAGTAAAACGCTGCCTCCTTCTGTGCTTATATTGCTTTTAAATCTCAGATCAGGTTGTCAGATCTTTGCATTAAACTGGCATCAGCAGGGAACTCAGCAGAACTTCCTCTCCAGCCCTAAGATCTCATGCCAAGTCAATATTCTCCACACTTTTTACATGGATTCAGCTGTCTAAAATGTGATTCTGTTTTCTCTCCTCGGACACACAAAAAGTGCTGCCTCCAAGCTGTTAGTGAGTGTTTTTAGGATGTACACTGCTGCACAAATGATAAGTAGTAGCCAAAATCTATCGCTTTTGTTTCTCAGTGATAGCATTCAGGAAATGAATCTTGTGCTGGACTGTGAGCAAGGAAGACTAGGAATTTGAATCGTTCCTAGCAAAAGAACAAGAAAATGGATTGCTTCTGCTGCCCGTAACTTTAAACACAAAGTAGTGTGAGAGCACAGAATTCAGTAATTCTTCTGGATGTTGTGTAAGGGAAACCACAGTTTAAAAAAAAAAAAAAAAAAAAAAGCTGAATTTGTTTCCTCTTTAAATGGTGAAGTATCAATCTACAAGCGACAGAGGAAATCTGCACTAAAGTGAATGAATTCATCAACGCTTACAACACCCACTTGTCGCCCACACAAACACATCAATCACAATGCAACAAATTTTACTTTCATAAATTGCGTTGATACACAATCAGCCTGTCACCTTCAGAACCAAGACTACCCAATAATGTCACTTCCACCCAGTTCACTGCTTCTGGTAGCTACAGTCACTTTCATCAGTTACAGCTGTGATTTCAGCCCGATGTGAATAATCCCTTCACCTATTTCAGGTGCCATTAGTTGTTTCAGACAGAAACAGCCATCACCATCTCTATTAACCACCAAAGTATGACCTTAACACTTCACCTCTGGTTTTCACTGCCCAGGAATTCTTCCTCATGACTTCCTGACATTAACATTGATTCTTTCAACTACTCCAATTCTAATAATCATTCTTTCAGTGGCTGGAAATCTGAGGCTTGACCTTCATCCATCTAGGGCATCTAGTCCTTACAGGTACCAACAGAACTGCAGGACACTTGTGGTGCATCTTTAATGCCAGGTCTGCAAGATGAGACATGGCATGAGTGGTCTGGCAAAGCCAGGTGCTCTGGTGTCTGAAGGATGCTTGGAGATGCACTTGCTCAAGAGCCATCCCACCAGGGACTCCCTTGAGGTAGACAGCGCTAATTACAGATTTTAACAAAGCTGGAGTAGCTGGTTTATGCAGGCAGCTGCAGAGCTGTCTACAGCCTGTTGGTTTTGTCCTGTCTTTAGAGGCCTCCCTGTGAATCCCTCCTTCCCCTTCAAAGCTCATCCAAACACAGTTTACTTCTGGTCCTTAGTGTTCTACTGCTTAAACTTGGACTTGTCTGGTCCACTAATCCCTATACCAGCCCAATGACTCACAATCTATATTCTAACTGCTGACCCTATCAACTCCCAGAGCAAGTGGTCTCAGCTGAGTTAACCACAACAGTCAGCAACTAACAAAATTCTAACTCTCCCTACTGCAGTAGACTCCCAAAGCAGCGTGAGAGAGCACTTCCCTCTATACTATCAGCACCTCATCCTTTTCAGTTGGAATTAGTTGAGGAAGGGGACTAGGAAGAGATTTGACAAAAATATTTTTGGAGCCATTTTCTTGGGTGAATGGGAGTGATTATTGATGTGAACTCAGAAAATGATCAGGCAAGAAATACAAGTCAACTGTACATGCATGTAAGAAACACTCTGTACTGACAGGACCAAAAGTGCCAATATGTCCAGTAAGCTGAGCAGAGTGAGTTATGACTATCCATTATGAACAAAAGAACTCTCTGGTCAGCTAAAACATTTTCCAGTACCTAATTTAACAATTTTCCATACCTTCCAAAGTGATTGAGACAGTAAATTGTTCCCTTTCCCCAGAGAAGTTCATGGGAGGTATCTGTATATCAGAATACAGATTCAGAAATGACAATTCATGTGACCTTTTCCTTCATTTTCCTCATTAATAAATATCCATTAGTTTAACAGTAATGCAGATGATCACAGCCTATTGCCTGTTTTCAATTCCTCTTAAGCATTAAGCTTATTGGGAAAAAAATTCTGAGCATTTTAATATAACATATAAGAAAAAAATACATGATTATTAGTCTAGAGATAACCTAAGTCCCATACCTGAAATATTTTGCATTTTGCAAAAGATAGAACTCTTGACTCAGTCTCAACAAAAGGTGAATGACCTTATACTTAATTTCAAATAGATAAGGTCTGTCAAGATTAAAATAAGATTATTGAATGTCTCCTTTCTTTTTCCTTGAGTTGATATAGTACAGCCCATGACACAAAATCAATAGTGTCTAAAAAATGTAGACTGAACAGCCTCCAAGAAAATAAGAGTGCGAGGAATTATAAATGCATCACACAGAGCTCCCAGTACATGCAATTCAGAGGTAAAAGAAAATGTACTATGGTGCAAAGGTCATCACCAGGCAGAACCCTGGTGGGTTACTTCGGATTACTTTCCTCTGGTGGGGAAAATGCAAAATATTGGACTATGACAACTTCATTGTGAGCCTGGGAAGGAGAAGCACTGAGATCTCTCTTCCCACTGTTATTGCTATTACATAAGTGCCCGTCCCCTTAAGTCTCGTCTGCAGTAATCCCCAAAACTATCTCTCCGCTATCCACCTGCTGCAAAGTTTTAACACGTGAAAATTAATAATTAGTGGTAGACAATGGCCACTCATTTAGAAGTAAAGAACACCTTGTTCAATCTGCTTGAGTCTACACAGAAAATTTTCACTAATTACTTAGAATATATAGATTTATATAAATCATAAACATGCCCAGATTATCTCCTCTGTAGAAGTGCAATGGAAGGATGCACAGCTTTGACTGTGAGAGATTAAATCTTATGTCCTGTACCTATTTTTGGTACTACCAAGTTAAATATCTCATCTGGTTCTTTCTGGTGGATGTGGATAACTGGTTTCCATCTTTGGGAACTACAAGCTGGAATTGCTCTTCTGGTACTTTCTGTTTCTTTTCTTCTTTGTACACATGTGCACTTTATTTACTTTGCTCCTCAAATGATTTTAGAAAAAAGATTATGCAATCAGAGCTGATTTAAGGTGGAGAAGGGTGGTTTAAAACTTAAAAAAATAGTCTGTATAATATTCAGTCTAGTCACTGCTCAGTAGGTGTGCCATAACAAAATATCTACACTCATAAAGAAATCCTCTATCTCCAGCTAGGTCCTGGGCCCTTCTGGGTTTCTGATGATGCCAGACTTTGATTAAGCCTTGGTTTAGTATTTATTTTTCATTTATTATTACTCTCCCCTATTCCCTTTGGCTTAGTTCCCCTACCCAGGAAACCCTGAACCATCAAAGACATTTCCTTTCCTCCCACTAACCAGGCTGGTCTCATTACATGGCTTTTCCAAGATTGGAGCTTTTGGTTACACATTTGAATCAGGAGAGGCCCTTTTGTAGGTAAGACACCCTGCATAACAGGCTGCGATCCTGGCCTGCAGCTCCTCACAGCACTCTAGGGTGGATAAATAATAGTGGTGTGAGTCACAGCACAAAGAGATACCTTACAAACCAAGAAAAATGCACAGAAGACTGCATTCCTTGCGGATGAATTGAATGATTTAGCAGCTGGTTTCCCCTTATAGCAAGAAATGGCATATGACAGATAAGCAGCTGTAGAAAAAAACTTCACTTAGTATATGCACCGCTGGAGCTTGTTGCAGATTTACATTTTTAGAAAATTACGTCCTTAGCATTTCCTATTTTTGCCAGTGTTTGTATAAGGAGTATTGTGTTCTAATTTATTTTTAATGTGCAACTTACCCCTCAGTGCCAGCCATTCTTTGAATGAATGTTGCTTCTCCATGAGTATTTCTGCATAAATATTTTATAACTGAACTAAATAAAAAATCACCTTATAACTTTTTGAGGTTAAACTGCTAAAAAAGCAGAATGATTCCATTCCACTTTCACATTTATTCATTTATTCACATTTAACATAATATTATATGTTATTTTTAAGGAAATCTCATTGAGGCAAACTCTGAATTTTACTCCAGTTTGCACTAAATGACAAGACAATAAGTTCATTTTGAACATGAATTGGAATGAAACAAATCTGTTACTGATACAGGGCTCCTGTGCTATTATTTAAATTATGGAGTAATGGCTGCAGACCTACTTAAAGCTGGTCTTAAAAAATCCAAACAGCTTTCTACACTGTGCAGACTCTCTAGTCCCTGAGTCCCTTTGAAATCAGGGTGTGCTAAAAAACCAAACACGTATAAAATATTTTTATTTTTAATGCAAGGGAAATTCCAAGCATGGAAATGGTCAAGAATCCATTTTATGATCAAACTGAATGCTGCTTCAACACACTGTGAAAAAAAAAAAAAACAATTTTGTGTCAATAATGTGTATCTGTATTTGGTTTTAAACAGATATTTGAAAAGTGGGCCACTTACCATCTGAAATCTTGTTATATCAACACAAAGGAAGAAAACAAAAATTATGAAGATGCAGGGGTGTTTAGGGAATACACCTGTGGGTACACCATTCCTCATTTATCTTTATGATTGAGAAAGTCCAAATAAATTTATTTCCATAAAATTAATAAGAGAATAGGGACTTATAAAAAAGTTTCATTACAGATCATAAACAAACCCTGGAAGCACAAGCATACAAACTGTCATCAGTATAAGAACCCAAAAGAAAAAAGAGACTTGCTTCTAATCACAACTAATGCCAGATGAGGATATCTGTTGCCACTGCTGAATGAGATCTTTTTTCTTTATCTATCATCAGAATCAGAATCCCATCACTAATGTCTTTAATCAGTTTTGCCACAAAATGTAAATGCCTCAAGGGTCTACATAGCAATTCCTTTTCACAGGAAAGATTTACTGGAAATGTGATTAAATGGAAGTGAAATATATTTGTTTTGCTCTAAACTGTAGGATGAGAGCACCATCCTCTTCAGAAGCCAGGAGAATCTGGGCCTCTGCAGACAAGGTCAACTACATTTCATGATAAATAATTATAACGAAGTCAGGTTACTTTGGCAAATTTGCAGAAGCAAAGATCTGCTTAATGTAAGAAATCCACTTATGAAGAAAAGTCAGGAAAGATCATCATGAGTTCACTGTCTTGAGGAATACAAATCTCTCTAATCAGAGCAGAAAGCCTAAATGGCATGATGAAGACTTCCAGTATAGCTTGGAGTGCTACTTAATATTATGCAGACACACAAACACTGAAATGAAGCAGCTTTTCTTCGCTGTCTTCCTTGTTAATGAGCATGTTCCTCCATCTTGAATAATAACTACAGCCCCTGCCAGGTCTTGGGTGACCTGGGTCTGGGTTCAGTGTGTCTTCCCTGAAATGCTAAACCACCCGTCAAAGGAAATAGAAAATCATGTCCTGTCTTTAGAAAGTGTTGAACTGAGTAGGTGGGCAATGAATTGCACTGCATCCTTCCAACTAATAAGTAACACAGGCTTAACCATGCAGGAGAGGAGCTTTGCTCCTCAAAGAGAGAAAAATCCCCAGGAGGAAAACCAGTGTCCCCCCCCCGGTCAGACTAAATGGATATGAATTAATCCCCTTTCCTTGTTATAGGAAAGTATATTTGCTGTGTGTCAGCCCAAGCACATTTCATCCTGTATTGCCTATCTGCCAATGCCAGCTTGGGCTGCTGGGCAGGGAGGCCTCACTGGATTTAAACTGGACTTGACCACACTCAAACTGAAAGTATTTTCTCACTCCTTCCGACAACTGCCTTCCTTGCTAGGTGTCCTCATCCTGATTCCTGCCACTGGTTCCTCGTGTGAGGCCCTTTCCACAAGTTATTTCTGCTTCTTTGTCTGTCCCTGTTGCCCACTTGCTGCTGGTGCTGCTGTGCTGTGATAGTGGCTTTTCAAGGCAAGGTAAGCAATCCAGAGATACTTTTGTCATGTGAACTCTCCTTCTTTGTCATCTTCACAAGGAGTTAGCGAGTATTAAAGGGACTGTTTAGCCCAGGCCCTCCAGAAATAGTAGGGTTTAATCAGTGTTTTCCAGAGCAAGAATAGTAATCCAGATTTTTAACTTTTAATAGTAATCCAAATACTTCAGCCAGATTTTTAACTTCCTTTAAAAGCACAATAGTTATGTGTGAAATGCAAATGAAATTTCTTTAGGTTAGTTAATTGTTATTAATTTTCTTCATACTCCTTTACCCCAACCACATATCCCTAGCATGTGGACTGCCTCTCTGTGGGATTCTTCTAGGGATTTTTTTTAATCCTGACACATAAATACATGTACAGTTGCAATAATTAATATTAAAATGCAGCCTTATATGCGTTAGCAAAACAAAACACAGGATAACCTGGGGTGCGGGAGTTGCAATGTGTAGACAGTGGGTGGGGAAAACAATGAGACCCTCACAAAACAACTTTCCCAAAGAAAAAATTGCTTGAAGCTGCACTCTCTCTCCATATTCTGTGCCCGAGTGTTTCAGAAATAGCCCTGGACTCATGGCACCACTAAGCAATTACAGCCATAAAGTAGTTTTCAGACAATTTTCCAGGTGCATGTCAGACCTGAGCATGCTTTGAATTTATCTCCAGACTTTCACACATACTTTGGAAACATTTTGGAGAAGAGGTGTGCAGCAGTGGGTCTTTTCCATAAATAATCTCCTGGACCTTGTGGATATACAGAATCTTAACACTCACTAAATTACTTTCATGTGTAGCTGCAAGGATTTAGGGGCAGACACTAAGAGAAGCACCACTGGCACAGGTGAAGCTGTCTGGGCTTCAGAGTAGCTGGAAACTCCAGAACTCACTGAGCAGGGTTAGCAGGAATCTAGATGTTAACAGACTCGAAAGATAAGGCTCATTTGCTGCCCCTTCAGGCTCCCAGAGTTTCTCGTTGGGGAGGAGGAGCTTGTGAAATGAGGCCTGCACTTCTGAGGAAAATATATCCATAGGCTGCTGCACTGAGGAAAGCAGAAATTAACTCAACAGCTGTAGAGCTGTTTAGAGCTGTAGGTGCCTGGGTCAGTCTATAATGCTACTGGCACTTGAATGGAGGTACTCACACAGCAGTTTCAAGGCACCTGCCCTGTTCTGTGTGCCAGAGCTCCTGCTCTGATGGCTCAGAGATGCCAGTGTCCCTCCAGCCACTGCAGAGACTTGTCTGGGTACGGCTCTAGGTACTGCACTGTTACAGCAAGGAGCTCTCAGGTTCTGGTCTACGTCTTCTCTCCTGATCAACCACACCACTGTTTGGTCTGGCTGCATTTTGGCACTTCAGCTGGCCCTCTGGGTGGAGCAGGACATGGGATTTGAATCCACGTCCAGTTGCAAGGTGGATGCACCTGCACTGTGCCAGTGTCCAGCTGGCTGTCCCCAAATACCTGAGCATGTCACTAAAGCTCAACAAAGGTGTCACACCTACCCTCAGAACCAAGATGTTCAGCTCTGTGCCGCCCTTGCCATCCTACCACAACCCATAGCTGACATGCTGAAAGCAGCCCTTTAATTTCTTAAACTATTCACTCTATCATATGTATAGAGCAGAGTTAATGAAATATGTGTGAGGCAAACAATCTGCTGTGCAGTGCACATAACTGAAAACTCTGCAGACTGCTCTTTTGTATGGCCACATCCCTTCCCAGCCCCACCAGTAATATGTTACCTCTCACACAGCAAAAAAGACCAGCTTCTCCTCACTATATTGAAATGACAGAAGGCTTCTACTCTTCTCCGTTAATCTAATCAGTGAGATGATCATTTCGGTGTATTTTGGAGCAATGTCATTTCTTTCAGAGTCCTGAACAGACTCTTCCAGCCTGAAATAGCTGATTTGTCATCTGTTTCAAAACAATGTTTTGGGATCTTATTTTACAAAGTGTGGTTTCGGTCCATTTTTTATTTTAGCTTAGTTAAGCCATTATTTGAAATAGATCTAATAAAGGTAATGTTCGATTAATATTTTGGGGGCACTGAGATTTTTTCTTCTCTCTCTTTCAGAAGTTCTCAATGCTTCAGTTTGCTTCTGATCAATTGTTGTTCCCAACTGCATTTCTCTTTCATTCAGGCTTTGTAATAGATAGAAAGGTGGTGTAGTCATTGCAAGAAAAATCACCAAACAGCATAAGGAAGGCTTTGAGACATATTTTGTCAGAGGCATACCTAATCCAGAGGACCAGTAGAAGCCTGTTGGTAAGTGTTTGTGTTCCAGGATTTAAGAGGTCAATTCTCTGGCTTGAAATCAGCTCGTATGCTGTGGAGAAATTTGGAAGAAAGGAGAAGGGACTTAACCAGGGCGCTGTGGGTAATCCACAATTCATTCTGGTGTTTTACAAGTCTTTGGTCATCTTGAATGTGATCTGTCTATTGGCTGCCTGTGCCCCTTGTCAAAAATCTGTTAGCTGAGAGTGAGCCATGGTCATGGGCTTGCTGCCCTGAAGCTACTGCCCAAATGAGATATGGACTGTTTTAGGTTGGAAAAGACCTCTAATATCAACAAGTCCAATCATTAACCCAGCACCACTGTGTTCACCACTAAACCACTACCCCAGATGCCACATCCACACATCTTTTGAACACCTGCAGGGCTGGTGACTCCACCACTTCCATGGGCAGCTGGTTCCAAAGCCTGACCACCCTTTCAGTGAAGACATTTTTCCTAATGTCCAATCTCAACCTTGCCTGGCACAACTAGAGGCTATTTCCTCTTGTTCTGTCTCTTGTTGCCTGGGAAAAAAGACTGACCTCCTTTGCTACACCCTCCTGTCAGGGAATTGTGAAGAGCAATAAGGACATTCCTGAGCCTCCTCTTCTCCAGATTGAAGGCCCCCAGCTCCCTCAGCTGCTCCTCATCAGGGTGTTGCTCCAGACCCTCCCCAGCTCCGTTGCCCTTCTCTGGACACACTCCAGCCTCTGATGTTTTTCTTGTAATGACAGGACCAAAACTGTATGCAGGATTTGGGGTGGGGCCTCAGCAGTGCCTAGCACAGAGGGACAATCACTGCCCTGGTATGTGCTGCCTGACTGATCAACTCCACATTCACGTTGGTGCCAAGAGCAGTAGTGACTTGCCTTATATTCATACACATTACTAATGTAAAAGCATTTTAGAGGCTATTTAAATACAGAATATTTAATCACTGAATAAGTGAAAGTTATCTGAAGTTTAATGTGAATCTCGAAATCTTTTTCCTACTTATTTTATACTTTCCCAAACTTCACTATTTTGTCAAACCAGAAAGTGTGCTTTGAGTGCTAGAAGTTGGCACAGAAAAGTGGTACAGGCAGTTTTGCTGTAAGGCAGATCTGAAATGTAGTGCAAAAAATTTAAAGGAAAAAAAAAAATTCTCGCCAGAGACTGTCTTCTCCTCCTTTTCAATTGTGGCCATGCCATCAAGCAGAGAAAAGATAAAATTCAGTCTATCTCAAGGAGTTCCAGTGCTCAAGGTGCAC
>VXBN01004790.1:130944-175204 GCA_013397395.1 Sinosuthora webbiana | reverse complement strand
AAAAAAAAAAAGACAAAAAAAATGTATTTTCCTTTTTTCTTGCCATTGTCTCCCATGCTTATCTCCAGCTAACTGGTGCGTTTCTTTCTCTCTGAACAGTAACATAAATATATATATTAGCTATATATGTATATATATATTAGCATAAATATTTTTCCATAAAGCAACTTTATTTAAACTGCAGTTTTCTCCCAGATTTTGAAGCAAAGTGAGCATCATCCAGAACTCTTCAGTACCTCCTCAGAGCTAGCACTGCAGCTTGCTCTACCTTGCATAGATTTGCTTGGTAATAGCCTTGCCAGAGTGGACCAAATTGTTGCTGAAGCTCCCCTTCTTAAAGTAGACAACTGTCTTGGTGCCTAGATTGACGCTGAATTTACCAAAGGATGAAAAAGCAAATCACAGCCTATCTTCTCCTTCCCAAGGAGCATTCCCTACTTCAACCCAGGCACTTTTCAGGCTCCTTTGGGCAGCAGGAGCCCTGTGCCCGCTGCCTGATCCCACAGGCACAATTTTCCTGGCACTACTTGTTCATCAGTTCCCCAGGTAGGGATACATTTTTAGTGATCAACCAGCATGTTCAAAAGAAGTACCTTAGTTTCTTTTTGCTAGTTAAATCTCCCTATCTGAAATGATTTCTTAATCCTGGAATATAGTGTGATTTATTTTGCAGTGCAATTTTAGCAGTTTTTGCTTCAGATTAACACAGGAAACCTATATATACCAGTGATAATTATATATATACGTATATTAGCTGCTGTTTACACTGGTACAAGCTAAACCCAAATAAATTCTATCAAAGCCACTCCAGAAGTTTCCAAATGAGTGTGTACATCAATTTAGGTTTTTTATACAGGTGCAAAAATATAAACTATCTAAACTGGTAGCATTCTTCTTTTACACAAAGAGGATAAACATGTAAAGCAGATATCTGTAGTCTTTTATCAACAAAAACAAATGAAATACAAAAAAACCTTCCTCAGTCTTTGATACAGTTTCTCTTTTACGCAGGTTTTACCATGCCACCAGAACACTGCCTACTAAGAGATGAGGAAGACAACAGTTGGAAAAAAAAAAATTACAAAACAAGCAGGGTGATTCCAGAATTCCTGGAGTGTGCTAGCAGCCATCTCTTCACTTGAACTGGACTGAAAATTATTTTTGATACATATTTCAGGACACATTTCACAAAATACTGTAGATCCTGGAGGAAACTTCAGAAAGTCAGTCTTGATTCCCTTAAACAATTCAAAAGCTGATAACACTTTTTTTTTTTAATAGGATAAAATATATAATGATCACATTCATATTAAATTATCCATTGAACCTTCCTTACAGAACAAAAAGAAACTACTTAATGAGGTAGGAGGTTAAATTTTACTCTGCACAATGTCAAAAATGTCAAAAATGGTGCAAGCAGATGAGCCCAGTTATAAAGAGGATTATTTGTGCTATGAGCCCAGTACTAATAATAAACAACTACAACTATGGCAACTGCAGTTATTTTAGTGGATCCTTGAACTTTTGCTGAGCCATAACTTGACCAGTGGAGTAGAACCAGCTTCATTCAGGACCAAATCTGACACTATGACCAGATAAAAGCAGTGCTCTGGATATTGACACAGCATTCAAAAGGTTACTTCACAGCATAATTTACCATCAGAGGAATAGATACATGTGCCAGCCCTGTTATCAGGAAGACAGCTTCCAGACTAAACCAACCTCAAATAAAAAAATTAAGAATTGGAAATATGAATCTTATTTGCAGCAAAGATGCTTTTCATTTGAGTGACAGTGCAAAAAGCATTCAAGTGGATATGAATTACATTTCCAACACTTTGAAAGCTTTTTATCGTGTCAAAATGGTATTAAGAAATTTCCATAAAAGTATGGAAATCCAATAACTTAACCAAGCACCCTGCCTAACTGGGTCACCTGATTTCTTTCCTAATCAAGTGATGCAAGAATGAGAAGGTCCAAATGGCTGCTTTTTTGACTCTAAAATTAATATTGTCAAATGTTTTCCTTTCTTTTTTTATTCACCCTTCTTGCTCCTTTGAGAGGGGGAAGAGGGAAGGAGAGGACCATGTTCCAGTGCATTAAATGGAGTAATAACTTTCTGCATTAAAGGTTTGCTGCTGTAGCCACTGCAGTTATTCTCCTTTCTCTCTTTACAAAGAGTCAAACTGCATTTTTATTTTCTTCATAATCAACCAAATTAAACTGCTTTAAAAAACATTTAGGAAGCAAATGGTCTCAATGAAACCTTGAGAGGTGTGGGTACTGTCTGACCTCAGGCTGTCTGGCCCAATAGGACAGAAAGAAGAGAGGTCCTTGGAAGATCTTGTATTTTCTCAGGCAAGAGGCACAATTGGCTGTTTGGAAAGACCTGATTTCCAAATCAGGTGAAACTGTCAGGCTGTGTCTCCACCTTGGTACTGCAGCTTTCTAAAGGTAGAAAATTGGCATGCACGTTTGGCTGGCTGAACTTTATAAGCAGGGTTATTTACCTTAAAAAGAACTAGAGCTTATGTCTACAAAGATTGAATCTTTGCAAATACTTACATACATGCATATTTAAAATTGTGTTTGAAGTCAATTTCACTGCTTTTATACATACTGCTGAGTGTGTATCCATGCATTTGAAGTGATACAAGCATTTATTGGTAGAGAGCAAGACATATATTTGAGAATATTTCTCATGAATCATATAGGTCTGCTTTAGCTATTTCTTGGGAAAAGCAGTATGCTGCTTATTTTAAGATATTCTTTCTCCTAATTACAGTTCCAGGCATACTGCCCTTATCAGAAGAGCAGCAAGTGGAAGCACTATCAAGACACATAATTTTTAGAAGGTCACTTAAGTAACAAGAAGGCAAAAGAGTCCTCTGCAGTTTCAGTAACTTATTATTCAGCTATCTCTTAAGGGAAAAAAAAAGAGCACACTTTATCCTTTCATATCCCCAAATATGCAAGCTTCATAATTCTCCTAAGGTTCAAAGACTTATTAATTATTTGTATTTCAAGTTCACTGAATTTTTTTGCCCTGAGACACTTCATCACCAGAATGACAGTCAATCCCCAGAGTGCTGCAGGGCAGTCAGTCTGTTTTGTCTCCCAGCCAGACTGATTGGCACTAAAGCAGTTCCCCAGCACCAGAGTTTTAGGATAGAACCATGGAAGTATAGAATATCTTGAGCTGGAAAGGACTCCAAGGATCACAGAGGCCAAATCCTGGCCCTGCACAGGACAATCCCATGTGCTTGAAAGGATGTGTGAGAGCACAAGTGCTAAAAGGATAGAGGGACAAAATACCCTGCCAGAGGTGCTGAGTTAGTGGTGAGGTATCTGTTTTAACCTTGTCTCCTCTTCAACAGCATTATCCACACCCTCCCAGGCTGAGAGCAACATCTGCAGACCTGGATGGAGAGAGGAAGCAAAGTGTGTTAGTTCCACATGTCCTCTTACAGGAGTGGCAGCTATTCCTGTTTTCTATTCCTCTTGCACATTTAGCCAGATGTCTTAGCTGGCCATCAGCAAAACATCTCAAAAAATGTCCTAATGCACTGCACTTGTATGGTGCAAAATGCAGAATGGACTGTTTTTACAACACCTGGAAGATGTAAACAATGTATGAGATGGTGGTAAGGCTCAATATTTCTTGGATGAGATTCAGGCAATTTGAAGTTTAGATTTCCCCACACCTGCAGAAACTGAAGACCATACATACCTCTTCTGCCTTTGAGCGGCACTCCCCTCTTGCAGAAAACTCACATTTTGAATGACTGAATGAATAATGGCTGCAAAAATAAAGCAGAATTTGGACATAAAATTCTTGCAAGTTTTGCAAAATGCTGTCATGCGTTTTAAAGTTTAACTTAAAGTTTGGCATTAAGTCTAGAATTACATAAAGTTTAGTATTTTTGCCTACTTTTTGTCTGCAGTTGCACTTGTCATAGGCTCCCGTCACCATTTCGGATTAAGTCAAAATGCTGACTGTAGAACAGTATTTGTTCTTTTCAGGAGGAAAATGGAGGAGTTAGCAATATTCTGAGAAGCTTGTCACTGCTGATGACACACTACATAAGCTTACACAAAATAAAACCAGTATTGGAGATAACAAGGCTTCTTCCAAATAATCACTAGTTCACCATTGCCATCCTGCAAGAGTGATGCATTGCTTTACTATGAAACAAATAGGAGTTAACAGTGTCAATAGAACAGAATCTATCTTCTGAGATAATGTAATGTATCTGCTGAGATAATGCCACTCGAGTAAAATTAAATATCCCACATAATTTCCTGCATTTCTTATCACATGGCTACTCTTTAAATGTTAATTTCCATTTAACCACTTGCTTTTACCTCAGTGAAGCAAATAGCAAGTAAGTCTGTAGCATGTTGAAGAGTCTAAATTCCTTTAGAAAGTGTAGTGAACGTTGTCTTATTGCTTGCAGAGATATCACAAAAAGATTTTAATTTCCTCAGAACTTGTTTATCTTTTGAAATTACTAAGCAGTTTAGAAAATACTTGTATGAGTACGCCAAATGAATAGTGATGAAGCTTTTGATATTCCAAGGAGAAAATGAGGACCTAAGACTGAAAAAAACTACTTGATTCATCCAACTAGAAAAGAAGGTAAGCTATTGGAGAGAAAATTCCCTTTAAACATTTGAAAAGGGCTAGTTTCTTTTACAAAAATGGTCAATTTTCATTCATGGGTTTGGAAAAAAAAGTTTGAACTTGTTTCTTTTGGAACCCTAATATGCCATGTTATTCCCCAAAAAAGCAAAATGGAAGTATGTTTAAGAGCCAGTAGTTTCTGGAAGATTTGTAAACAACTCATAGGGAGACCAAAGAGTTTCCACGCATGGGCTGTTCACAGTTTCCAAAACAATTTAAGGAAAAGTTACCATGTGAAATCAGTACATTAGTCCAGAAGTTTATATTCTGGGATTTCCAAAGCTTCAACAAACTAGAGGCAGGAGTGAAGCAGATTTTTTTTTTTTTTTTCTGGTTTGACTAACCCAAGCCAAGAATTTGGCTTTTACTAGATGAGTTGCTCTGAAGACCAATTGCTGAGGTTTTCTGCTGAGATTCATCCCCTAAGGAACTCTTGTTACTGGCCCTGTGGCTGCACTAAATAGATATCTTTTTAGCTGGAATTCATGTAGAATACATCTTTCTAGGGTTCCTATGAAAAAAAAAAATTATGTTCACTGTGAAATATTGTTTACTGAGTTACACTCTAAAAGTTAAAACCAACCCCCAAAGATTTGGTGCTAATGAGGGAGTGGAAAAGTTCTGTAGATTTTGAATCAGAGCAAAATATTTGAGGAACAATAAGACTGAATGGTTTTGTTGGGCTTTGTTGTTGTTGTTTTTTAATCTATTCACCTGTCCTATTAACACTTTAAATTTGCATTTGTTTGATCTTATATACAGTATTTCAGTAGAAATTAACATAGTACTATTACTGTCACAATTTTTTCTGCCTTTTGAATTTTGTTCCTTCATTTTACTTTTGAACCAGTGAGCATAAAATAATCATTTTCTGTGTACCCAGAGAAAGCGGAGAAGGGGAATGAGTAAGGATATTTTTGTAAAGAACACAGTAAATAATTTAGAAAATCTTACATGAACACTGTATTCACAACTTCTGAAAAAAAAAAAAAAAAGGAGGGGGGCTTTCTGCAATCAGTGTTCTGTTATTTTTTATATTATTTACATTATTTTAATGTGTGGTGTGAAATTGATAAAACAGCTCATAATCTACCCTAGACTTATTTAACCTTTAACAATATGAAAGAGAGCAAAGAGATATATATGACATAGTCTTTTCCAGCATTTTTCTGGATTCACCCTTCTGTTGTGGACTGCCTGTGGGGAGAATAAAAGAACAAACAACAAAAAACTTGTTCCAGTTCTATTGGCTTTGTGTGAAAAATCCTTCCTGGTAGAAAGGGTAAAAAAAAAAAAAAAAGTGCAATTTTCCTGATTAAATGTATGCAAATTTATCTTTTTTTTCATTTAGCAAATGTCAGTATCTTCTACTGAACTTTCTTACATTTCTTCAACTGTCTGCATAATATGAAGTGCTGCCTTATATTTCTGCACATTCATTCTTGAAAGGACTATTACAAACATTTTTATAGTTCTTAAAAATCAGCATGTGAAACAGCAAATGCTGAGCATGACCAGTCGGGGAAAGCTACTGTGAAGCTTATCCATGTGTGAGTTTATATATATTCATTTCCTTCTTACTCTTAGAAGGAAAGTGGAGTCTTAGGGAGCATGTCATACCGGAAAGCTGATTAATGTTTTCCAGTCATTGCTGAGGATCTGTCAGACGACAGAAAAAGGAAAGGAGATTGAGGAATTATAATCAGATTTTTTTTTTTTTTTCTTACAGAAGAGGTTCAGTTCAGTAGTTTTTGCTGTGAAAGCATTTGATGTTGCTTTATGAACATGCGTATTTAAATTTGAGGACTGCCCACCTGTCTTATGCTGCTTTTGTTGTCAAGGCTAGAACTGGATGCTTTTCTTTTTTCATACTAACTGTTTCTACATGAATATAATATAACAAAAAGCAGAAGTCTATGACCAGTTCTCATTTTCTTCCATGCAAAACAGTTGCCAAATGTTCCAAAGGACCCAGATGTGCCATAGGAGGAAAAGCAAGATATTTTCATTACAAGAAAAATGGTGGGTAGAAATTCCTGGTACTTCCTCCTGTTCCTGTTTAAAAAAAGGATACTAAAGGGATATTATTTGCATGCTAAAACATGGCTGATTTAAGTTATGACAATGTGTTCACACTACCTGTATTATCATATCTTTGTAAGACTTCCAAGCTATGAGTAAGTCCTTGCATACTCAGAAATATGAAGTAACTGAGGGCTAAAGAACCTGTGTATGCCTCTCCTCTCAGCTGTGTCCTTGGATATGTTTTGAACAAGCTTTAACAAGAGCTTTGGGAGTAGATTCCTATGGCTTGATCTTGTTCTTTTTTTTTTTTTTTTTTTTTTTTGCCAGAAAACCAGTGATGGATTTTTCACAGTGAGCCAAAGCAAATAACAGAGGCTTCTCTTACATTTGTATGTGCATTTTTGACATTTATTAATTTTCTGAATAAAGTTGAAAAGAAGCAAGGGAAAAAACAGTTATGAAACAGTCCTGCTTCACAGTAAGTCCAAAATAGGTAAGGCTTCCTGAATCTCTTTATAGTGAGATTATACATGCATTTTTAAAAAATTATGATTATGTAACAGTGTATACTGTTTTATATTACAGTCATATGTAATATAAAATTCATACACAGTCACATGTGTATGAATATTCCTAGCAGAACTGGCAAATGTTGATTGTCTACCTTCCATTTTTAAAGATGGGCAGGCAGTATTTGGAGGACTAGACAAGCAAGTAGGCTCCAGGTAGGGCAGGATGCCTCTTCTTTCAGCAGCAGAAATGATATGCAGACAATATTAAGGGTAACTTCACTTACCTCTCAGTCCAGGCTACAAAGAGAAGTCTGTTTATTCCCTGATACTCCCAGATGTCCCAACATAAAAATTATTAAAACTGCTGAAGGCATGATTTTTAAATCAAGTTACCCAAACAATATGTTAACATACAATATATGTTAATGATACTAAAGTTAGGGTGCGTTTCAGTTTAAGTAGCCATTAACATCTTACATTTTAGGAAACTCTTTGTAATTAAATGCATATAAGTCATACAGGTATGCTACAGGTAAGTATTTTTATTAAGATCTATATAAAAGGTTTTGCATCAATTAAAATGAACCAAAATATTGCATGTGAAATTTGGAAATCCCTTTTATAGAAGACATGGTACTTGTGTTTGGAAAATTTAATTATAGATAGATTTTGCAGGCAGCATTAAGTACTTGGCTCTCTTTTAAGCCAAGCAAGCAAGGTAACATGGTCTTATTCAACTCATTTTAAAGCTATTTGGACAAACTTTTCCATAATTCAGGTGGTTTAGGTCATAGGTTGGACTTGATGGTCTCAAACCTATTTTCCAACCTAGTTAATTTTCTGATTCTATGATTTTGAGTAAGAAGATTTCCACATAATTGGTTAGACAGACTTGCTAATATTGCTAGGATTTGGAAGGAGGCATAAGAACACAGAGGAAGAGCAATTACAGTCCAGTCAGAGACACATGCAAAGCTGTGAGAGAACTGGAGACATTGAAAAGGCAGAAGTCGCTTCAGCAAAGGTTGTGAAGTATCCATTGCTACTCTGCATGGGCAGAGTTACCCTGCACTGGTGGGAGCCCCAAAATGGCACCAAAATGTTGTGTAATGGGGGTGTGGGCTACACGCTGACCAGAGGAATCACTGTGGGAAATGGAAAAAGCAGAAAACTCTCATAGCAGTGCAGATGTAAGGGCTAGGGTCAAAAAGATACAAGAATGAGGACATGGAACAATAAGACTGTGTTTTTGTGCTGTGTAGAGTTAGGCCTTAGCAAGTAGGAAAATAGGTTATGTAAGATAATAGAAAAGTTTAATGATGAGGCTCTGTGCTTTGTTTATAGAAGAGTATAAAAAGTTCCTGAGCAGCAAGAAATGTGAAACAAGCACCTATTGTTAGATGTAAGGTATATTATGGTGGTGTCTGGAATCACCAGCCCAAATAGAAAGTTTATATCCTTGGGTTTGAGGGTCTGAACCTCAGGCTGAAGCGTAGCTCGGCGTGGAAGAAGAAAGAGTGACTCTCACGTGGGTTGATGGTAGATGTTTATTGCTCTAGAGAGAGCACCGGAGAGTGCTCCTGGGGTTCAGGTTTCAGCTTTTGTATCAGGAGCATGGGGAGGGGCAAGGGTAAGCCATAACCAATACCAGGTAAGGAGGGAGTGACCAAGACAGAAGGACAATACACAGGAAATCTGATACATGATACAGGGTTGAGCTACAGGCTTTGCCATTCATGTTAGCCCCTCCCACCCAGAATGTTTCAGGTTTCTGGACAGGACACTGAATGGTTGACACACCCACCACCAGGGAAAAACCAAAAGGGTCAGTATGGCAGGGGGTAATTTAGACTGCACTATTATTAATTAAATGCACCGCAACAGTATATGTGTAGTTTTAATGATTGGTTTATGCAGATCCTGTAACCTCTTAATAATTTGCTAATGGTAAGAAAACTTTTAAAAGGCCTTGTAACGCAGAGAATTTTGGCTGCTGTTGGCAAGATGTGAGCTGTTGCCATCTTTTGTGTCTCACCCTGTACTGAGGCTGTGTTGCAATAAAGCTCAAGGAACGTCTCCCAGCAGTTCTGTCCCATTATTTGGAAACCAGATCCAACAAATCACCACTGTCCAGCTCAGCCTGCAGTTGGACTGATCTCAGTGCAAAGTGGAACTGAAATGTGTTGTAGCTGTCATTACCACAGCCTCTCTAACCTTCAGTTGCTTGAAGTGTTAATTTTCTCAGTGTTCCCGTGAGATGAAGAAGGGTCAGTTCTGTTTTATGAGGGGAGAATTGAGGCACAAAGCATTTTCCCTAACTGTCAGCTCCTAAGAGTCCAATAAAGTGCACTGCAGCCAAAAAGGAGGTTACTGGTAAAGCAATATCTGCGAGCACTCCTATGGCAAATGCAGCCTTTACTGACACAGGGCACTACAGTTCCCCAGCTAAATAATACATAGCAGTGGAATTTTCCACTTTTTTGGTGTCACTGTGTTGATATAAAAATAATACTTGAAAAAACACACTAAACATAAGCAACAACAATGTGTGGTTTTACAGTCACCTGGTGCTGATTTAACCTCTGCCGATCTTATGAATCACAACTCCCCCTTTCCCATATTCTTTGTGTACGTGTTCCATCACCTGCTTTGTTTCACCCCAGACTCTGAGGGCACTAGCTCATTTCATAGATCTGGCTTAGAAGTACTCATTTTGTTTGTCCTCAGGGCCAGCTTTCGCCTGACCCTGTCTTGGCAGTAGGAAGAGAGCCATGGGGTGAACAGGCTGGGATGGTGTGAGGGGAGGGTGACTTTTTAAAAAGCAGTAAAAGCTTAGATCTTACACCATCATATAGCAGCACCATTACTTTTACAGCACAAGGTGTTTGATCAGCCATTCTTCATCCTTCTGAATACAGAAACTGGCAAGTCTACTGGATACACTTGTGACTTTTCCTCCAGGGAAATAAAACACCTTGTCCAAGTTCCCATAGGACACCTGTGGAAAAGCTACAAACAGAGTGGAATCTTTTCCACTTTAATGACTGAGACATGTTCTGCTGGGGGCTTAAACTTCTTATGCTGTATGTGAAACATTTATCCCCCCCCTCGCCCCCCCCACCACTGTAGTGTCTAGAACATTTTGGTAGGGTTTTTTTTTTAGAATGTTTGTTTGTGAACAGATCTATTTGTAGTAAATAGTACATCTAGGGAACTCCAATGGCACATGTCCATCACACTCCTTACTGAAATACTGAAAGCTCTCTGGTGATAACTTTTGGCTTTATTTGCACTCTGACCTAATTTTGATGCTTAATAATTTTTTAAATTTTAATTTTTTAAATTGTTAGAAGGTTGAATGGCAAACAGGAAACTCATTAAGCTACTGTGTAATGTTGGATGCATTTCTCACACGTGGTAATGAATCACTTGGGGGAAGAACAGCTGCACATGACTCCTCTAACATAATAAACAAAGGGTTCATCAATTCCAGGTGCAACAACTTACAGTGTTAATATGTAATAGAACAGAGAGCTGATTTTGATTATCAAGGACTCCCAGAATTGCCTAGAAGGAGAGAAAGTGGCAACAGAATTGAAAATTTATTTTTTAAACCAGCTGACCAAGGAAGTCCAGATTGTTCTGTAAATTACATGGCTTCTCAGACAGCAAAGGAGTGCTCCATGTGTAATCACCTCCTTTACTAAAAATGCGCCATGGCCTTTCTTTTAATCTTGTGCTCAGTGAGTATGGAACTAAAATGTTTCCCATCTGCTCCTATTTTCCTCAGATAACATCAATGAAGTTTCACAGATGGAGGTACAGACATCAGGCAAAATTTACTTGGGCAAAGTAATAAAACCAACCCATTACCAACAAGTTTGAGAAGAAAACAATGGTAGAAGAACTATGAATATTTATTTATGACTTCTTAGTTCAGATGCTAGCAGTCACTGTAAGGTATCATAGAATAATTAAGACTGGAAAAGACCTCTAGGATCATCAAGTCCAACCATTAACCCAGCCATCTTCTCCAGGTATGATTAGTTTCCCAGCAATAATGATTTTTTTTCTCCTTAGATTTTGCCTTTCTTGAAAGTAATTTCTAGGACTTATGATGTATAGCAAATGCACTGTGGTAGAAGGAAGTGAGCTTAAGAAGATGTGCAACATCTGTGATCATACAGACAAATAACCTTCACTATACTTAAAATGTGAAAAATCACAGGAAGAAAACAATTAATCACCATTTAAGAGCAAATACTGCCAGCAGTAATTGCTGAAAGAACTGCAGTTGAGGCAACTGCTGTCCAAGTCTCTCTCGAGCAACTGAAGCTGGATTTTAAAATAAAAGAGCACTCAAAAGATGCTTTGAGTTAGAAGGATGGTAATGGTTTTGGAGACTCACATAATTCCACTAACCAGATATCAACTTTCTCTCCTACTGTGGCTTGAAGACGAGGCTGTTCAGTCAGAAATGGGCACACTGGGCTGATATGGGGGAAAAGTGGGTTCAGATATTTTCAGAAACAGCTCCTGCCAAGTGTAAACCCCAGTGCTAGGGTTTTGGGGCAAGGAGATGACCATCAGGTCTTCCTTTTCTGGTGTGTGCTGTAAAAGAATAACATTTTTTTAACTTTAAGAGATCAGCAGAACAGAAAACTTTTTATCTTGTCGTTGTCGCTTCTTGGCTCCTGCAGATGCAAAAAGCTTTGGGTATCTTTCCGATTAAGACTTCAGTTTCTGGGACAAAAATAGATAAGGTATTTTAACACTGCAATTCCATGTAACAAATGCTCTTGCTGGAAGCTTATGGCATTGTAAAAAGTGAGAAGCAATCTGCTCTGTATGAGGGGGCCACAACTTTCTGCCTTCCAAATGGTAACACCACCTGCTAATTTGAATTGATGGCTGTGGATGTGATGGATCACATGCAATTCCAGATGGTGTCTCGTCCTAGGCAGCACCTAGATCACACAGGAGAAAGGAGGTAGCAGCTGGCACCTGTGAGTAAGAGGGAGCAGCATAAGTGGTGGAGCTGCAGGTTGTCTTCTCAACAGCACATCCTGCAAAGCTGGAAAAGGCTGGCTGATCTGCTGGAGTAGCCATCAGCATTTGTCCACAAGGAGCTTCTATGAAAAAAGAGGGGATTTACCTTTTTTAAGTACCCACCAGTCCTGCCTCTGACTCCCCCCACTGAATCCCAGGAAGTGGCTCAGGAGCACTGGCCACCAGCCCAGGCTGGGCTGCTGTCTTGGGTTATGTAACCAAAAAATGTGTATTCTATTTCATCTGTTGAAAGCAGCTGGGGAGATGTTTTTCTTCATCTCTTGTAACTCCAGGGGGGAGGGGGCGGGTGCCTTCTGATCATGGGCCAGCTGTTAAAACCAGGTGGGGCAGTGTTTTTCATCCCTTCCAGGACCCATCTTCCCTCCAGGGGATATCTGCTGTTAATGGGCCACTAAGGCTCACCAATGACATGACACATCACATCATCCCATTGGGAGATGCTCTACCCAGTGGGGGGACCCAACCTTTCCTACCCAGATAAAAAGTGAGACGTAGGAACACCAGATATCCAGTGCTCCCACTGGATTCCTGAAGGAAAACTGGGCCCATCTCACCATTACTGGACCCTCTCTACAGGACCATGTCTACTCCAACAGAACACGTCTGCCACTCCAGGAGGGCTTCCTTTGGACTGCTTCCAACACCCTGACCAACAGGGTGTCAGGTTGTATTTCTGACTCTGTCAGGGTTTCTAGGATTTTTGCTGGTTTGTTTGCTTGTTTTTGGTTTTTTTGTACTACTGCATTTGTATTTTTAATATTCCTAGTAAAGAACTGTTATCCCTATTCCCAAATCTTTGCGTGAAAGCCTCTAATTGCATATTTATAATTTGAAAGGGCAGGGGTGGTTTACATTCTCCATTCCAAGGGAAACCCCAGCTTTTCCTTGCAGATACCTGTCTTCCCCAACCAAGACAGCTGTGATGGGCTGTGCGGGCTGTGCTGTGGGCTCATGGCTGGGGATGCTCCCTTCTCCACTCTAGCCTCTGGAGTCAGAGGGCTGCAGACTAGCCCAGGCAGGACTTATACCCTCAAATGTACTTTTTTAAACTCAAAACCCAAGACACTTTTGTAGTGACATTTTTAAGGCCCGATGATCATCACTTTTCCCCGTTTCTGCCGGCAAATCTCCCCTCACATCACCCTACACCAAATGCAAACATGCACTGTGCAGCTGCACTCTTCTGTCTCTCCTCACTTCATGTCTGTTTTGGTGTGACTGATTGGTGAAGAAGGTGGGTAAACAAACTACATTCCAGCTGAAATTTCCCTTTCATCAGGAATACTCCCAGCTGGACAGATGCTGCCAGAGGCTGACTCTTTTATGCTACCTAAGCAAAGTAATGGAACTGATTCAGTGGAAAGAATATTGCCCTACATAGTTGCTATTTAAATAGCTTGCAAATTTAAAAGCAGTCTCTTGATCATTTTTAAAGTGCTCAATGAATATGAAGTAAGTAATGCAAAAATAATTTCATCTTACTAGGGGATTTCAGTGTGCACCAGGGATAGTGGGCATTAAGTAAATTCACTTGGCAGAGAACATGCAAAAACAAGACAAATAATAAATCTGCAATTCCCAGACTTCACTCTAAGACATTGTTTTGATAAACAATAGTGCTTAGGTAAACTATTGTCTGTTTTAAGTTGAATATATAGCCACAATAGAAGATATTACTGGTAGATATTTAATTTTATAGGGGTTTTTGTTTAAAAAAGAAGACAGAACAATATCGGATAGAATGGAATGCTCTATGTAATGTTCAGACTGTTAAAGAATAAAGGCATTTTTATGGTTATATTTTTACATATACTTTACGTCCTCAGTTTTATATTCATTTTAATAAAAACTTAATGGATTAGTTATCCTGATTATAACTGAAAAATTTCAAAGCTACCTCTGTCCACTTGTTATTCAGCAAGTTTGCAATAACTAAGATGCATCTTAAAGCCAGCCTCCCAAAGCACAATATATGAACATTCTCAGGACCCGACAGTCAGTTTTTATTACTGCATCTTTTCTCAATGTGGTAGCAAATCAGCCCCACCTTCCACAGCTTCTTTGCAAGTATGTTGATGTAAAAACTTGAACTTGAATTTATCTATCATGTCCTAAAATTAGTAAATGTCTGTTTTGAAGCAGCCTAAGCAATGACATCGTTTCCAACACATAGCAGATAGAATTCAACACAAAAGGGTCCATGAGAAATTTTACCAGAAAAAAAGAAGTCATGCATGAATTGAGCAGTGTTTAGACAAAGATTTGGAGAGAAGATGGAGCTATAACCTAAATATTTATATTAAATAGAAAGCATTTATGCTAACTTCTGACCTAAATTTTTTTCTCAAAGGCTATCCACAAGGGTAGGGACACCACAAGGGAGAGTTATGTAAGAATACCAAGAGAAGCCACATGTGGGAAAAGGAAAAAAAGGCTCATTCCAGAATAATTGAATGTTGTGTAATCAAAGGGAAAACCCCAGTATATTTCCCTTTGGCAAGGAACACATCTTCTTGTGTTTCCAAGGCAGGGCTTTGCTCAGTGCCTCTCCCCACACAGACCCTCTTCCACAAGCATGAAGGGAACATCCCACCACACCTCCCACCTCCCCTCTGCTTCCAGCCAAGCGGCCTCCACTGAGCTGGGAGCTGTGGGGATGGGCTGCAGAGGCTGCTTTAGGCACACCTCACACTCTGCCCTCAGCTCATACTGTGTCCCCTGGCTACTGCTGTGACAGTGGCTGTCCCCTGGAGCTGCCCTCCTTCCTCCCACCAGCCAGCAGCTCCCAGCACAGCCCAGCACCAGGAGTGCAGGCAAACAGGCTCCTGGAAAACCCAAGCACTGGGGCTAACCAGTGAAAGGCTCCCTGGGCTGACACAGGCACTGCTGCCCTGCTCTTTCTCCAGCCCTGCCAGTGCACCGAATGGATTTCCCTTCTGAGCCATCTCAAGTGCCAGCCACAGCTCTCCTGTTCCTTCCAGCCCTCTCTGAGCCACAAGCAGCTCCAGGCTCACTGTGCTTCCACAGGCAATTTAATTCATGAAAAGGGTGAATTCTACTGTACTGAAAAAAAAGTAGGAAATACATAGGAACAGTACCTCTAATGGTCCACAGAAGTGAGTAATTCATTGCTTAGCTCAATTTCAGATGCTTCCTTTACCTTTCTCACATCTCAAGCACAGCTTAGTTTATTACCTCATTGATTCATTAGTTAACATAACTCCACTTTGCAGGTGTTTCTTAGCACACTGAGGCAAAAGGAAGTAGCTCAGTACAATCAAGTATGATTACCCACAGCAGTCAGGACACCCTGAAAATGTGAGTCTGCTTGGTTTTTAAAGGACTGAGTTGAAGAATCGTAGAATAACATGGTTTGAAAGTGACCTCAAAAGATATCTGGTCCAACCTTTTGTTGAAAAGGGAGCCTAGCTGAGGTTATCTGGCACCTTGTTCATTTGTCCCTTGAAAAGCTCCACCACATCCCATAGGGTTATTCTGAATAATTGTTGCCAATGTAAAAAATTCTGTTATATCCAGATGAAGCCTCTCCCAGTTCAACTTGCACGCACTCCCCCTTGTCTTCTCCATGTGGCTTGTGGTGAAGAGAGAGCCTCAGTCCTCCTTGTAGATGACCTTAAAACACTGGGAAACTGTGATAAGCTGCCCTGATAACCTTCATCTCTCCAGAGTGAAAAGACTTTTTTGCCTTCACTCATTTCTCACAGGGCAGGTCCTCCAGGCCGCCTTTGGACCCTTTCCAGTCTCATCCTGGACTTCAGGATGAGAATTATAATTCAGACCTCATCCNCTCATTTCTCACAGGGCAGGTCCTGCAGGCAGCCTTTGGACCCTTTCCAGTCTGTCCACCTCGTCCTGAATTGTGGGGACCGGAACTGGACACAGCACTCCAGGGGCAGCCTGACAAATGCAGTGTGGGAAGATCCCATCTCTATCTCATCCAGCTGTGCCCCAGTGGGTGCAGGCCAGGATCTGATTTTCCTCATTGCTGCAGCCCTGCTCTGCTGGCTCAGGGTCACCTTGTTGTGTACCAGGGCCCCCAGGGCCCTCTCAGCAAGGCTCCCCAGGCACACATCCCTGTGCTGGGGTCTTTGGTTGTGTCATCCAGTGCAGGAGCTGCCACTTGCCTTTGTTAAACCTGATGCTGTTATTGTTGGCCCACTTTGCATCCTGGGCAGGTCTTTCAGCAATAGGAGGCTGAGAACTGAGAACTGACAGGTTGCTCTGAATTCCAGCACTAGGGCATGGAGTTGAGCTGGGATCAAGCTGTCAGGGTAGCACAGCTTTTCAGAGTAGCCCTTGTTTTACATTGAGATCAAGCAGAAAAATGAACTGTTAGTGCCCTGCCTCGATGAACCCCACTGGCATGTGGTATGTTTACAGCATCAGTCCACAGAATGGAAAAAAGATTAATTTAAAAGATTTAAAAGCAGTGTAAATCAATGCCTGTATTGTTTTAATTCCTTTCACACTCTGTGATCTCCAAAGGGAGGATCTTAAACTTCTGTAATGTGTTGAGCTCTCTTTCTCAGGAGATGTTTTGCAGGAAATTTCAGGATTAAGTCATCTTGCCTCCATTTTATCTGAAGCATAAAAAAATAAAGAAGAAATCTGACATACCTAATGCAAATAAAATAACTCTCTGCTCCTTCCAAACCATAGCAGGATCAAAACAAACAAACAAACAAACAAACAAACCACCAAAGTTTCAGACTCTGTAAAATGAAATTCATTTCTTGTTTAATGGCATATAAAGCTTATCAGATTTATGCTTTAAGTCAGAATTTAGAAAGAATAGTGAACCTATCATGAGACCATCATGAACCTATCATGAACCATCCCCAGAAACAGTATTATTCTTACTTTTCCTGGAAACTGGCAGGGTGTCATCTCATTTTTCCATTCTGGTACAAGCAGACAGAGGATTAAAACAAGGCAAAAACCAATCTTAAGTAAAACAGACATGGCTCAGGGCTCAAACCGGAGACAGATCAGTTATCTTGTGACTCCATGCTCAAAAATCCTGGTAAACAGAAGCATGTTAAATCACTGTTTAGTGCACAAACCTTGGGCTTGCAAAAACTGCTTTCAAAGATTTCTGTTTCAGACTTTTATTTTCCTTATAATATAATTTATGGTATTCTTATCTCTTTTAGGTGTATGAAACCAAATAAATAGCTTAAAAATTATAGTGCATCAAGGTTGTCAATATCCTTCATCATCAGTTTATGTAGTTTATGCACCCCTTCCATCTCAACTGGGAAGGATAAACTTTTCACAGTTATTCAAATGGTTTGCAAGCACTGACATCCTGTTTACTGTTCAAGTCAGTTCAGATGCAGCGCTGAATTTTAAGATTAAATGTGTCCATTACAGAGGTTGCTATGGCAACAACCATACTTTAAAACTGAAATGTTAGTTTCATTATAGACTCACTTTTCTTCTTCTGGTTGTAGCCAGTAACCAGCTCATCATGCCAAATGTTTGGGATATGCCAGGTCAACTGATTCAGTTTTGGTCGTTTGCACATCATCCACCCAAGCATCCCTGAATTCTGTGCTTTGTTTTGAACACAATGCAATACACCCCTGGCCTGTGCATTCCAATCCTCATTTGTGTTATTTATTTTGATACAATATTACATGCAGAGTCCAGAATTTCAGCTCAGGTTGTTTCATAGGTCTCAATTCATGCAGAAAGCTTGGAAAACTTTGAAAAAGAAGGATCAAACAATTCTGAACCAATTTTTTTTCTGACTTTAATGTTCCAGCTGTTTCAGAGGCCTCTGAGAAAATCAGATAGGCAGGTACTGCTTGGACTTCAAGCACTGCTGATTATCTCTGCATCATAATTCAGTGTTTTTGCTGCTTGACAATCTCTTGGTATTATTTGCACTCATATGGTTCCCCTTTCCCTCCCAGATCACTTGAACTCAAACAACTGTCCTTGGTTTCCAGCTACTCAACCAGTTTGTCTAGGGTGGCTAACTAAGAGTTGCAGCGTTTAGTAGAGTTTAGTGACATTTAAAACTATCAAAATCCTGGGGAAGAAAACTGCAGTAACTCCCTCAGACCTTCCAAGTAAAGGCTGGCACAGGCAGTCCATGGTGTGCCAGCAGGATTTGGTTATAACCCATCATCCCCTCTGCATTTAACTGTTCCCATTCTCTCTTGCCATTCCCTTCCCTGTCCCCTGTCTGGCTGCCAGGAAGGCACTAGCTTGGGCCAGCACAGCCAGTTCTGCAGCTGCTGCAGCTCCTGGGAGTGTTGCAGGGCCAAGGCAGGTTTGGCACCCAGCAGGAGGCAGTGCCTGCAGCATCCCAAGAGCCAGCCCAGCTCCATCAGTGAGCTCCTGGTAATGCCTCGGGAAGGCTGACCTTCCAAGGTCAGAGACTGGACAGAGCTACAGAATAAAGGAGGTATTTATTGAAAGGCCTCCAGGATCCACCTTGGGCAGGACAGGGCCTGAGCAGGGCTACACCCAAGGTGGACAAAGAATGGTCACAAAATGGCTGACCAGCCACAAGATCTTACATTTTTATTAGAAGTTTTGTTCCATATTGGGGTTTAATTGTCCAATTACAGCTTCTGGTTGTGAGGTCCCATCCTTCTCGTTCCTCCCTTCAGTCCACTGTTGTTTATGCTGTTGGGCCTCAAAGTTGTCCTTGGTCTTCAGCAGGAAAAGGATTTGTTTTGTCACCCTACTCTGTGAAGAGAGCTCACTAGCACTTAATATGAGGCTCAGAACTACGCCTCTAGGCAGCACAGAATCTGGAAATATGAAAGCTAAAGCTTAAAGCATCATTTTCCCCCTTTAGAGGCGTGAAAAGCAAGGCCTTTTCCTTGTCAAGTCTCTGTTTTAAATATCTACTAATGATAGGTATTCAATAACAAATAAGTATCTAACAGTAGTAACCATCTAACAGTAATAAATGATGAGTGATGCTTAAGGCGCCAGTGGCATCACCTCTGCCAGCACATCTCTGCCAGTACTGGTGGTGTTGACACCTGGGAAGTGGGAGAGTCAATGACATCCCATGCTGTGTCCCCCTGAGCAGCATCAATGTCATTAATTCTTTGACAATGAGACAATCATTAGGAAAAATCATCCCACCCATCTTAATTGATTTGCCAATCTTTGTATTAAATTTTTAACCATACTTATTCCAAGTGCCTTTGTTTCAGATTGAGAGTTATTTTTAAAATGCTCACACTCTGCTGATAAAAATAATACGTTTCTTCAAGATGACTGGCTATGGCAATTCTATTAATAACTTCTTAATGAAGTGCAAGGTTTTTAATATGTCTTAATCTAAGCTGTGCTAACATTTCACTGTAAGTGGAATTAATTCAGGAACTTCAGATACGGTTTTCATTTAAACAAGATTCGGTGAGTGGCCCAAGATTCATGCATCAACACAGTTTTCTACCTAAAAAGGATTTTTACAAGAGAAGACTTCTATTTTATTGTTTATTTACTTTGAAGAAACAAAAGCTATCCATTAAAAGGATAAATTCCTAATTTTTGTCAGGAGCTTGAACACAGTGTTCTCACTCTTCCGTTTCCTTCCCCCAAACAATGTTCTAGACATTGCTGATACACAGCCATGGCATTCACAAGCATATTAAAGTTATTTACAAAATTGTTGGAGGCAGAGAAAGTCTTGAGTACATGTCCCAGAACATATTGCCTTCAGAAACTCTAGTTATAAAGTCATTTCCTCTAGTTTAATCAGAGCCCTGAAATGTTTCAAATGGCACTGTATAAACAAAGCAAAATATTAAACAACATCCTCCCTGTTTCCCTCAGCAAGCAAATAACTCTCTATTTCCCAAGGCTCCATAAGACCTGAAAGAAAATGAAGCTCAAAGATTACAGTAGGACCTTGAGAGAATAACTGCAATCAGAGTATTGCCATACTGTTTCAATTTCAATTAAAAACAGCTTAAAAACTGAAAAAAAAAAAAAAAAAATTAAATTTGTGGCTCACAGATGGGTGCTTGCAACTTAAAAATACTGCTGCATCTCATTTTGACCTGTTCAATGGAAATATTATCAGCGCTGTGTATTAATTTGTATATCTGATCTGTGACAGGAAAAACCAGTTTCCTTTCTCCTTGTAAGCTGGTTTTATTAGATGATAGAGGAAAAGCCAAGAAGAAAAGAAAACTCTACAGATAAATAGAAAGAGCTCATGTATAAAAATAGTTTCAGGAAGAAACAAACCCCACAGGTTTCAGTTCTGTTCAATGAATCCAGCCTGAATACATTCAAACAAAAGAAAAGGAAAAAAAACCCAAACAAAAACCACACAACAAACCCACAAAAAACAACAAAACCCACAAACAAATAAAACCCCAAACAAAATAACCCCAAAAACCACACAACAACAAACAAGCAACAAAAATCTTCACCTAAGGTGTGACCCATAAATTCAGTTTTTATGCAACCAGGATGGTTCCAACAGCATTTTTCTCATTAAGGAAATCCTGAGTATGTTGGTTTCACATTCTTGAGCTTAATTCAAGTGTGTTTCAAAAATAGAAGGAAATGGCAACACCGTGCAGCATAGCTGATATTAATGAAGCCTCTAATGTTTACTTTTTATTCGTTTTTTAAAATATTTTTTTTAATTAAAGGAAACTCTGCCAGAAGATTACAAGGAAAGTTGTAAAGGAAAGTTATCATTTGCCTTATCCTTTGCCAAAATGTAACTCATCTTGGGGCTGTGAATGATTTTTCAATGGTGAAGTGGGAAAATAAAGACAAAATATAAACCCACAATTCCTAGCTATTTTTTGTGTTCCCTGCATTTCTTCTTCAGGCAGAGACAACTGAAAATAAAATTAAGTCTACTGTTAGAGAAGGGTAAGTAAGTCAGTGCCAGAACAGAAAGCCCTAGCTTAACCACCACTGATCTCAGCCAGTAGTTTGACTCGGTCAGTAAGATTTTGTTCTCACCAAGTCAGCAGGGAAGTTGCAGTACACATAAAAGACAAACAAGCTCAGGTGCAAAACCAGAGTTTTCTGAGGGAACATAATTTTCACCCACAACTACTACCAAAATTCCTGACTATAATTGTTAGCACTGCGCATGTGCTCAAAGTTGAGCTATATAGTTGTTCTTTTACATCCCACCTAAGGATGTGTAAGTGTGATGCAATTATTCATAGATTAATTCATTAAATGGTGGTTTGGGGGGGCGTCCACCTTTCACAGTATGCATGAAAAGAAAAATTATTTAAAATAGAAAAATTATGTGTTTATCTTTAAGAAAAAGTGCCTATTCCATAATCCAAGATAATCTGGATGTCAGGAAGTGAAATAGTTTGAACAACTTCATACAGAGAGCTTGACGGTATGAATCTGTTTCCTGCTTTCCTTACAGCCAGCTGAAAGGGCTCCGTGGTAAAGGTGTCCTGGAATGCCCCTTGTGAGGTTCATGGCAGCCTTAAGGAAACAGAGAAGGATGAGGCAGCCTCACCTCCAGCATGGGGTGAAGTTTTGGTCTCCACAATATAAAAAAGATATTTATCTCTTAGAGAGCATCCAGAGGAGAGCCACAAGGGTGGTGAAGGTCCAGGAGGTGAAGCCGTGTGAGGAGGGGCTGAGGACCCTTGGTGTGTTCAGCCTGGAGGGGACTGAGGACAGACCTCACTGCAGTTACAGCTTCCCTGTGAGGGGCAGAGCAGGGGCAGGCACTGATCTCTGCTCTGTGGTGACAGTGACAGGATCCCAGGGAATGGCCTGAAGTTGTGTCAGGGCAGGTTTAGGTTGGGTATTAGAAAAAGGGTCTTCACCCAGAGGGTGGTTGGGCACTGGAACAGACTCCCCAGGGCAGTGGTCACAGCATCAGCCTGACAGAGCTCAGGAAATGCTCAGACAATGCTCTCAGGCACATGGTGTGGCTCCTGGAGTTGTCTTGTGAAGGGCCAGGATTTGGACTTGACAATCCTTGTGCATCCCTTCCAGCTCAGGATACTCTGATTCTATGATTCAGGCATGCACATTAAATTCAGTCACTTTTTCAAAGGGAATAACTCTGAATGGTTTCTTCTGAACACAAGTAGACACTCAAGGAACAGAAAGAAGAATCTGTGTTGGAGACTCCTGTCTCAGACAGCCCTGGAGAGCTAAGTAAAGGTTCACTTTTTTATGTAATTTGAAGAAAAATTAGCTGGGATTCTACAAAGGAAAGCTCACCTCCCCTGCTCCATCTATCCATTCACATCTGCAGAGGCACCAGTGACTCACACAGCTGTTCCCTCCATAGTGCAGAGCACCTCACAAAATCATGTAGCCTGGTTACAGGAGAAACTCTTTCCTTCCTCTCTAGAGAGAGGATAACTCATTTCACTATATTTACACACATAAAAGACCTTTTTTGTGCTGTCATTTTCCAAAAGCTTCTGTCCAGTGACAGCGACGTGATAAGTCTTGTAAAGTGACTGCCTGCACATCCACAAACAGGTAACACAAAGCATCACTGAGTGGTATTTACTCAGATAAAGCTTTTTATATGGATTTCCAGAAAACTTATTGTGTGAAAGTGAAAGCTGTCTATGTCCTCACAGATTTTTACCGGGCTTGGAGCAGCAACACGGGGGATAGATGTAAGCAGGGCTACACTCAGGATTAATGAGCTGCCTCAGAAGTTGTGCAGTGATGGGTGACTCACTCAGTACTTAGGTGTTCACAGGTGGGATGCATCAAATTAAATGTAGAGCTTTACAGCTGAGCTTTTAGGGCATGAGTTCTCAAGTAAGAGCCTGAAGTACACGACAGCAATTGGCCCCCAAAATTGTCTTTTATTTCCTTTCACTAGAAAGATGATCTATTTTGTAAAGCTCTAAAATAATTCAGATGAACCCTGAGTGATTTCAGTAAGAGTATACAGGAGGGGAGAGGAGGCTGGGGACTATCTTTCTATGATCTCACACTTACAGATGACCTGAGTGTGATGTTTAGCTGCCTCTGGATATCATTCATTGAGTACTGAAGACAGAGCATCTTCATTAGCCTTGCACTTACCAGAGATAATCTGCCCAGGTGATTCAAAAACACAAACTACAAACATAGCCTTCAGGTCAGCAGTTTCAGTGGCTGTTTCAGAATCTCTCAGGCAACTAAGAATTTCATAAACGTGGTCTTGAAGTAATTTTAAATCCTTCTGGTTACTGCTAGAGTCAAATATTAACTTTAATAATACAATTACTGGAGGGGATAAAGGGAAGTAGTAGCTACTTTTAGTAAAACACAAAACTAGGAGCCAATTTTTATTAATATTTTGTGTGTGAAAATTATGGTAGTGTTGAAATGATCTTCAGCCTGCCTTTGAGGATAATAAAAAGCACTACAGCAAATGCTGAGTACTTGAGATATTCTCTCTCTGCTCTGTGATTTTTCATTTCACAGACACTTATGAATTACCACAGTTATTTCACAACCTCAGTACCTGTTCTCAACAGCATTATGGAAGGAATATAATTTCCCACCTCTCTGGTATCGTGGTGGATGTGCACTTAGCACAAAGAACATTCTAGGTATTCCTTAATATATTGCCATAGGATTAACTTGAAATGGAAAAGAGTTTGAGAAACTGTTGGCATGTGATAATGCAGCACAATAGTAGAGGATGTCATTACCATCAGAAGTGGGTAAGTGTCAGATCTAAGAGAGAAACACCACAATCTTCTCAAATCGACCCAGACAACCAGGCCACTTCAGCACTCTTCTGGTGAAGTTCTCTACCACAACCTACTTCTGTTTTCTGCCCTCAGCAGTGAAGTGAAATTAAAATTTTGCTTCTAAATTAATGTTGCATTGTGTAATCAAATCTGTTATATGAGTTAATCCTTTACCTCGAGGGAATGCATAAATCTCACAGTATCCCACTGTAACAGGGAAAAAAAAAAATTGTCCTATGACATCTCAAGTAGAATTCCAGCATCCCTGCTCTGAGACCAGGAAGGAGTTCACAGCAGGGCAAGATACATAAAAAGGAGGAGTATTGCTGGGATGAGATTTCTGCCCAGGGTTCACTTCTGCTGGATGACTGTACTGCAGCAGAATAGAAGGAAAGGCTCACTCATATATTTACAGGAATTTCTTTTTTAATCTGTGGTCAGAGAGTCAATGCTCAAGTACCTTTCCATCAGTCTATGTGATGGGTTTTGGTAGCTCATACTGCCAGAGGTGAGGGAGGGGAACAGGATCTGCTCACCACTGCTGGTTAAATGAAAACCCAAGAGCACACTCTAGCTCACATTATGAAGTTTGCTTGTGGAGCTACTCTTTTTTGTCTTGGACATCAGTAAAGCTTCACACACTGACTCAGAGGCCTCCCTAATGCTTGGAAGATGCTTTCTCAGATGAACCCAGAATTCAAGATATATACATTCCAACACCATGGAATATGAAACTTCCAATTTCAAAATGCTTAAATGTTTTTTCCTTCTTCTGGTGAAACAGATTTACAGGCTTCTTCCTTTAGCTTCACAACATTGTTTCTGTTACCAGTAGTGGAACAGATCTTTAGTTAAATCTTTTTAGCAAGGTCCATTCTTCATCAGTTTTCTCTTAAATTTAGCTTAGAGTCATTAAGGTAGAAATTTCCTTTGAAGTTAAACAAAAACATTTATAAATATTTTCTTCAGAGCTCTCAGTAATTGTATTGAAGTTTTTATTTGGTGAGAAATAGTTGGTGGATTTTGATAACTTAAGGCACAATCTTATGTCTTCATTTATCCAGGAGTGGTTACCATAACTCCTGCTTCCAGCACCTCAGACAGTCTCTGATTTCAGAGCTACAACTGGCCAAGAAATGTCTGCAGAAACTGTTTGTGTGCGACTGCTATGATGATATTTTTCTAAGAGACACTGGAATTTCACAGTTGTGTAAAAAGGATAAAAGAAAATAAAAATATCCACAGAAGTCAGGGAAACTTTCAGCAACACACGAATGTGTTAAATGAGCCTAGTTGTATAGAACCAAAAAAAGTGCTTTTCAGCTGCATTTTTTCAAACATGTTTTACTTAAAAGTCATTTGGACAGAGATTCCTAAATCATTACAAGAATGAGAAATTTAAAAATTACACAACCTAAGAAAAGATGCAAGAAATACCTAAAGCAAACAGTACAATTGATGGAGCAATTAAACCTTTCCGCCTATGCCAAATTATAGGCAAAGTTCAGAGAATAAGATCTTGTTTGCTATGTGGAAAAATGGGCACCCTGGAGCCAGTCAATGGATTTTAGTCAGTTAATTGGAGCAATTCCCATACAGCATTTTTCATTTCCTGAGATTTCTTTATGAAAATATTGCAGAACTAAAAATCTTCATACAGCATAACAAATTCAACTTTAGTATGTATTGCCTGAGAATGGGCCCACTGAGAAACATTACTTCACATTTAAGTGAAGCTCAGGAGAACTTTTGTTCATTAAAAGCTCAATTAATTTTTTAAAATATGGCATTTGTTTCAAAAGCACAACTAGCACTGGAATCAACAAGTTGGCAATGAAGTACTTACACCTTTGTCAATACAATGATAAATTATAGTTTATTTTTCTTACAAAGGGATATTTTCAATAAACATGAAAACAATAATGCTAAGTACTATGAGAAAAGCATAATTCTGGAGAAGATTAGTTAATAAGTAATCATCAAGGCTAATTTTCTTTCCCAAGCATGAGCTCCATATATATTTCTTGTTTCAAAATGGTAGCTGGTTTGTGCCAAAGCCTGACAATTTTGAAAGCTAGTGTCTTTTGATGATGTAACAACTTTCCAAATCAAAGACTGATGATTTCCTATTGCAAAAAACTGGACCATGCTCATTTCCCAAAACACTGTGTTAGAAATGGAGGTGTAGCAAATTTGAAGCATATTAAAACAAACTCCATTGAAAAGCGTCAGGGGAGGAAGTATTCCTTGTCCCCATCATCCTTCATACCAACATCACTTTCTGCACCTCTCAAAAACAGAACATCACAGAAAAAATGTCATCAGGGAAGGCCCTGTGAACAGCAAATTAAAGAGCAACTATTATATGAATTATGGACCCAGCTACATCTCTACCACCAACCATCAGTTGCCGAAAAAACCCATTGTGTGACTTATACAGAGAGGGGAAAAATCAAAATGCAGTCTGGTTTTCTGCTGGTTTTCTGAACAATGTGGATGTGTTAATCACCTTTTTAGTAGTGTCATAAAGAAAACATCGTATTTTCTGCACTAAGGTAGTCTCCATGCCATATTTAGTGCATTTAAATTACAAAAGCAAAGATGTCTGGGCTGTCACTGGCAGGTATTTTGTTCGACAGAAAGCTGAACACAAGGACATCTGCTATCCAAAAACTGGCACCAGTCAGTGACCCTTGCAGACATGCAAAGACATGCAAATGATAGATAAGGCAAAGAAATTATGGTGGGAATTGGCAGCCCTTCGTGGCAGTGACACTGCATAATTTAGGGTGAGAAGCAGCACTCTGCTGCAGCAGCCAAACAGATCCAGTTTCCTTCATTTGCATGAAGTCAAAATAAGCACACTCCCCTGGGGAACAGGTGATGTGCCAAAAAAGGGGGGTGATAAAGGGCAACAAGTTTGATGTTTTTGCCTCCAGACCACCTCAGGCAGACAAGAAGCAGCAAATTAGGGAGACATCCTGGGACACAGCAACAGCATGTCCCAGGTGACAGCACCTCACAGAGATGCTTGTTGGGGTCCTGCAGAAGTTGGCAGTCTCAGGCCTGTCACACAGTGTCACCTGCTGCTTCTTTTGTCTTTTCTTCACAATATTTGGTCACCCCAGCCAACATTACCACTGCTATTATGTTGGCCTGGCTACAAGAAGGCTGTGTGCTTAGGAGGTGAGAACAAATCTTGTGCCAAGTCAGATCCCAAACCACAAAACAGACTCCTGGCTTTGGAATAATGTGTCACTTTTGGAATAATGCGTGTAATATGTCTCCCGTCAAATCCATTTCAACATCTAAATCACGTTAGCCAAACTTCCAAAATTCACTAGTGATTTTTCAAGACTGATAATAAGTCCAAGCTCTGTACCAACAACAGCCAACAGTAATTGTTTGAAAAATGCAGTGACTGGGGAAGAGTAAAACTGAAATGTCTCTCGTTACTAAATAATGGAACTTTGCATGTTATAATTTGAATAATTCAGTGCTGTGAGAGAAGTCTAATGTAAGTGGGGAGAAATTCTCTCTTTTCCTTCACCCTCACTAGACTGGATTGCCAGTCTTGCTCTTGTTTTGTACCCCTAATGACATAATCAGGGCAGGTGAATAACAGTGAAGTGTCTGCAGCAGACAAAAGTTGGCTTGGATAGTTTTAGGCCTAAGAAAAATTATTTATCAGTGACTCAACATATCTCTCCCCTGAGAAGGAATAGTGCAGCAATTGCCAAAGCCTGGGGTATTTTTTGTTTTTTGTTTTTGGTTTTTTTGGAGTTGTTTTGTTTTGGGGGTGGGGGGTTTGTTGTTGTTGGGGTTTTTTTGTTTGTTTGTTTGGTTGGTTTTTGTTGGTTTTTTTTGTTTTTTTTTGCATAGAGAAAAAAAATCCTGATTAAGATCATGTTCTGGTTTCAGCTGGGATGGAGTTAATTTTCTTTACAGTAGCCAGTATGAGGCTGTGTTTTGGATTTGTGCTGCAAACAGTGCTGACAACACAGGGTTATTTTCACAACAGATAAACAAGTAAGAAACAAAAGCTTTACTCCCAAAGCCATAAACAACATCTGCAAATTAACATCTACTGACTATGTCCCTTGAAGATACTTTTAGATGGCTTTTACTATCCCATTTAAAATGAAATACATTCTACTGCAGTCAAGAATATAAAGGGGTTAATAGCAGTGCCTTTCCTTGTTTCCTCATGTCACATTTGTATTTCTGGGTAAGAGTAAGTCAGAGTAGGGATGTTATGTTGTAGGAAAATAATGGATAATCTCAGAACAAAAGGTAATTTGAATTTTTTATTTCTTTCCCCCATAATGCTGAGGCTGAAGATAGAAAAGCAAAGAAGGATACAGGTACTCCAATACAAGTCATTCCTTCTCTAAGTTAAATTGGAAGAATTTAATATCATTAAGAATTATGGAGGGTTTTAACCACAGATAACACATGTATTCTTGTATGACCAATTATTCCCAGGGTACTCAGATATAGCACTTGGCCTTCCATACCTAGAATTAATATGAGATTTAAAAATCCTTAAAAATGAACAAAGCTGCTTCTGTTACATCATTTGCTTCAAGACAAAAGCAAAAACCTCAAAACATTGATTTTGCATTTTTTTTAATTGTGTAACACAAGTACAGGACAGTAAAATAAGTCCAAGAGACTTTCCTGCAAGTAAGGAACTTATCTGAGCTCACACATTTTGCACTGTGGTAGTTTCTTTCCATGGATCAGGTGGTCAGGAAAGGTGTGGCTAAGTATGAGAGCCTGTTTCTGCTCTTAATTCAGAGGGTATTCAGATGAATTCACATGGGGGTACCAAAAAAAAAAAAGTGGAATGTATTTAGGAATGTTTGCTGAAGGGTTCCCGAAGTTGTTGGAAAGAGCCAGATGATAGCAAGACTCAGATATTTTATACTCCCACCTGGCCCCAAATGCAGATATACAGAATAAGCTGCTGTTCATGAGAACAAAATGGCAAAGAGGAAAATGTAGAGTTGGGAAGAGCCCACATCCTCCATCACACTTCAAGAGTGCCATTTCCATGTGATAGGTTATGCAAGCATAGTCAATAAACTACATCTTTGTCATGATAAACTTATGACCTAAAAAGTCAGGACAAAGACGGGAAGAATAAAAAAATACAGAGAGAGGTGAAATGATTTACACAAGGAATTAGTAATAGTGTTGTTCCAACCATATTTCAAGCTTGTTTGTTTTGGTTTTGGCCCAAGGAAACCCTTCCATGTTTAGAGTTGTCTCTTTTCTGGTTTAATGAAATCTGCTTTGTACATGTATGCAGACTTTTCCATATAAATTTTGCACTAACCAATTAGCTAAAACAATCCAGTAATATCAGAAATATTTTTGGGATACATTCTAACATTGCATCCATATCTTCACATATTAATCGTGTGTCTTTTAAGACTGTGGACAGATTTTTCTGGGGCATGAATTTATACTGTTATTTGGACCTGTTCTTTCCAACTAACTGTTCAGGGGACTCTGGGTGTGGGGGTGAAGGCTGTTAACAGCTGATAGTGTCTGAATTGTAGTGAACTGTGTGCCTAAAGCTACCCAGATTGGAAGGATTCAGCTGTGGACAGAAGAGAAAGCAGAGCTGAGCTCTCACATGAGAGACAAATACATGAGTATGACATGAAAGCAGGCAGGGATTACATCTGTTTGCAGCCCAGGTTTTCTTGCTGCAGCACAAGGTGGTCCTGTACCTTGCCAGAAACCTTCAAGGAGCTCAAAATCAGCGTTTAAATGCCTGGTGTGCTGAGAAAAAAACCAACCAACCAACCAACCAACCAACCAACCAACCAAAAAACAAAACAAAACAAAACACAAAAAAAAAAACCCAAACAAAAAAAAAAAAAACAACCAAAAAAAAACAAAAAAAAAAAACCCAAACTGAAACAAGTTAGGACTCCAATAAAATTCCTACTTGGATTTTATGGAGTTTGTTTAAAGTGAAACAGCCTCAACCCCCAAAACTCTCATGCAGGACAACAATGAACTGAAAAGTATCAGAAGAGTTGAACCATCCAGAACGAAATTATGACACACTACAGAAAAGTCAAGGGTTAAACCAACGAATCAAAACCTTCATGGGTTACTTTGAAAAGGCTAAAGAAAAATTAGAACAAAGAGGGGAAATCACTATGTTTAATTTTAAAGCAATACTTGGAGAGGTGAGGCAGATATCCATAATTAGGCAACCTCTTTAAGTAATTGCCCATTAAGCCTTGCAAAAGAAAGACAAGACTGATAATCTAACACAGTGAATTTTGCAAGGATTTCTGGATAAAAATCAAAGGCAATCAGTGTTGAAAAAAAGATTCCCATAGAAAATGTGTTATGGGAGGGGATCTTTTTTCCATTATTGCTGTGTTTTAAGTGCAGAAGAACCAACACACATCAATGGAAGGAAAAAAATGCCTACCTGGGTATCGTAACAAGTGCCACTGGCTTGGAGGACACCATTGGGTTGATATGCTGCATATCACCTTCTGTTTTAAGAGCCAGTTTAAAAAGGGTTTGCACAATATGCTTTAGGATCTACCCTGAATTAGGATTGATTTCTTTAATGGCCACAGTGGAGCAAGATGAAAAGAATGACTCAGACAAATGGGGGTCCACACAACCAGAATTGTATTTTATAATACCACTCTGTACTGGCAGAGTACTCCAACTTGCAGGCAGAGCCACTATTAAGTATCAATTGATTTTTATATGCTGAAATGCAACTTAGCTTCTAAGGGCACCACACTGCACTGTAGTAGACTGAGAGATTTGTAACCCTCTCAATTAAGTGAACTGCACTGCATAGAAAACCATGAGAAGTCATCATAAATCACCTATAAACCAAAAAATTCCTAAGTAGTAAAGACCAAGATAATTCACTATGATGCATTACTAAATCATAAGTCATAATTCTAACATAATTAATGAACAAACATTCATTAGGGCCAAATAACTCACTTAATCAGACAGGACACAAAAAACCTACACCGTAATTCCATAATACATATCCTCATCCTCTCTTAAGTCCCATTAAGTGTATACATTGTACAGGATACCTGTAATATCAAAACATTCAAGGACATGCAAGAAAATAATTATTCTTTAACAGAGAGAGGCAGAAAAAAAATTGTATTGTAAAAGAAGAGTTAAGGAAAAAGGAAACTGAAAATCTGAGTTTATTGTGTTCACAGTCGCCAGTTGCAGTCCTTTAACATCATCTCCCCCATTTGGGAATTAAAAGGAGGAAAAAGCAAGCAAGTGCACTTCCCTCAGGCAGAGGTGTTTGTTCAGCATTTTGAAAGACTGCATAAGATTGGATCTGACTTCTATAGATCCAAATAAGAGTCTTAAGAATGAAATTTTATCCCAGCAACCACATGGCAAACGCAAAAAATAAAAGCTGTCAAAAAGAAAATGTGGCCTTAAAAATCTGCCTGGGGATCTTGTTTGAGACAATGAAAGCTTTATCAGAACTCCAGAACCACTGAACATTCTGAGTTGGAAGGGACCCATTAGTGCTTTTAGGGAAGCCAGAAGCAAGATATTCTGTGTCAGGGAACAGAGTCTGTACTACTCTGAGAACTAACTGGAAGATCACAATCAACACATTTCCTTCAACAGAGGTGACACAGAGCATGCTGGAGGCAGTGTAAGGACTACAGTGGGGAAAAGCACAGGGAGGATATGTAATAGAGAAGAGTATAAATAGAAGTCACTCATAAAGATGTTCACAATGGGTATTTATAGTGGCTAGCAAAAGTTCCTCTACATCTATGTCATTCTGTTCACCTTAAAACAAAACCAAAAAAAAAAAAAAAGAGCTGGAGATTGGGCATTTAAATAAATTTACATAGAGTACTTCATCAGGTTGCTACATTAGCAGCTGCCCAGTTTTGTTTGTGGTTTTAATCTGCCCAGACAACCCCATCCTTGTAGCAGTACATGGAAGTGTGCCTTATGTAGCTGTGATGCCTCCGCCTGCAGAAGGACCACAAGACTTCTGCCACCAGTTGTAAATATAAAGAAAGCTTGTAGTTAGTGATGCATCTGTGTAAAACTTTACTTGGTATATTGAGAAACTATTAATGAATAATGGCCAGGTGTTTTCATTTTCAGCTCATTAGACGAGCTGTGTCGTTCTAAGTTTTCTTGCCTTTTGAGTGTTTGCATTTTTGTAGTTGCAGTTTCATGTAAACTGTGTATATATTTAGAATTGTTTACATATTTCTCTGGGAGGAGAAATATGATTGATGGTGATGTTCACCTACGAGGTCAAAGAGGTGGCAACCTATGTAGCCAATCTTTTGCCTTCGGATAAAGTGTATATAAATGGAGTCAGAAATATTAAAATAGAGCTTTCCTGCTTGACCTTCTGCTGCCTGCCTCATCCTTTTTGTGTCCCTAACAGCAACAGAGCTGTCCACACCAGAGCTTTGCTAATGGTTTGTCAAGCCAGAGTGTTATTCCTGGATATTACCTCAACAGCAGCCCTTCTATATATCACCACTTCCATAAAACATTTTACATCACAACAAAGAGTTTTCACAGTGACTGGTCCTAATACTCTTGAGCTGATTTGATACTCAGCTTGAGGTCAGTCAGGTTTTTATGGAAAGCCATATGTCACTTTCTAAAGAATGGTGTTTCTTCAGATCTCTTCAGGTGGAATTATAAGCTTTTATACCTGGAGCCACTTATTAAAAACTGAAATCCCAAGTTTTTAATAATGGGTACCTATAGCAATAATGTCCCCATATTAACAGACCTGCATGAGACCTGCAGATCTAGGAACTATGTTGTTAATTCTTGGGATGCGAGGAAAATTCAACCTCCTGCAGGAGCAGACCATCACACCAAGAAACACCAAGAAACAAGAAACTCCAGGAAACACCACCTGCACTTCTGATAGGAAGGTTCATGGCCCACAGTTCTGGATTTCTCTCCTTCTGAAACACCTATTCTTGCATCTAAAGAAAGGAAAGGAAAAGTAAGGATTTGTACTCATGTCAAGATTTGATTAATTTAATACCTGTTCACTGAAAATTAGACAGAAGATGGATTTGTTTTATTGAGGCTGCTCATGGCCATCTGAACATAAAGATTTTTTACCACCTCTGACTTGAGTCTGGTATAAACAGCTGGCCTAGAACAGAGCGACTCCACTTTACATTAACACACCTTTGAAAAATATAGATTCCTCATGCCTGTGTTTCCTTTTTTTCTAAGGTTTTCTACCTGGAGATGCTTAGAGAAGTAGCAGCAGTTATTTCTACTTAAGAAAGAGTCTAGAAATATATTGTAAAGAAAAAAAAAAAAAAAGAACAATCTAAAAAAGAAAGTAATTTTCTAATAGTAAAACTAAACAATTGCTCCCTAAGTGCACACGCTGTTCCCATGAAAGAACAGTGAGACAGTTTGCTGCTATTTCCTAGGTAACAATCATACATACAGAAATAAATCCCACTGAATTCTTGTGAATTAGCCTTAAAAAATAGATTACACATGAATACAATCCATAGCATAAGTTGTGCTGTGCAAAAGCTGAAGGAATTAATAAGGTGTTCTCAGTACTTTTGATAAGGTGCAGCAGCAGCCTGTGCCACCTTAGTGACTTAGAGGGAAAGGAAGGGCTTTTCTTCCCCTCAGTCTCCTTCAAATATACTTGCTGCAGAAAGGGGGATTTGTTAACCTTGTAACACTGACATTTTAAAAGTACAGATAATTATAAACAAGGTGAGAGAACCCTACCAAATGGGTTTAAGTGGAATACTTATAAAATCTCTCTCTCTCTTTTTTTTTTTTTTCTTTTTTTTTAGCAGCTAAATATGTACTAGACAACTTTAATGAGGCAGCACAAACAGGAACTATCTCAAAAGACATTCACCGAGATAACACAATCCAATTTCTGTTTGGTTCAGAATTTAACTCACAGTAGCAAGCATTTATCCTGTTTAATTAAAGGAAACATTCATATAAGGAACATGAAGTTCTTGAATATGAATTTAAATATAACAGCCTAAGAAAGCAGTTAAGATTAAGAATGGACTACAACTACAAATTAAATTACCCCAGTCCTTACACTTCAGAAAACTCAATAGCTGCACAAATATTATAAGCTTTGAATACAAGGTATCAGATCTCAGCTAATGCAATCTGTTCAGATCAGTTGATAGTATGATTTTGGCTCTGTGTGTATTAGTAGCCTAAAATTATTAATACTGGAGTTGTTGCCAAATCTTTCAGTTACATCTGTAGTTATGACTCCTTCTACCACAAGGCAAAATATGGTTCTCCTCTGAAACAGCTCAGTAGATTTGCTCTGCCAGTGTTTAGCCAGATTTTGTCACTTTGGTACCAGTTTCTTAGATTTCGCTAAAACTAAGGCACAAAACTTAAATTTTTGTTTCCTTCCAGGCATATCAAGAAGGTGTCTGGGAACAACCAGACAGAGTCGTTGGGACAGAATCATACTTTACCAACCTGATTGCCATCTACCAGCTGGGATGACTGGTCGCATGGATGATGGGAGAACTGTGGATGTTGTTTATCTTGGATTTATTAAGGTTTTTGATTTTTCTACAGCAGCCCTGGAGCAAAATTAGACAGATACAGACCAGAAAAACAGACAGTAAAAAGGCTTGAAAATTGGCTGGACAGCCCAGCTCAAAGGTTCATCTCCAGACTTCAAAGTCCATCTAGTGGCCAGTAACCAGACAAACTAATTCTTCAGGAGGCAGATAATTCTTCAGCAGGGCAATAATGTCCAGTAGTTTTATTAATTACCTGGATTATAGGACAGAAGGCACTCTCAGCAAATTTGCAGATGACACCAAACTGGGGAGAACAGTAAAATACAATGGGGAGCAGGGCTTCAATTTAGAAGGACCTCAGCAAGGTAGGGAATTTCACTAAGTTCAACAAAATCAAAAGCAAATCCCTGCACCTGAGATGCGACAGCCCAATACACAAGACACAGGATAGGGAATGACTGATCAGGGAGTAGCTTTGCTTAAAAACGCCTTTGAGTCCTGGTGGACAAATTCAACATGACTTAGAAATGGGCCTTTGAAGACCAACAGCACCCTGGGCTAGTGGAAGTTGCAACCTGGAGGGTGGTTCTTCACCTCTGCTTAACACTTGTGAGAGCACAACTGGAGCTCTGTGCAGTTTTGGGCTCCCCTGCACAAGACATGGACATCCCAGAGCAAGTCCAGCACAGCTCAGCCAGGGTGGTCCATGGGATGGAGCCCTTGGCAGGGGGGACAAGCTGAGAGATGGGAGTTTGCCAAGCCCAGGTAGAAGACAGGTCAAAGGACCTACTGCAGTCTAAAGATAATTGATTGCAGGATGTGAAGACTGACTGTTCTCAAAGATGAACAGTGGAAAGATACAAGACACCATGCACACATTGGAATACAAGAAATTAGACACAAGGAAAATGGGTGGTCAGACACTGGAACAGAGATCCAGAACTCCATCCCTGAAGTTATTAAAATTTCAGGAGGGCAGCCTTGTCTAGCTGACTCTTATGAGTAAGGACTGGACCAGTAGACTTCCAGAAGCCCCTCCAAACCCCATGATTATTATGATTCTGTGATTCTAGCTCTGGATTCAGCAAACAAAAGAGGTAAATGAGGTATATCTCAGTGTATCAGCACTTCTGTATTTCTACCTAAACCATCTACAGAACTGTATTCTAAAATTCTGGTTTGTGCAACCCTTAGAAATGGGCTCTCTCTGCTGAAATTATCATTGGGTCCCCTCTACTATGCTTATCTAATCATGTGGTGTGTATTCTCCTACTGCTGCCTCCTAAACTAATTAATTACAAAGGTACCAAACCATCACCCCATCAAAAGAATGAGGAAGGCAAATGTGAAAAGACCCAGAGATGCTCACAGAACCACACAAAAGGTTTTGGGGAAATCTTGGAATTCCACATATGCTCCCTGAATCTTTAGTGTAACCCTAAACTTTCAAGTGTTTTTTTTCTTCTTCAGGAGGTCGACATAATTTTGCAAAGGTAAAGCAACTTCTGAAAATCCACAGGTCTCTCAAATTACCCAAAAATAAGGCAATTTAGTGGCAGATTATTGTAGGTGACATTATGTGACTGGCATGGCCAGGGTGTAGAACTAGGAAATGAAGGTAGGAATGAAAGTAATGCAAAAGCAAAGTGGAACACCATAGGATACTGCACATATGGCAAGTCCTCACCATATACTTTTGTAGAATTTCCAGAGTCCAGTCTCATTTTAGGCTTTGTAAGTTGAATCAGCCAACCAGTCAAGGGTACCCATAGACTGAGTGCAGCTGTTTTAAAACAGAATCCATGGGTTTTGACTTTCAAAGGGTGGCTGGCCCAGCCAAATGCATGTCTAACCCCATCCCTTTCATTACACCAGGTAATGTGCAAAGCTCTTTAAGGTAAGCCTGCAGCTGTTAGCTAGCAATGACAAATGCTCTGAATGCATTACCGTGAATATATTATCCTCACCCTCTGATTCCCACAATAAATTAAAAACTGGATCTATTTGAATTGTATGTGTGTGGGGAGAAAGTTCAAAATCAGCAAAGTGTGACTGTATTGTAAAGTTAAATTTGTAGGTAGTTCTCATTTAAAGTTTTATGGGCTTGCAAAGATTGGATAATATGTCAGAACAGTTAGGAGGGGATTGGGAATCCTATTTGCAGTTCTCCAGCAGGCTCAGTCCTCAGGCTGATCTGCTAATAAAGGCAACCCTTGGACCATGGAAGAGCTACTGAAGCAAAGCAAGGTGTAATGGCCAGATGCAGTATTAATACCAATTGTGAATTACATATTATTTAGGCCAAGCAGTGATATAAAAAAGGATATTTCCAGTGCTGGCTAAATGAGGAGAGAGAAGAGGAAACTGCTGACTTTAATCATGACTTGGTATGCTTGGTTTCTCTGTGAACAACAGAAGAAATATACATTTCTCACTTAAACTTATTGATACAGAAAAGGCAGGCCAACCTCTCAATAAATATCAGGGTGATACATGAGGCTGCTGAATTGTACTCAAGAAGATGATGTGCTACTTCAGTTAGGAATTCAGTTAGAGGAAGGCAGAGACAGAGAATGGTGGGAAGTGGAACCAGGACAATGAGGATGAAGCTTGGAACTGTATTATCATTCAAATATTTGTAGTATCTGTACTGTGTACTCAATATATTTGACATTAAGGCTAATCATCAGCATGGGGGCTTGTAATGAATCCCTTGAGGGGTTCATTACTCATAGAGGGACCTGTCCAGCCTGTGGTTGGAGACAAAGAAAACTAAGGCAATTCACCTCAGTACTGTGCTCTGGTATTTCACTTCACCCAGGAAACATTAGGCTCCCCTAAACGCTATGGTCTTTGTACTGTGCTGTGGTAGTAAACTTGGAAGACTCTGCCGATGCACAAAAAGGAATTTGCACCAGACTTTTATGAAAAAAATATTCCCAGCTCTAAGCAAGCAAGATAGGAGAAACGCTATGGGATAAAGATTTGAAACAGTGCACAAAGCACCAAAGTTATAAAATTCTAGTTAATATACATGAGAAAGTAATTAGTATGCATTGAAGCCTTGGGAAGAAAGCAGATGCACAAGCATTTTTACTGTAGATAAACACAGTGTGGCTGCTGCTGAATGTAAAATACAGAAGACAACTTTTTTTCTTATTATTCCTCGTCATGCTTGATGATCTTGCAGCAGTTTGGGATGGTAATTAAGTAACAAACTCATGGAAATTAATGTTTTACCTAGTCCATTTAATCTCACTCCCAGGATGTGAATGTATGGGATGAAATCAAGAACCCCTGTGATGTTCCTGATGTCTGAAAGTTACAGTTGATCTGTGCTGAGAAAAGATGCAGATATAAAGATTTTCCACATTTAGGATATGAAAAATTTCTGTGAAGGGTGTGGAGGAGTTCTTCTACTAAAGACCTGTAATAAACTCTGGCAGTCTTCATCACTGTTATAAAAGGTAATAAGAGGTAATAATTTTAATAAGAAGTAATAATTTTAATAAAAGGTAATAATAATAATAGTAGTCTCCTTTGCTTTCTCTGCTTTCCTTGTTTTTACTCCATTGTTCATGTTGTTCATTAGTGGTCTTTTGAGGCTGATTCAAGACCATCCTCACAGACTTCCAGCCTTTTGAAAGAAAAGTGGATAAATCACTCTAACCCCAGAAAAACCTATGGAGAAAACAATTTTCTTTACCTTCCCAGAAAAATAATGTGCAGACTACACCAAGAACAGATATTCTGAGAAGCTGCTATTACGTTACTATTTGAGCTTACTATAGATACTCACAACATCTGGGGTCAAATCTAATCTTTCCCACTTCTCTTGACTGTTACTATTGGATCCATAACTAAAAAGGGGGTAAGCCAAAATAGCTGCCTTCTCATCTGGCACTTATGGAACATGCTAAGCAGAAGCAGTATTTGACTTGTGTAGTGGTTTGAAAGCAAAACAAGTGAGAGGCTCCAAGTCAGAAATACAATTTAATAGGAAGAAAAGAAAAAAAGGTAAAATAAAACAAATGCAATAATACAAAAGACCACTGACAGAGTCAGAATACAACCTGATGAGGGTGATGGAAGCAGTCCAGATGAAGTGGTCTTCCTAAAGCAGTGATCCTGTAGAAAGGTCTGGTAGCTCGAGTCCTCTGGGAATCCAGTGGGTAAGGGCTGCCTGTACTGTCCCAAACCCCAGATTATATCCAAGTGAGAATGCTTTGTTCCTCCCCCTGGGCGGAGCATCTCACAATGGGATGATGGGTCATGCAGGGAGTCCTTGATGGCCCATTAAACAGAGATAACTCCAGAGGGTGTTATCTATGAGTCATGGGCAAGGCATCTGATGGGCCATTAGCAGAAGATTAGCACTGAGGGTAGAGGTCCGGGAAGAGCACCGCTCCAAAAATTGGATTCACAGTTCGTTAAGATGGTGATAGAATACTTTGTGCACACCCTACACTACAACCCAGGACAACTTGTTTCAGGACTTGAAGTGCAAGACATTCACTGTATGTCATAGTAGTGGCACATTTAAAAAGCAGAGATCAAAAGATGCAGCCTATGGCACGCTGAAATACTCAAGAAGTATTGAAAAGCAAAAAAGTGAAATTAAAGGTTTGGTCCATGCTCTGTCATTGTTGAAGATACATCAAAGAGAAAGAAAATTTAGGGTTAGACTGTGGTTTACACTGAGAATTGAGGTGATTGATTTTATTTTGTTTGCAAGTGCTCATGTTTGAAACCCAAATTAAGTCTTGAGGTGAGGAGTTTTTGTTGGCTCTCCTATTGTCTGATGAGGCTGCCCAGCATCCTCAGAACACACCCAGAGCTCAGGTCCCCCCACTCATGACTGATGGCAGTGCACTGTAAGAAAGGTACAAACCAGCTGAGACAAAAGGCTTTTGTGTGGAGAAAAGAAAGAGATAAAATGTGATTCTCTGACAGATTGTATAAATCTGATCATATCTCTAATTTCTTAGCAGCCCTGGCAAGGGGAGCAGCATCAGAGTCTGAATAGAGGATGTTTCCCAGTCTCCTGTGAAAAGCTTTGCCTGTGCCACCCACGGTCCTGCTGAAAACCAGCTCTGAAATGCAATCACTCGTCTTGCCAAAAGCATCTTCTTCCCTGCAGTAGTCCCAGCCTTCCTTCCTCCTCCCCTTGTCATTAAGCAAACATTACAAACCCATTCAGTACTTTCTGTTGTTGCCAGAAGAGTGTTTCTGCTACTGACTTATAGAGCAGAAGAGGTACAAGTAGCCACATGTTCATCAGACACCTTAATTTACACTCCTTCCAAAACCTGAAAAGAATTACACAGCACTTATGACTTATATCAAAACTGAAGCAAAGCTCAGCAGGGCTTATCATTCTCAGCAAAGACTAAATAGCATAGTGAGAGATTTCTAAGGCCTCTTCAAAGGGCTTTTTTAGAATATGCATATGGACAGCTTTAGCTAGAACATTTCATCATGAGTATCTGAAGACAAATTGCAGTTGTCAAAATCAGAGGACAGAGAACATCTTTGTGATTTTTATTGTTTTGTGATAAATTTTTCTCTTGCTCACAGAATATCATACCTATCTTATCTTACTGGTATTTCAGGGCACCTTGTGCTACATAGGAGCTGAATTCCACATTCTTTGTGCCCCTTCAAGTATCAAGACAAGTTTGTCCTGCTGCTCTGGGGTACAAAGAATTTTCCAATGCCTTGAAATAAAAATGGAAAAAAAAAAACAAAAAACCCAGGTGAAAGAGGAAAAGAGCTATCTCATGGTCTTTGTGTATGTATTGTAAAGAAGAATCTGCAAAAAAGTAATAGAACACATATATTTAAAATCAATGTCTCTGCAGACAGCATCCATTCCCCATTGTCTGCACTTTGGCTTGGGAAGTCTCTGTTTTCCTCAATGTTAGGCTAACTTTTAGGGTCTTCAAACACTGTGGGAGATGGCTGAGAAAATAAATTCCTGCCTTTGGGGATCCATCCTGTTGGGGATGTTCTAACCAGACTCAGTCATAGGGACAAAAGAGCCCTTCTGATGAGCCCCATCTCTTTTCCAGCATCCCGTGACTGGTCTCCCAAATGCCATGCTTTTTTCTTCAACTATATCCTGAGTGCTCTTAGACCAGGCACAACCCCTTTGGTATAATTCAGATTTGCATTTAAGGTTAATTTTAGGGTTACACCAATATCTGGGAAGTGTCATTCTAAGATGGTTGACAAAATTTTCATCTAGCATCTATTTCTGCCCCATATTTATTTTTTTAAGCCCACGTTCTGCAGACAGCCATGGAAGTCAAGGTAGGAGGATACATGCATGTGTCTCTGAAATTAAAGGCTGTAGGTTTTTTTCTGTGTGATTAGGTTCATAGGAAAAAGGGTAGGAAATTGCTCGGGTTCATTTGGGCCAGAGAGAAAATATTCTTCACTTTGTTGCAGGATTGCGTATCCAATTTACATGGACTGGGCAACTTATCCTTCACAGACATTAGCTGCTCTAAACCCCCCAAACCAAAAGAAATCTTTTCATTGACTTCAGTGGTTTTGTATCCAGTTCATACTCTACCGTGCAATCTGTATTTCCCACTCAGATCAATAAAACACAAAGCAAAATATTCACTATGTCGTGTAATCCATCCTGTTCCAGCTCTGCAGCAGACAAATGAGATGTCTTTTATTGAAGCCTACAATGAATAAATGAGACTTTCTGCAAGTTTTATATGTTCATCAATGTTCATTACTTCTCAATTGATTTTCTAAGGTCTGAGACATTCTTCTACCTGCATTTAATATATGCCCTTACTTTAGTTTTTTTGACTGCAGTTGAAAGTCTCCCAGCTCTGATTCCAGGCTGAAACTTCCCTATTTTTTTTTATGGCTACAAGATGAAATAGTACTAATTGCACCCTTCACTAAAGAGGAGTGGATACCTTGTAACTCATCAAAATAGGCAAGTGAATGAGTTTACTGAACAGAGTATCTCTACCAGGGAAAAAATTCAAATTAGTATTACAGAGTATTCACAGAAAACAAAAATTGAATCCACCCATAGGGTTGAAATTGAGAAAATCTTTTTTCTTAATGTTGTGCATTGAATCAGGGAACAAAAATGGTGGCACTATGAGTCACACAGATAATTTAAATTATCTTAAAATTTCAAAGACAAACATTCAGGATGTCTATCTGGCTTGCAGTTTTCAGACCAAAATTATTTTGAAATATAAGCTAGTTTCCACATTTTCATCCACTGTACAGTTTGTTGAAGCCACTGATGCAATAGCATATAAGTAGGAAAAATGACAGGTTTTCATACAAAGTGAACCTTTGGGGACAGTATCTAGTGACCTGTTGGGTCAGTCTGTATCAGAATATCTGATTCTTGTTTCAGACCCTCTGATTTTTGCTTTTTTAACATTTTCCAGAGCTTCTGTTTCATCTTCCCTGGGGAACAGATATTATCTGGGACTAGCAACAGCAGCAGAGAAGGAATACCTGCTGTCTAAAGTGAGGGGTCAGGACAGAGAGGCTGAGGGTGTGACAAGGGGGTGCATTGTCTCAGCAGTGGTGCAGGGACAGGGCTCCCTTCCCTTCCCTTCCCTTCCCTTCCCTTCCCTCCCTGTTCTCCCCTGCCCCTTTCCTGCTGCCCACCCCTCCTACTCTGCTGCTGAAATGGTCAGAGATGAGAACATTCACTTCCCAAACACTTCACTGAAATGATTAGAATTTACCATGCAGTCCTGGAAAAATACTGATTTAGAGCAGCAGAGATTGTGGGCATGGTATGGTAGGCAAGAACAAGAAGCCAAAGGAAAATATGGCATTGCAGCCTAGGAAACAAAATCTGCCTCAAGAAATCAGGAAAGACCAGAGGCTCATTTTCTGTATTCTCTCTTTTAGCTTGAAAAGAATTTTTGCCTCCAGATGGTAACTAATTAATACCAAGTAAATGTCAATAAAGGTGGCTAAAACCCTTTTTGAAGCAGCCGTTCGTCACACAAGTCACCCTTTTCTCTTCAACCAGCACTGCCCTACTTAGAGAACAAACCTCACTGCCATCTTAATTATGAATTTGACTGGAAACTCCACAGTATAGAGGGACTGGAAATTTTCAGGGGCTCTCCTTTGGTGCTGGTTTGAGTCTAGCACAACAGAGTCTTAGTCTCAGATGGAATGCCTAACTATGATGAATATACCAGCAACTAAAAAAATATTAATTTCAGTAATAATAGTACCCTTATTCTGATTGACCTCAATCCAAGAATACAAGTCCCAAAGATACCAGAGGAAAATTTAAACACTCTTTTTTTAAACAGTGCTGGTTTTTGTCCTGAAAATAGACTCTCACAGATACTATAAATACATTCAGCATAATGGTCAACAGTTTCTAGCACTGCTGTGTGAATCATTTTAGCTATGCTGCTGACTCCTAAAAGTGAAACCAATTTAATTTTAATTTTACTTCATTTTGCTTGGAAAGATTTTTCAACACAGGGTTTGGGGATTTTGTTTTGTTGTTTTCTTTTTGTTTTCTCTTTTTTTAAAGCACTGCTGTTTCAGGTTTTGCTGGCAAATAGTGCTGAACTCATTCAGTCTGTTTGCCAGAGTTAAGGTCACTGCAGCTTTAGTTTTACAAAGAACACCATTTCTCTGTTTCTCTGTTAATCTTGGCCTGAAAAGACCACACAGTACCCTTCCCAACTGAACAGTTTAGCCTTTGTTCCTTTGTTTGGGTTATACCATTAATCTGCTAGGTCGATAGCAAAAACGTGTGAACTGCTGGTGTCCCAGATGATTGACAGGCAATTAGCAGCTTCTAGAGAACCCTGCTTTGAATTCCCCAGATTTGTGACTGTGTTGGGAGGCAGAGGCTGCTGATCTGACTTTTTTTTTGTAAACTTCTGCTGCAGCACTAAAAATGGGATCTTTGAAAGAACTAGTGTAACTATTCTCAGGAGCTTCAGCTGCGTGAGACCCACAAAACTGAACCAGAGGTGTGAAAAGCTTAACTGTAAGCAAATAACCTGTATCTATTCAGAGTTCTCAAAAAATAAGATTTGCAAAGCAGCATTAGTTTTAATCTTTGCCCAAAGAGCAAGTAAAATTCCTCATTAAAACCCAAATCTGAGAAAACATTCTTCTCTAACTGCCACATTGTGGGAAAAGGTGTGCAGCCCATGAACAATGAAATTTTTACACTGGATAGTTGTTTGTGAAGTTCTGTGGGGTTGCAAAATTTAGTTTAAAACATATTATTAGAATAGTGTAAGTTTTAGTTTTCCCTAGATGGGCCCCTTTGTTAGTGGAATGCTTCCTTATCTTGAGTTGATAATGGTTTCTATGTCATCCCTAGGTTCTGCCTGGAGATAGTTTTTCATTGGCCTTTTCCCTAGATGATTTATATCTATCTCTACAGTCCAGAAACCTCAAGGGTCTCTGTCCTGTGGTTGGCAGAAGTCTTGGGTCCACTCCCCTATGTACCTGTGATTTGCCACTAGCTATGTAATGTAGTAGGCATTTATTGTATTAATTGTTTTATTGGCTCTTGGTCCTAATTCCCTCCTCTCTTTGTCTAAAATGTATAAAACAGACGATAGCCCAGGGTGAGGTGTCTCTCCTGGGGCATGGTCTGAAGAAGAGGTTCCCCCATGTCCCCCAAATAAACCTTTGCTCCCTCCCAACTTC
>VXBN01004790.1:102270-130901 GCA_013397395.1 Sinosuthora webbiana | reverse complement strand
TTTTTTTTTTTTTTCTTCTTCTTCTTCCTGTTGCTAATTTCTTATTAAGATGATCACCTACAATATGTTCTGTTAAGTTCTGCTAAAAACTAATAGCGTGAACAACATTCTAGAATGGCATTTCTGTACTCTCCACTGACATATATTCTGATTTTTTTTAAGTTTATACATTCGAAAGCATGTAGATGTGTTCAATGAAATTCAATTTCTCTGTATGCAGAATAAGTCTAAGACATGAGAGTTACATATCCTTCTCTGCCGACATTTTAAAATATTTTATTTCCTCAAAATTTTTTCATGTGTATAAAGCTTCATCAACTAAAGTGTGTGAGTGTAGGTAATTTCTTACAGACACACATGCCCCTGAGAATTCCACAGTGGCAATTTCATAAATTTTTAATTGGTGTTCGGACTTGTTCAGCCACCACCAGAACAGCTGGTTACACCTTCACCAATTCACATTTAATGTGCACAAATCTCCACTGACTCCAGCGGGGAAAAGCCTGTGAGGGCTGCTGGCCAAAGCTCTCCAGGAGCAGCAGTGCTGGATCTCACCCCCTCTCACCTGGAGAGTCGTGTCCCACAGACATGCACTGCCAATTACTGCAGGGACAGAGGGAGAATTTGTGAGAAAATTGGAATGGCTGTGTCCCAACCCCCTCCCAGATCTGCTGCAAAGATTGCTTTTGTACACAGAACAGCCAAACTCTTGGGGGTTCAGCTTCAGTCCATGAGACTCAAGAGTCAGATGCTGCAAAGAGCATCCAATTTACTTTGCCAGGATGAAGGCAGGACCTGAGGGAAGTTTGGATTTCTGTCTTTGGTTCCCAAGAGAAATGGCATTTTAAAACCTGAGGCCTAAACCACCACATTGTCACACTCTTACAGCTTTAAAAACAGCCATAAAAACAAGCTGTGTTAAAATTACAAGATGTTTGGAAGGGAGTATAATGGCACTGCACTTACATCAGGTAAGGGCTGTTTTCAAACAAATGGAGCACAATCTGTTCACACTAACGCTTCTCAGAATATCTTTGCATGTTCCTTTTGTGAGCTGCGTGATATTTTATGTTAAAATGGCCATGTGTTAAAAGGTTCAGAAAAATTCAGCAGTGTTTCTTTTAATCCAACATCTGCAAACCTTTTCAGATGTTCCACAGTGAAAATAATTTTCTCCAGCTAGAACTTTCTATTTCATTACATGAATCTTGGCTTTCCCTCAAGCAAATTTTATTGATGTAATAATTTAAATTGTTTCCAATTAGGCCTTGGAAATAAGGTATTCTAAACATTTCCATTAGAAATTCTTGATATTAGTTTAACCACTACTTTGTTATACAGCTTTGCAGCAAGCACACTTACTTCAAAAGATAACCAGGACAAATCCTGAAATAAATTCTTCTTTTCTTGTAGCATCAAGGGAAGAAATGGGAATAGATAGAAACAAAGTGTGTTTAGGGAAGAGAGGCCTTTTTTTTCTCAGCTGCTATTCATTTCACCTTTTTTTCAGACATTTTTATTGCAGGGCTATCTGCTGATAGAGCTGAAATGAATCCCCCCACACTCCTGTTATTCCAAGATAAGTATAATGTTCAGCCTTGCCCTCCTATTCTCTTAACTTCCAAGTGGTTCAAACGTTTCAGCCTTCTTTTTCTGATTGATGTGAAAAATAGATAAGTACTGGAAAGGAAAAAAAAAGAAACCAAAACCTAAAACAGATATACCAGCCAAGAAATTATTTTAGAAGCGATGAAGTTTCACAACCTGAATACATTTAAGTATTTTAAGTAATTCCAATATTATTAAATTTCCTGAGGAAAAAAACTTGACTTGCTCTCAATGAAAAAACTTTAAGAAAATGGCTCTGATTCTGCCTCCTGTGACACCAACCTGAAGACAAAGGTATTTTAAGCCCACAGCAGCTCTGAGTCAGAAAGTACTCCTCATATTGAGGAGGGCATTTATGAACCCATTCATCATTGTTATACACCAAGGCTTGTCTGCCGCTGCAGAAATTCTTTTGTGCCTCACAGTACCCTTACAATTTATCTCAGTTACAGCTGCTTTCATATTCACCAAGAGACACAGCTGTCTGCATCTAATCTTGATCTGTGGGATCTTGATCTGTGGCAGGACTGAGGAGCAGCCCAGACCCCTCCACATCCTGCGCAGCTTCAGTGTGACACCACATCTGGCCACAGCTCTCCCCAGAACAGGGTTTTATCACAGTACAGTGCAGAGATGCTCAGCAGGGCCACAGTGACCAAAGGCACCTACAAGGGCAAAAGCACCACAGGAAGCTCACATTCAGTGGGAATGCATTAAGGGTTTGAGCTCACAAAAGCCTCCGGAGCTGCTTTGCCATCCAGTTCCCCTCAGGGGATTGAAGCTGAGATCCTTTGCTGTCTTTGTCACCCCTGAGGCTCAGCTCTACAGGCAGGAAGGTCACTAACTTCTCTCAGGTGTGTCTCACCTTGATCTGAGACAGCGGGCTCCCTGTTTAACACTCATGTTACAGTTCTGGTTTCTTTTTCTCTGCCGAGGTCAGGATTAAGACACAGGAAACGTAGATGTCAAGTTCAGACTTGGATATTTATTGTTTCTTATCTATGTACAGTGTCACAAGGAGTGAGCTTCAACTAGCAAGTTAGAAAATGAAGGTAAAATGTAGGGCTTCTAACTCTTTCCAAGGTTATTTAACCAATAATTATCCAATAACAAGATGACACCTACATTATTTATACTTTTGACCCAATAATGACAACCCAAGGCCCACCATGTGGACCTTTTTCAACCAGTTACAGAAAACCACCCAAACCCATGGAGAAGAGGGAAGAAGAAGGTGAAGGACTTAGATAATCCCTTAAATCCTCCATCTTCACTCTCACACATTACTATATACTAAAATATTAAATCTAAGTTTTTCACCCTGTGAGATCACACAATACTATTCAAACTACACACCCACAACCCCCGTGCTGTCACTCAATTTCAGAAGCCTGTTCTAAGGCCTCAAGTCAAATGTGGTGCTTGCTTGAGGGTCAGCACCCCTCAGCTCAGAAAGCTTGACATTTTCAGCCTGCAGGGTTCCAACACACTCACTTGTCCCCCCTCTCTGTTCATTGTACCCTGAACTCCAAAACCTTATCCATGCCTGGATGACTGCAGGGAAGGGCAGTTTCCCTTCAGTAGAGGATCAGATCCCTTCCAGAGTGCAGAAGGTAAAAAGACAACTCCTCTCCCTGCTGCCCTATTTTACAGGCCATGTAGTGACAAAACATAGATGGTACCACAAAGTCACCACAATCAGGTACCCAAAAGAGTTCAGCTGCCTGTCCCAATACTCTCACTCCAGGTGTTTTAAGTTATATCATTATTCAGCAGCTTTGACAGAGAAGTGCTGAATTATTACCTCCCCTCTCACTGGAGAGAGGGAGGAGGCTGCAAGACCTTGTGCCAACATGTAGGAACACAAATGACCTAAAATTTGGGCACTAAACCAAGGTCAAACCCTTGGGTAATGTACCCCCTAAAGCCACAACTACAAGAATTTTAATGCAGATTTCAAGAAATATGCCTTCCATTACCCCTGACTTGATCCCTCAATCCCAGTGGATTCATAGTTCCCTATGAACATCCTCTGTCAATGCATTTCAAAAGAAAACAAAGTTTCAGACACCTCCTATCCTTGTTCATCCCCATCGTGCTTGCTCCCTGCTGCAAGTTCCTTTTCCGTGAGTTGATTTCCACTCTGTGCACCCCATCCTCGTGCCTGTACCCACTCAGCACTCATCTGCTGAAGCCAAGCAAGGCTTCTGCATCCCATTCTCCTCTTGGCTTCTCCTGGCAGCCTTAGGCTGCTGCCCACCCACTTGGGGGATATCCAGGGATGCAGTGGATACATTATCCAATAGGAGAAAAAACACAGTATCATGTCTCTAGTGCTTTAAACATGCTTTTCCTTTTTTGCAACATTGTGTTTCAGATCCAAAGCATCTATTTTTTTTCTACAATGAAGAGTAACATAGCTTTCAGAATCAAAATAGACAAAAGTATTAGTTATTGGAAATTCAAAAAATAATCCTGTATATAATGAATAAATTCCCCCACTGGAACAGGGTGCTCAGTAGATTCCCATTTCAACACACGGCCTTGTTATTCACATTTAAAGCATTCGGTTTCCTGATGTAACAATACATGCACCTTTATAAAGGCAGTGTGGGCTCTGTGACACCCAGGAACTCCTCACCCTGTGCTACTGCTTTATGGCCAGGTGAGATACAGGAACCTGCCAATGACACCCCCTCCCTCTCTCCCTCTGTGTATTTTGATAGGACTTCTTTAGCATGGAATTAACTGAATATCAGGAATAATCATTAGCCTAAGGAGCCTGTTCCTTCTCAGGAAACCATATCACCTGAGCTGCATACATCATCTACTCACAGCAAAACAGGCACATTTTCTTAGTGTAACAATTTCTTTTTTTATTTCAGTTACTTTTTCACATAAAACTTAATGTAAGCTACAAAAATTGTGAAATGAAGAAATGGTATTAAAACTGCAAACTTAAAATTTAGATTAAAAAATCAGTCTTTCCCTGCTAACAATGACCATTTAAAATGAACCATATTTTGATGGATTCATTTAATAAACATACCATACACTTCTCAAAAATAAATAAAGAACAACATCAGAAAAACCAATACTATCAACAACATGAAGCATTTAGTCATCTTCTCTTCTTTTCTTTGAAAGACATAAATGAAATTTCTAGGCACAGTTTTAGGCATTATAGAGGACACAGAGGCAATAGGTTAGTGTGCACTGCGCTGTACAAAAATACAGTCTGAATAAATTACATTGCTAGCCATAAGATTAGACTTCACTTACCAGTCAGTTCATTGCATGTTTAATAATATACAGTTACATGCTAATCCATATATATCATTTATATTTCAAACACATAGGTCTCTCTATATTTGTTTTTTTTTTTTTAAATTTACAAAAGCTAAACGAAGTTGTGCAAGAAATCCAGAAGAGGTGCTGGGTATTTGTCAGCACCGGACGGTATACTTTAAGCTTAAAAAATACAAATAACTAGCCCTGCTTGCAAGTTTGCTATATATATATTTATTCATATATATTTGGAAGAAAGAAAAAAGGATTTGTTGTGGGAGAGGATCATTCTGCCAGTGAGATAAAGTCAAACAACTGAAATAATGGTGACATGACACAAGCACAACATACAAAATTATTAATTTGTCGTACGTACACTCAGGACACAGACTTGCATCTTGTTTGTGGCTTAAAAAACCCCAAGAATCAGCACAAAGCTGCATTTACTTTTAGTTCTGTTCTGCAAAACAGAATGCTTGTCAAAATTTGCAATGGTAAAGAGGAAAAAAAAGACGCTGCAGTAGCAACCTAAGCAAAAGGCAGGTACCTAAATCCACATAGGAGATGCCCAAACACAAAGGTCCTGAGGAGTCTCAGGTGGGTCCTGGCAGACTGCAGTACCTTCCAGAGGAAAAGCAGGTATTGGGACTGAAAATCAGATCTCTGACTCAGCTGTGCATCAAGAACCTTGTATTTAGGCATTCACACTTGTAAATTGTTTTGCCTGAACACCTTTCACATTAACAGCCAGTGACTCGAAGAGCACACACCGTTCATTTGCATTTGCCTTAGGCCTGGCAGTTGCTTTTGCTCGAATTCTTCATAAAGAAAACCAATTTGATAAATTAGATATGGGTTCAGCATTGTACCTTCTTGTCAGCACAGAGGAAGTGCCACACAATGCCAGCCCCAGAACACCATCTTCTTAGAAAGATACAGACATCTTATCACAGTGGGCTTCTCTGGACTAACCTAATTCCCATGCCAAACTACAACGTTCTCCATGCTGCTAAATAAAAGCAGAACTATACAGCTGTTCAGGAATTTACTGAGTTAACTGTATACTGAATATCCGCCTTTAGTCAGTCCCAGGAAATAAAGCAGAGTTACAAATGCTCTCTTGGCACCTTCGAAATAACTGGATACAAGTTTTCCTCCCATCCTTTTTGTTCTGCAGGCATTGCCACGCAGTCCCTTCCATGTCAAGCTGTCATTTTGCTCCATCTAATCTAATTAATCACCACTGGCTCTGCAAAGACTGCCAATTTGGAATATTCTGCCATGGCAGTAAAGACTGAACTCCAGAGCATCCCAGAGTTTTATAAACCATCTCCACAAGCCAGCAGTAGTTGCACAGTGACCTCCTAAAGGCAGCCCCGTGGTCCCCTGCTCATTGCAGACCCTCAGCACCCTGCAGATGGTGGCCCAGCAGTAACACAAAGATGCCATCTTAATTCAGGAGCCTTTTCCGTGGAACCAGCAAAACTATTTGTGTAGAGGTGGATGTGCAACCCCAGCATATCTGCTTGTGCAGAGGTCCACATAGAATATACTTTAAATTTCTCCATTAAAAAAAATAGTTTTTTCTAAAGATCACAATAGTATAAAAATATGCTTATAAGTAATTGAAAATATCCAAATAAGCGAATTGTAAACAAAAATAAAAGTGATGCGGATTAAATTCATGTGAAGGTTCTCCCTATTTTATCTTGGGTTTCATTTCATGAATACAGTCTCTGGATGTTTTAATTGGGAAACATACTAAGCAAGGAGTAATCAGATGTACATAATCATCAAAAAGTCCATTAGAAACTCATCTTTTAAAAACAAGAGATTACCTCCTGAAGTGCTAATGTTTTAATATGGACATGATGGGGTCTCAGCTTTATTCTTGATGATCACAGACACTCACAACCTAATGTGATTTTTTAAAAATGGCAGTTTTTTAATTTGCAACACGCTTAGAAAAGAATTTTTAGCAAGTATTATATTACACATGGAATAGCAAGAAGTTATTTTTGTCCAGTTCTACCTTAACTTGATGTTAACTTTTAAGCATTTCCCATAACACAGAGTCTGTACAAGGGCATATACAGAAGACAAACCATTGTGTGTTTATTTTGTAACACCAATCAGAATTTCAAGACTTCATCAAGACTTTCCAAGAATGTCTACAAAGTTAGTATTTTAACCACTGCATCACAGCTCGTATTACAATTTTAAAGATGAATCATTTCTCTCCCTCTGCATATATATTTGCATTATATATATTCATTTGTACTAACAAATGCCTTTCAAAAATATAACTGAACTTGTTCCATATGCATTCTTTTCATGACAATGTTTGCAGGTTAAATGTGTACTCAGGACAACTGCAATTCATTCACACATTTTAGATGTCTCAGGGACAGAACAGGTCTTTTTGTATTCCCCTTTATCTTCACCCCTCCAGCAAAACACTGAGAGCTGAGACAACTTCCAACTACACAGTCAGAAGCACATGTCTCTGGGTTTGGACTTCCTTCAACAATCTGCTACAGCTGGCACGGTGATGTCGATTACTAATTCATGAAATCCTGTGTGGGTTGGTGGCTTGTTTGGGTTTTTCTTTTTTTTTTTTTTTTTAATTATTCTCCCAGCAGACTGTTGAATGCAGATATTAGACAAGTCATTAACCAGTTACATTCACTGCCCTCAACACAGTCCCTTGCAACTAATTCCTTAAGAGCGCTTTTGAGCAAGTAACAAGGGGCCAACTCAGCCTATTGTACAAGATGCCATTGCCTGCTTATCAGACATCTGAATCCTCTATGACACAGGGAAACTTCTAAATGGAGCCCATACCAGCTGCTCCCCTGAAGGCAATAGCAGATGCTGGCATTGCATTCTCATTCCAACTAGTTTTCTCACAATGATCGCTGTCACGTAGATCCTTTTGCTTGTTGTCAGGAAAAATGAAGTTTATGTATCAGCAGCTTGCAGCATCTGCCTATGTAAGATCAGCAATCCTAGTGTTTGCAGTTCTTCTAAATGGTTGTAAAAGCTGGTTACAGTGTTCACACCCAAAAGGCAAAGGCTATTTTATCAACAGAGCAGACTGTTTGGTGCTCCACAAGTGTTCTAAAAAAACTGTGAGCTAGAAAAGATGGGGTAATCCTTTTTTTTTTTAATTTTTCTTTTAATTAAATGATTCTAGTAATAGTCTTCATAGTTCTTAGGGTTCAGGCAATAAAGAATGGCACCCCCAAATGAAAATATAGTTGCACCCCATGCCAGGCCATAGCCCCAGTTGAATTCATGGTATATTTTCAAGCTGACCGTTTCGATGAACTTGATTGGGTAAAGGACTAAGCTGCAGACCTGGAGAACAACTGAAAGAGAAAAAAAAAACAAACATCAGAAGAAGCCTTATTTTGCTTCCCTAAAACAAAGAAAATACCAAATAACTGAAATTCACATTTAAAATGGTTTTGGTGATTTTTAGCTTGTAAGTGCTGCTCTCTTTATATCACCTTCATTTCATTCACAGACAACAGTGCAGCTCTTCCTCATTGATGAACAAATATTACTGCTGTGATATAATGATGATCCTTCAAATATACACAAAATAAACACTGAGAGTAGTATTTCCAAAATTCTTTTGTCTCTCCTTTATATTTTAGTTTGCAGTCATTACTTCTTCCATAACAGCAAAACTTCTTCTATTGCCATTATAAATAAGTCAAAATGAGAAGCGAGAATACATATTAAGAAATGTAGCTGAGAATCAAATAATTTACTTAGCCTAGAAATAATTCATTGTCATAGGTGATATATACTTGTGCTCAGTAGAGACTCAGGGAATCACATATTTCATATGCATTACTGTGTTCTGTAATCAGAATTAATGACATTCTCGCACAGAATACCAAGGAATCTATAAAATTTGATCAGTCACTAAACTTCAAACCGGCAAACCATTAGGAATTTAGGGGGTGGGTCAGAAATAGTGTGTGATGAAAGAAGTTAATAAAATAGATCAAATCCAAGACATTAAAAAGCTTCAAAATCCTTACTTCCTACAGCACTGTCTCTGAGATCCACAGACACACACTGGCTATTTCACTCCCACACACGCCCTTGTCCAGCTGGCCCTTTCATTAGCCCTGGAGACAAATGCTCACCTGTCCTGAGGACAGGACTGGTATGGGGAGATCATGTCCCATGTTCATTGGAAGCTCAGTGTTAAAACTCTATAAAACACTCACTGGAAATTTCAGCTCATCCCACCTTAGCCTACAGAGTCGTCTTTGGACCCTTACTTGAGACTGACAATCTGAGTAATGTTAGCACAATGGATTTTCTGATGTGGATATCAAAATCTCAAGGACTTTTTTTTTTTTTTTTATTCTACAGTTATTGAAGTGTTACTTAATGGTAATAGAATTTAATTTGAATAGAATTTTTTTGTCTGTCAGCTCACAAAATACTGTGCAACATTTGAGAAACTCTGGCAGGGTACACTGGGAAAAGCACCTACTCTTATGAAAAGATTATGCATTCCAATTCTGTATAATGAGAACATTTTTATATCCAAAAGCACCTCAACACATGCTCAGCTTTCAGACTCATCTTTAAGACCACTGAAGGTCAGAAACGATGTCTGAAAGTGTATGGAAATATATGAGGTTTTCTTTACTGGCTTCCTGCACTGGGGATGCAGCATCTCTGCTGAGTCAGTGCGGAAACTGTTCCATGTGTGTCTGTGTCAAGTGCAAACCAAGCAAGTCTCCACCTTCCCCAGTGCAACATATGAAGTATGCTTAATTTCAATCTACAGATTGGACTTGTCAAAACACAACCCAAAAAAAAAGTGATTCTCTTGGAAGAGAGACATGTTGCTAAAGCAGCAACACACACAAGAGGTTTGTTTTTTTGGTTTTTTTTTTTTGGTTTTTTTTTGACATTTCCATAGTGAGGGTTCCAGCTTTTCCTACTATTGGTCCAGATATGACATTGCAGAACTCAAAGGAAGTGCTGGCAGCAAGTGGCTGGTGGGAGCAGCCACCCTACACAGCACTGTCATCACTTTGCACTCATTTTGCCTTCTGTCATTGTTTTTCCCTGTAGAGCAGGAAGGGAGCTTTGTAAGCTAGAAACAGCAGTCACTGAAGTTATGAGAAACGACCACCATGACCCCAAAAGATGTTGAAAGCAATGCCTGCAACTACTGATTTGTTTCTAATGAATTTAAAGGAACTCCATGCTATGCTACCCTGCTTAAGGGAAGTGTGTACTGTCTTTCTTCAGAAGCACAAGTCTTTTCCTGTAGAAAAATAGGCTGCAAAGGAAATCTTTAATAATCTGCTACTCAAATGCTATTCAGACAAGCCCAATCATCTCAAACTTGATTGTTCACTTCAAATGTAGGCACGTTTTTTATGAAGCACTACCATGCTTGCAATATGGGAACAGGAATATTTTATTCCACATATGAAATATAAGCAATTATACATACTCATCATATTAAACATGCAGAAATCATGACAAATACTTTAAAAGTAGGAAAATTTCATTTCAGTCATCCTTTTTTTTTTTTTTGTTTAAATGTTTGACTGTAAGTTTTGAGTCAAAAAACACCCCACTTATGATGTGGCTTTCTAATTGATCTGTAGTTATGAAAATGCTGGTGCTGGCTATTAAGTTCTGTACTTCTCTACCTCCTGCTCATTTCTGATGAGTAAAACACTTCATTAGTAAGTGCTGGGTGTTTCAAAGATTATCTGAAAATGTAGCTGCAACAATGACAGAAAAAAAAATAAATTCCCCTTTGTAGTGCCAGGCAAGCTGGCAGTAATGAGAGTGGACACTAATCTCAGAGATTCAGGATGGACATTAAAAAAGAAAACGGTATCTTAAGGAGGGTAGTATGGGCCCAGGATAACATGCTTGGAAAGGTTGCAACATCTTCATGGTTGAATTTCTTCAAAACTGGACCAGGCAAAGCTGTCACTGTTAGTGACCATCCTGCCTCAACAAGGAGCTTGGAGTGCATAACCTACAGAGTATTTTCCCCAACAGTGTTTCTTTGATATTATGACTCTTTTTGCTGTCCTGCAGCAACCTGCACTACAGTCTACTGAAGTCAGTCCTACTTTTTCAGACCATTCCATCAACTTCATAAAATCAAATTCTGGCTTTCAATGTATCTGCAATTTTTTCTACTTCCTGCACTGTAAAAGTTGACAAGTAAACTTTCATTCTATCTTCCACATCATTATGAAAATAGGTAATAGCACAGAACTAAGGATGTAATCCAGTTGGACTGTGCTCTCTCTGTCAGAATTAAAAGATACCTCTTTAAGTATTCTCCAATTATTATCTGCCACCATTTTATATTACTCTCTTAACTATAATATTTTCAGTTAGTGACTGTTTTCCCTAGCTTTCATGTAAAAGCATCTTGTGAAACGTGTTAAAAGCTTGCTAACCTCAACAGGTTATTCTTCCAAACACATTTGTTACAACACAGCACCAAAAAGCAAGCATCTTGAATTTTTCTCCTTTTTCTTTTATGGGCTTTCAGCAAGCACACTTTCTCTTTCTGCCCCTAAATTAGACTTGGGTAGCACTTAGTTAAATGCTAAGAGAATCATGATATTTTTGTGAGCCTGCATTTTGAGGGTGCAGTTTTCAGGGCCAGTTTGGTTCATGAGCTCTAAGACAACCCAGCAGGTCCATGAGCTGGAGAACTCCACTAGACCAAAGAGCCACATGAGACAAGGTGGCTCCATGCAAGATTTGCTGCAACTGCCTCTCTGTCTGCTCCACATTTTTCCATTACCTGAGGCATTCCTCTACCTTTCAACATTAAAATACATACTGTCATCTCTATGAAAACACATTCACATCTTTTCATTACTTGCTGGCCTATTCTCAGCATCTAGGTTGAATTTTGGTTTTTTGGTTCCTTTTTTTTCTCATCTGTTCCAGTCCTAGTCAGCCAGTCTTCTCCCTCACCTACAGAATTGCTAACTGAAAATTGAAGCTGAGGAAAAAAAAAAAAAAAAAAACAGAACTTGAAGGAAAAAATAGCCTGGAGCCAACTGTTTGGACTCTATCAAGCACCTAGAAATAACTTTTCCATTTTGTCCTTTCTTCCACAAAGAGACCTTTTCTACCCAACACCCACACATCATTAAATGCCTCTGGGAAATTCATTCTGTGCCCTTTTTCCAGAGGCAGTTGATAGACTCCCAGCCAGAGTTACACAGAATATTTGGTCTTGCCAGCACATTTGCAGGTCAGTGTGGTGTTTATTCTAAAAGATTTGTGAAATCCACAGATGAAGGCTTGAATCCATGGAAAGCTGCATAAGGCACAAACTGCTATAATCTTAACTTTCCCCTTTTCAGTGGGGGATTCATTCCATAATTCTTTCAAGATATGCCATCCATATTCATCTCTACAAATTGCTGACATCAAAGATAAAGTCTGTAGGAAATGTCTTTTAACAATTTCAGTGTTGAATCCTGAAAGAATTCTCCTCAGATTTGCTGGATGATGAAGCAGAATGGGGCAGGTTGTCTTGGCTTCATCATCTTTCTTCTCATATGCTTCAGGCTATGGCTGTTCAAAATGCACATGCACACACACAAAGGCAAAGGGAAGATGTGAACACCATCATAAGCTAAAGAACCAGTTTCATTTCCTCTTAGATTCAAGTAAGCATTAACCCCCCCTCACCATCAACCTTTTCTGGTAAAAACTGGAAGCAATTTTATGCAGAGGGGAGCACATGAAGACAAACAGTAGGATTTGAGGAGATCTTTTCTTCTGGAAAGCCATTTGTTTTTTTAGTACAAACTTAACTATAAAATGAGCAACCCGGCAAGACAGGTGCATATGGCTGAATAATTACCAAGTTACCATACAACATTATGACAAATGAAGCCAAAAGCCAAACAAGAAACTACTACAAAAATTAAATAAACACATTTCCTTCAAAGTTAACTGCCCAGCATACCTTTTAAACCACGCAATTAACACTAAATTTTAAAACAATGGCACCAGTACCTTAATTAAACCAAGCACGCGATGCAACACACAGAACAAAACCAGATGATTTCCACTCAGGGAATCTGACCCTAGGTTGCTTTAATTTCCTAAAAGCAAATTAAATGTAATCTAGGAATATGTCTTGAGCACATAAAAGTGCATCCTGAAGGGCTCAGTTCTGTCAAGGCAACGTTATCAGCAGGGGGCAGCAGGAGCCTTCCTGGAGCTGTGCTTCTTCCCAAACTCCCTCCAACTCCACACTCTCATCCTCTCATATCCTCCTAAGTGGCTTTTTTAAATACATCCCGAAGGTCCTGTCATCCTCTTCATTATGGGCTATCAGAAGGGGCTTAAGCTGCTGGCTCCAGTGCAGATGTGAGTGACAGGATGAAGGCAAACCACGGCTGGTGAGTCTCAGGAGAATCTGAAACATCCATGCTGACGGAGCCCCAGAGCACCAGAATATATAAAAGGAGATGATTTGATATTGTAATTCTACCTCACTGGATTAGTCTTACAGACAATTCAGGTTCCTAGGTCTCCCTTAAGATTTTGTGATAGTTTATATAAACTGTTCCATTTTTGCGTTTTTAAAACCAAACAGGGACTACACTGTGACAGCTTGTTAAATTAATAACCAAGCGAGATGACACAACAAAATTAATTCCTTATGGCACAGGGGCATATATAAACACCTTGCAAGATAATCCTATTTATTTCACATGTAGAGAGCTTCCAGGGTTCACCTTTGGGTATTAACTTCCCTGTTTTAAAATTGCAAAAGAGAGAACATTAAAATAAAAATGGCTTTGCATGAAGAATAAAAATGGGGACATCAAACAGCACAAAGTCACAGATTAAAACCGGTATTTTGAGATTTATCCTCTGTAGTTTCCCCTGCTTCATGTAGTTCACAAAACAATAAATATAATGCAAATAAGTAATTGCTTATGAACTAATAATAGTGCAACTGCAAAAATGATTAATGCTGTGCAGAACTTATAGCCTGAGAAACCCCACTGGAGTTAACCCAGAAGTAACCAAACACCTCTGAATTAATATGCAGAACAAGGGTTATCTGCCTCCACGAAAGTTCAGCTGCTCTCAGGGAAATCTTTTTAATGATGCCAGTGCTTACCTGCAGCAAAGAGCATGACTGCAACTGGCCTGTAGAACCGCCTCCGAGATCCCACGCAGATGGAGATCAGCCCCACCAGGAAAGCTATGAGGATAATGGCAGCACCACCCAGCAGCAGAGCCAGAGTAGCTATCTGCCAGTCTAGGGGGGGAAAAAAGACAAAGAGGGGAAAAAAATAATAATACAATTTCAGTGAAACAAGCCCACAGGCCTAACAGAAACAACAGAATGTGAGAAACACGGAGACTGGATCAAGGCTCGGGTAAATAAACAGCTGTGCCTTGGATTTCTTTTCCCCTAATTAGTGAATCACCTTCGTAAAACAGATGTAACTCAGAAGCAAAGTGCCACAACCTCCCACACTTACTCAAGCCTTAGTTGGCCTCGTTGGGATTTTGTCTCAAGCAAAACTGAGTAATTTGGTCCCCTGGTTTTTAACCAATTTAGAATGAGAAATTGAGGCTGGCTTGGGATTAGCTGGTGTTGTGTTAGCTGACCCTCAGCCTGCCATAACTTTCTCACAAAAGAGAGTCAAAGTCAAACCTCTGCTTTATCTGATTAGGATGACACAGCAAGGGAAATGCACAGAGCCTCATCACACACCTGTTCCTTGGGAAGTACCAAGGCCACACAGTATAAGTAAAAAAACTGAAGAGATGCTCAAAGGTTTAAACAATATATATATATATTTTATTTTTTTTTTTTTCAACACTAAAAGATAGCTGGAAGCCAAGACTTTCCAAAGGCAGCAACAATCATTAGCTGCAGAACCAGCCAAATCTCAAGCCCATTTTAAAATGTCTGTTATCTTCAAGCATCAGTTTTTGTTCCCCCAAAAGCAACCTCTGCACTTGGCCCAGGGTATTTTCTAGTTATTCCCATATATAATGGGTGCAGTTATAAACAAAATATTGGCAGTCTTACATCACATAACTCAAAATCCATTTGTAAACTGATGGCCATGATGCATGTATACAACATCCAAGATCTAACTTAAGAGGTTCTGTGGGACTTTAGAAAGGCACAGGCTTTGGTCTGTCTCTTCTCCCAAAAGAATATCTAATATCTTTCCTCCCTCCAGTAGCAGGCATCAAGAAGAAGAATCAGATCACTATCTACTGCTTATCACTACTATTTACTAGTTCAAGGAAGATGATATAAATTCAGCTCATGGGAAAAGGACCTATGGATCCTTTGTATCTCACTACTTTGAAAATACTACAGTCACGTGATACTCAGAATAAAATGTCCAAATGCATTACACAGTTCAAAGAAAATAAGATTATTATTTCCAAATTAAATTAGATATCTTAAGGTTACTAAAACAACAACAACAACTAACATCCTCTTTTGGGAATGAGTAAAAAGCACTGTTTTAAATAAACAATGGATCCAGTTTCAAGAGGAATCTAATCTGCTGAAGATACAGACAGTGGAGTTTGGGAACGGAATGCTGGCAGCTATTATCATCAAAAAGCCTTCACATATTACATGAAAAAGGATGAAGGAGATTAAAAGAAGAAAGTGGGTAGAAGAGCTATAAAAGCATTGCTTGAGAAGAAAGTGATTTTAAAGGTGTGTTTGTGCAAGTACACACATTTATTTTCATTCTTTGCAGAAATCCAGGCAGGTCCTTTACTAATAATTTTATTACTAGATACTCAACCTTCCAAGCTATTTTACTCCTTGTTTTCTTACTGGACTAAACCCCAAGGCTGGGAACAATCTTTCATTCTATCATCACCATGCAATCTCTAATGTCAGTTTGCTGTGTGTGCCACTGCTACACCATCATTATTGGGATGGAAATGTGATTTTAGTACTGGACAGAGATGTTTCAGCGAGTGGTTTTTACTATTAACATGAGCCTGCAGAAACACCAAGAAGTCAATGTACCAATGATTTAGAAAGCACTTTTCCAATATCAGAGTGCACTACAGATATAAAAACCAGAAATAAATAAACAGAATGGACCACTTTGGAACAATATGAAAGGAATCCTTGCACTAGAAAATTACGCAGACACAAAGATCAGCCACATAAATCCATATCACACCAAAGTCAAAAGACACATAAAATTGATGAAATAAATCAAAGGGCCAGACAGGAAAACTCAGAAACTAAAATTTTCTGAAAGTCACCACAAGTAATAAAATATTAAATGTTATCTTTGCATTGATCAGGTGCCAATCTCTAATGCAAAGAGAATGTGGACAACACTGAAATAGCAGCTAAATGGAAAAAGCTTAAGCATCCTATTGCTTTCCAAAACCGCACTAGAAAAACCACCAAAGAACTGATAATAAATTAGGCAAAGATGATATAAGCATGAGGTTAGGATACAATTTAACTTCCAGGACAAATATACATATACAGATTTTAGAAAGGTTAAAAAATAAACAAACTACCTTACTATAGTACTGATGTGGGAGGTAAAAGGACAAATGAGTGTTGGGAGACACCTACACTCCCAACTAAAAAAGAACTGACTTGAATAAACAAAATTAATTTCTTGAGTAAGACAACCTACTCAGAGCTGACAGCAGGACAAAAGCAAGGCTCTTACTGTTCCTCACTACCAGCTGGAGACCAGGTATTGAATGTTGTGCTCTGGGCCACATCTGGAATTGCCTATTTGTTTTAGTCCCTTTCACAGGAGCACACAATACTGCCAGCCTTTGCCCTGAGCTGCAGGGACTTTGGTTGAAGAACGTGGTGAAAGTCAGACATTAGTGCACAAAGAATACAGGACTAAACTTTCCTACACTGGCTACCATAGTAACTACATGTTTAAATCTTGTCATCTTGGAAAAATGTTAACTTTCAATTCTGAAAGCCGTTTGATCTGGTGACAAAATAAAGCTTATGGTGGATTGTCTTGGGTTTTGTAACAAAAAAAGGAAAAAAATATTTATTCCATTCCATCTACTGAAACCTGATTGGGGAGATTTTTTTCTTTATCTGTTGTAACTCCAGAAGGGAGGGGGTAACTGCCTGTTCTGATAACAAGCCAGCTGTTAAAAACCGGGTGGAGCATTGTTTCTTATCTCTGCTCACCCTCCCGTTCCCTCTGTGGGGATATCTTTTGTTAATGGGCCATTAAAACTCACCAATGACATGATCCATTACATAATCCCATTGTGAGATGCTCTACCTAGGGAGGAGGAGCCAAACCTTTCCATCCAGATAGAAGGAGACACAGTGCCACCAGGTATCCAGTTTTCCACCGGATCCCTGGAGGAAGACCGGACCCATCTCACCATTACTGGACCCTTCTTCTACAGGACTATCTCTACTCCAACAAAACCACATCTTCCACTCCAGGAGGGCTTACTTTGGACTGCTTCCAACACCCTGACCAACAGGGCATCAGGTTGTATTTCTGACTCTGTCAGGGTTTTCTAGGATTTCTTTTTGGTTTTTTTGCTTGCTTGTTCTTCTGTACTACAACATTTGTATTTTTTATATCCTTAGCAAAGAACTGCTATACCTATTCCCAAAATCTTTGCCTGACAACCTTTTAATTGCAAATTTATAATAATTTGGAAAGGGGGGTGGGGGGGAAGGGGCTCACATTCCAAGGGAGAGTCCAATCTTCCCTGGCAGATACCTGTCTATCTAAACCAAGACATGGATCAAGAAACCAAAATCTTCTGCATGGGTCTTCTACTTAACACCTTTTTTTTTTNNNNTTTTTTTTTTTTTTTTTTTTTTTAATTCAGGCCATTGGACTTTGCACAAAATAAAAGCAAGATCCAAAGAAAATAGAACCACTACCTCTGAAGGCAAAGCACCCTGTAAATCAGATAGCTACAATATAAACACATACAGTAAACACAGTTTTTCTACAATAAAGATCTGAAGTGTTTCTCAGACTACCCAAAAGTGATTTACAGCACACAGCACCAAAATGGGATCAGGAGATTGTTCTATTACACAGTGCTACTGGAACACAGAACATAAACATCATAAACCTACTTTAGAGTATCCAAAATATGCTTGTACCTCTTCTAGGCATGCACCAATCTTGCAAATATAAGTTACTAATAAGAACTGTAAGTTCAGGAGCCTCAGCAGTTCACTGAGACTGCTTGTTCTCACAGAGACAGAAATACGTAAAAACACAAGTAAAATGGGGCCTTATAGATGATAATTATTACTTTTCTGCATTCAAAGCACAATTGGTTAAACTTGAAGAGTGCACATCAGTCTTTTTCACTGTACACCACTACAGTTTTTTAAACTACACATCCATTATCCAAGAAAAATACTAGGAAATGGTAAAAAAAAAACCTAGTAAAACTCACAGAAATGTTAATAAACTTTTAGACTTTAAAAAGTACTGCGACCTAATGTCATGCACAAGTAAGATTTTCTTTGTTGGTTTAGATAACTTTAGATTTTTTCAGTGTTCCAGCATTTTAGCAATACTTTAAGAACTACAGTAACAGTGCCACCTATCCCATCCAAACTAGAATTAAGACATTTTTGACAATTGTTAAGTAACTTGAGAGATTTCTTAAGAAAAGGCTCACTTAATGTATCCTATTTTTAGGTCTGAAAATCCCCAAGAAGCATCCCTGTGTCTGTAACCATAAGGAATATATACTGCAGTTCTGACAGCAATTACAGTGTTTGCATATTTTTAACTATAACAATCTGCCCATTAGTTTGGGGATGTGGGCTTCAGTATTTGGAAATATATATAAATATGAACCTAGGCACTTAACACATATTTTCAGTACACATTTGGTGAAAAAAATTATTACAATTACCATTTTCAGTTAAACTGAAACTCCAAAAAAACCGAAAAAGCCCCCAAACCATGAAGATAATATTTCTTTTCAGCTAGTTCCTCATAAAACAGTCAGTGCCTTTCTGGGGGACGGCTTGGTCTCCTTGCTATTTGGAAATTCTGCTTGTTTCTTAGTGACCCAGAGGCATAATGTCAACTGTACACTGACATTTCTAACTCTCCTCCCTTCTTTCCCCAAAAGAAATGACCCAAGGCTTTAAGCTGTACAGTAATTTTTAATTAAGAGCAGCACTATTTCCTCTATTTCTTGGACAAAATAATACTTCACTACTAGGAAAAAATCAGAGAAAGCCATAAAAGAAGAATAAAACACATCAAAGTCCCGAAACGTGTATTTTAATAACTTTTGTTAAATGTGTATTTTAATAACTTAATAACTAGGTCCTTTTTATAACACAAGAAAGATGAATGCAAAAGGCTAGTATAGATGTCATGCTTCCAGTAAGGTACCCCAAAATTAAATAGTTTTTTCAACATGGTATTCTACCATGTAAAGGAAGTAAAAGAAGTTGTGGGCATAGAAACATACTGTGGAATATGTGAAGCATTTGTGTATAGGGCACTTTCAGACAGTGCGTGTGAACTGAATTAATTTCTTAGAAAAACAATCAAATCTTTCTTCCATACAATGGCTCTTCACCAAGTCTTCTCCTCATAAAGGCTGAAGTACCAAATGCATGCAGCTCTCATATGATGAAGGCAATGCCTGACCTTCAGGCACTAAACAAAATCTTGTTAAGAAACAAAAACAACACTCAAGTTTTTCTGATTCATTGCAATGCTTCCACTTATCAAGTACCTGCCCTCAGACAATAAATACTCTTAAGAATTTGCAATATAGCATTTAAAATCAGGAATAATGATTTTGAAAGAATGTGTAAAGCAGGGAAACTTGAGACACCCACACATAAGAAATTAAATGTAACCCACTGAGTATCATAAAAATCAACTTAAATAAACACGATAGCTAGAGATATTCCTAATTGCTTAATACTCAATCTTAGACATCAAATGGCCAACAAAAGTTTAAGAAGTGTAGTGTATATATAAAAACATAAAGGCAAACTCTAGTTCCTGAAAGTGCTTTGGTTGCATGATCAATGAGATTTCTTCTTTCTCCAGCGGGATCATGAGAAGAGGCTTCTGTGGAAGGCGAAGGTCCAGTGAATTCTGTGAAAAAGCTGAGGAACAGCAGGGGCCATTAAGTTCTCACATCAAATTACTCCTCAGAGGTCACCTTTGGAGCCTCAACCCGAGGCAGAATGATGGTTTTCAAAGAGCTGCTCAGAAGAATTCTGCCCTGGGTGAAGGGGATAGTGGCTAAAGCTGGGAAGCCCAGAGCCTGTAAGATACTGGGTCCACTCTGCTCCTGCACAGCCAGCCTGCAAGTACAGTCCTTTGGGATCCCACAATGGACACTTCTGCACACTGCAGGCAGAAGTGCTTTCTGGCATGATCCATACCAAACCTCCATAAGTTGCTCTAGCCACAGCTTTTCACAGTGGAGCCTTGTACAAAAAATGACAATAAATAAGTATTTTCTACTCATTGATTAGTATAGTATATTTACCAGTGCTGGCTGCTGCACAGACATACTCTGGCCTTTATATTTTATTTTATGGATTAAGAGTAAGATTTTTTTGAAGTAGGAAAATTACTTGTGCATGTGGCTACTCAAGTCACTCGGACACTTAAAAAGCATTACCAGAGCTACAGGAACCAGCCAGCTCCGGCTGAAAGCATAATTTCCTTAAGAGAGAACTCACTTTACACCAAGGCTTTCTTCTAAAAGCCATAAATTTAAACAAATGAAATAGCTATGTTAAGTCACAGATATGTTAAAAAGAAGCTGTTTGTGGACATGACACTTTCCCTAAGAAATCTGTCTTTATCCACACAGAGCAGCATATGGGACAAAGCCCTTGATAACCCAAATGCTGCACAACACCCATGAGATTAACAGGAAGACCTTCCCAGAGCTCTAATTCACCAGGACACTGACAACACCCAAAAAGAAATTTAAGCATTTTATGCTGGGTGCCAAAATCCCTAAGTGCCTCCTAAGGATAATTCAGAGGCTCCACATAAGGCATCAGTCATTTTGCATTTAGTGTACAAGAGGCTTGTAGGATGATTGAGTGTTCCTGGTGCTAAGTGGAGAGTCACCCAGAATCAGTCAAAGAGAACAAGCAGAGAGACATCCCAAAAAACAGCTTTCTGGTGCAGACCCCGTGTCTTACAGAGGTGCAGAATGCTAATGGGTAACAAGGGCAGCCAGCCAGGGAAGGAGGAAAGGCAGGTGCCTCCTTAGCTGCCATACACAGGGGCTAGAGAGCTTCTCAGAAGCTGCAAGGTCTTTGTTTCCCAGCTCTGCCTCCAGACTTTAACCTCACACCCCTGCTCCCTTTTCTCAGTGGGATTCCTTGACTGCTAGGGTAGGTTGTAACTGCCCTCCTCCGTCTGCTAGACCCAAACTGCAAAAAGATTCATGAGGTCCATGAACAAATAGGTACAAGTCAATCCAAATCTGAGTCTTGCTTCAGAGAGCCTCTTACCTAACTGGTCCCTTCCAATGCTCTGCTGCGGTTTATGCACCTTTCCCCTAATGCACAAGAATGCTGACCATTGGATCCATCCAATACTGGATGGCAGCCCAGACCCAGGGCTTTCTCACCTTTGAGGGAAAAAGGCCTTAGCAGTCCCCTGCAGAGCTGCAACCCTCTCACCTGGGCTCCTCTTACAGCTTTCCTCTTCTCCCAGAGCAAGATAACTGAGATGAGAGAGAAAGAGGTTGACTATTTGAGGCAAGATAACAGCCCAGTGGCAGGATAAACCAGGCAGAAGGTGCTCTCCCTATCACCCTCCTCAGCCTGGAAAGGACATGCTTGATATTCTGGGGAAATAACTAGGCAGCCACCATGCAGCCATCTCACCTCACCATGGAAAGCAGAGCCCTTTATCTTCCACCCAAAGATGCCATTGGGAGTGCAGGGGACAATTTGGTTACACATGTGAAAACATGGTAAGCAACTCTGCTGCTATGTAAAAGAGACAGCAAGACAACAAAATGGTCAAAATGCCTGGGGGGTTGCAGATGCATGAGCAACTTGAAATGCAGCAGGTGCGTGCTCATCTGCCCATAGACACACACTTCTCCTGAAGAATAAAGCTTCCATTCCTTATTTATATGAAATACATACACTTTGTAGAGGTGTGGTTTGGGGTGAGGTATGTTGTATGTCTGCTCTGTGACCCGCTTTTATTTCTAAAATCACAAAGTTCTTTAAACGCAGGACTTCAAATAAAGAATTAAGTGGTGCCATTATATAGATCTTTATTTTACCATTTATAAACAACATGCATTGCACACCGCTTTTGCCAACAGAGGACTTCAAGACAAGCACAGCATTACAGAAAATCATGTAATCTATAATTCATTCACAGAATAGTACAGCATGTACTCAGGCATTTCCTCTATTGAATACACAGCATTCTTCTGAGATTAGCTTGCTACTATGTCATTTTAATTATTGGATATTCATTCATTCAATAAAAATAATAAAAAAACTTTCAAACAACTGCACATGCCCACAACTTTGAGAACTCAGAAACCTGGAGCTCTTAGAAACTCTGCCATTAGGAAAGACGTGTGGGAGATGTGTTATACAAACTTTTCACAATAAGCTCACTATTTCTGACCTCTTCTATAAAAGCTACTACTTTTTAGCAATCTGAAGTACTGTGTGTTGCATTGGAACTGGAATGTAACTATTTTCCACAGTTATCAATGTTCTTCCAGAAAACTGACAATCTTCTGCAACTTTCAAAACTCATTCAATTGTTCCTTGAGAAAAACAATTAGCATTTAAAAGAGTTTGAATTGTACTTCCCATCAGAAGGATGGCTTTAAGTGGGACAAGTGAAATACATAAAGCAATACAGCTGGATGGACTTTACCACTCCTCCTGTTACCCTGAATCTTATGTGGTCATCTTGGGCCACAAATCAGTAGCAGAGGCAAGGCCACTCTCTATGCAATTCTAAATATAGAAATCTCATTAAATATTAAAACTTCTTGCATTATCCCTAACTCCAGGGACATCATATTTAATAAACAAAACTTAAAGCAATGGCATACATTACTGATTTCAAAATTGCAATGAACAACAGCAGTAGCAACAACCCACTATAGCTACAAGTCTTTTTTTTTCTTTTTTTTTTTAGAGAGTATTATCACTGATAAGGTGTATGGTGGTCTTGCCCTGATCAGATGAACTCACACAGACATCACAGGTGTGCTCTAACCATGTCTCTTACTGGTTGGAGAAGGGTGGCTGCAATGGTACCCTCCACCATACTACATACACGAGACTACTGAACAGGATCTGCTGCTCCCATGGCCTTGGGAAGTCTGAGGCTAAAATAACTGGTCCACTTGTAAGAGAAGAAGCATACCTTAAAATATTCTATCAGGGGCTGCTGTGAGGGGTAGTTTAGCCAATTCAAGGCATTCTGCACAGTTTGAACAAGACAGATAGACAGCAGGCATAAACAGAGTATTCAGTCATCACAGAATCACAAGAATAATTTAGGTTGGGAAGCACCTCTGGAAGTCACCTAGTTCAGCTCCCCAAGGAAAGTAGGGCCAACCTCCAAGTCAGAATCAACTTCAAATTTAGATCAGCCTGCTCAGAGTCTTAGAGACTGAGTTTGAAGTAGTATGGTATGGTAGTGTTAAACCACACCACAACAGTATGGCTTTTGATTTTATATCCATCTTCAGATAAAGTGCTGGGGATGATTATTAGAGTTAATACACAGAATGACAGACTACAGTATTCAAAACCCAAAGGAATGTTTTATTAATTCCTCCTTAGATTGTATGAGCCACTTCTTTCAGGTTAGTAAAATTACATTCATTCTTCTGTTATTTTATAGCAAACTGCCAGCCTTGCTGAGCTTTTCACAAATACATGTCAACATCAAATCCGAGCAATGATCCAGATCTTCTAATGAGGAAGCTGCTTTTGAGCTAGCAATTTCCCCTTGGAACAGCTCCTTAGATTCTGAACAAGGAGATACCATCCAAGACTATTCTGGCGTGTCAGTTCAGATATCTGCATCTAATGTGTAATTAAGGTTAAGCCCCTTGAAGTGCTACCGAATGAACAGCCTCTGATGCTGTTTTTATTTTAAGAACAAATTAGAACAAAATTACAAGCATAAAACTAGACTCAAGTTGTTTACTGCACTATGCTACAGGCTAAGCTTACCTTCACTGTTTGCTCATCACAAAGTTTAATATACATTCAGAGACTCTGTTGCATGCATTTCCTGGAGAATGTTTTGTCTCTCAAACACTCATGGACAGTTCTAAAAGAGCATAATATTCTTGAAGAAAACTGAATGTTGCATGAAGAAATCCACAGGTTGTAAAGTAACAAAGCCATATACCCCCACATTCACCAGAATGAATACAGTTAATCAAAACCATTCACATGTATTTTTGTATCTGCTGTTTTCACAATAAACTGAAAGGCTGCAAAAGAGCCATTGTTTTCTATGAATAGCATATACACATATTTAAGTCAAAATAGACAATGTTCACCTGCAGGTCAGATTCTATGGAGCCCTTTATTTCTTCTACAGTATATTTGTGTACCTTTGATTTAAAGAGCTATAATGGCTGCAGTCTACTGCACAAATTCAAATTTACTGTTATTAATCTGCAGGAAGAAGACAAGTACCTGTACAGGTATAGATACACCAGGCAGCTTTACACAGGATGCATTTAATATTAATGCTGTGACAGGAATAAATATTCATATACAACTCTTGATAAATCTGTAAATGAACCATCACAAACTAGACGTAATGCATTTCAAATGAGGCCTAAAAAAATAAATTTGTTTAAAGACCCACAAGTTTAAAATACAGTTGGTCTAAAGACAACTTGTGCATTAGCCCAGGTAAGCTTTGATCACAGAAAATAGTTATATGCCCAGACAGGGGGTGAAACTACAGAGCTTTACAACTCCATTTCTGAATTTCAAGATTTTTTTATAACTAAGCTTTCCACACTGGCAACTTTTTTAGTTTTTCATCTCCTAAAGCTGCTGCTAGTGAGAGATTTACACAGGCCCTAAAGACTCAGGGAAAAAAAGAAAAAAAAATTAGAGATGAGATATTTTACAATTTTCAGGCATCAAAAAATTATTTTGACTCACTATTTTATATCCTTGAACCGTAATTATTGTGAAGTACTTACACAAGTTTAAAAGCAGTATGTGAACAAACAATAACCCACAAGTTACAAAAAAGTCAATGGAACAGTGAATGAATGTGAAAACACGCTCCAAGCACTAGCACTGCTCAAGGAAAAACGAGACTATTCCCTGTTACAACAGCCAATGCAACCATGCTCTTGCATTTCCTTCTGCTCTCCACTACCAAGCTGCCCTTCTGACAGCAGTCAGGGGTCCTACATCTAATTACAACAAAAGTTTTTAATTAAACCTCGAATATGCTTCAACAGCTTCTAGCATGAGCTTGCCCTTGATGGTGCCACTTGAGGTGCTCTCCTTCAAGGGATGATGAAGCAAATCTCTCAAAACCATGGGTGAAGATGCCTTTTTTCCTGTGTGTGCTGCTCCTTCTGTCAGCTAGCTGCAAAGCTGCCTGCACCAGTATCAAGCTAAAAGAGCTTTCCCTGTGGGAGCTCTCCACTATCTCCAAAACACTGCTTGTTGGATTCACAATGTAGGAGGAAAGTGCACTTAAAATATTAATGCCTGCACACAAAATGGTCTCAAATATGTGCCCAATCCAACCCGGTGAACTCAGTGGGAGCCCTCCTACCGGCTTTAATAGCAATCATAGCATGCTAGCAGAAGGCAAGAGGAAAACAGTGCAGTTTCTCATATTTCAGGTCTGGTCAGAATGCAGTACTCTGTGTTGAACATGAGCAAAGTGAAGGGTTTATCCCAGTTACCTCAAGTAAAACAATCATTCACTTCTTCCACAGTAGCTTGTGAAACTTGGCTCTACTAGACTGGAAAGTATTTGAGGAAAAGTGGTAAAGCTCATTCAAGGAACTTGAATAAAACTGGATAGGCAGGAATTTGTGCACATGATAGAAGGCACCAGCAGAGGACAGATCATATTTTCAACACACAGCATCCAATGAAAACTACATCTCATTCCTATCCATCCTCACCCATTCATCTTCCACATCCCCACAGACAGACAGGTGACCAATAGAGGAACAAGAGAGATTAGTGTCCTTTTATGCTGTTCCATAAGCTGTCCTGCTTCTCCTCCCGTCCCACTTTTGTGTGTGTGTGTACACATGCATGCGTGACGGGGACATGGAGCCGGGGGGAACCCAGCAAAGTGTCTGGAGGTGGGGGGGATTTGAAGCAGGTTCTCATTCAAGCCATCTGAAAAGTCTTTCTGTAATCAAGGGGATACTATTTCAGGAGACAGGGAGAAGGGGCAAAGGATTCACGTTGCTAAGGAGACACGTAGAAGCTGACATTCCTACATAAATTTCCATTTATACCAGGGAAGGAAAAGAAAGCACTCCAAACTTTGTGCAGATGCCCTGGTAACTGACTGAAACCAGCATTTCTTTACAATGCATTTTATGTTATTAAAAACAAAATCCCAAACAACATTGAAACCCTCAAATATTACTGCACGTGACAGAAAAAAAAAAAAAAAAAAAAAAAAAAAAAAAAAAAAAAAAAAAAAAAGCAGAGGAACCTGTGTAATTCCAACTCAAACTGAGATCAGTTATTTCCCAGAACCTATACAAGGGCTTCAGAGAATAGAGGAAAACAAAACACACCGAGAATGTAGTCAGTCCTTTGCTCTCCTTCCCAAAACACACATCTTGTCCCTGCACGATTTACCCAACCGAAGAGCACAGCAATCCAAACAGATGATTTATCAAAGCAAGTGTGTGTGTGGACAGGAATGGGGATGAAAATGATGTGGGGGGAGACTGACTGCATTTGTCAGTGTTTCTATTGGGGCTCCAGAAGTTGCTATCAGGCATAAAGTAAATAAAACCACCCATGAAAACCAAAACAATTATCGTACTACAAAAGAATTTACTGAAAAAAAATCAACAGGCAGCTCAGCTTGTTTTTAAAATTCACAACCCGCTTTTGAAGTACTCCAAGCAATAGTGAAAAGACGTTTAAATAAATAACAATCCGTGATCAAAGACCTAAAAAGGTGGAGAACGAATGAACATCAAGAAACCACAACGGGGAGTGTGGCATGAAGGCAAAGGAGCGTGAAAGACGATGGGGAGATCAGTACGTGCTGGAGAAAGACACACACGAGCACACCCGGCGTGATGGAGAGAGTCCGAGCTCAGGCGTCCCTACTCTGGACAAAGCAGCAACCAGTTTAGGAATCCCCAACTTTCCTAAATCAGAGGCTTCTCAGATGGGGGCGGAGGGCAGTTATAAGATACTCGATCCCAAACAGTTTCTCACTGTATAGGGAAGCCACCACACGGGGGAAAAAAAAAAAAAAATCAAAACTAGTTCAAACTCGGGCTCTTTTGTGACAATAAATACCACGGCACATAGGGAGCCCCCTCTCGCTGACTGAAGCCTCCCTCACCCCTCCCGCAGCCTGGGCACGATCCGAGCACGGGCGCTCGGCGCTGCCCCTCCCTGGGAGCGCCGCCGCCTCCGCCCCAGCCCGACCGCCGGCGAGATGCGGTCGGGGAGGCTGGGGGGAGGACGGGGAGAAGGAGGAGGATGGGGACGGGTGAAGAGGCTCAGGAAGGGAGGGAAGGGGTACGGAGGGAGAGAGGACAAAGGTGCAGGTGACTCTCCAGCGGCAGCGGCGGCCGGCGCGGGGAGCCGGGCGGGGACCAGGGGCGGCAGCGGGCGAGGCGGGGAAGCAGCGGGGACCGCGGGGCACGGCCCCGGGCACTGCCCCAGTCTGGGGGGACAAGCCCCGGGAAGGGGCTGGGATACAGTCCCGAAGGAGACAAGGGTGAAGGAGAGGCAGCTCGAGGGATGCTGGTGGGTCAGCCAGGGCACGGCGAGGGGACGGAATTCTCAGTGCCCGGGGTGCGGCCAAAGGAGAGGGAGGCGGACGAGGAGGGGGGAAAGCAGCGAGGGCCGGCGGCGGAGGGGAGCGGAGCGGGGCCGGGGGCAGCGAGGGCAGCCGAATCTCACCGCTGTGCAGCGTCGACTCGCAGAGCCAGCTGTCCAAGTTGCCGGGCTTGCGGCAGGACTCCCAGAGGGACAGGTAGTACTGGTGGTCCGCCGTCACCCAGGCGGGGCTCAGCACGGCTCCCAGGTCCAGGCACAGCGCCAGAAAGATGCACACCAGCCCCACCAGCTTCAGCGGGGTCAGCACCGAGACGCGCACCTCCTCCATGCCGCTGCCGGCGGAAGCCATGGGGCCCAGGGGAGACGAGGAGGAGGAGGACGCGCTGCCGCCGGCCCCGAGGGGAACAGGAGCGAGAGCCCAGCTCCGCGCAGAAGGGGCGGGCGGAGGGAGAAGCGGCGAGACCAGCGCTGTCTAACGGCGGCGAGCGGCGTTCGCAGGCGGCGGCAGCGCCGCTCCCTCCCGCCCTCCTCCGCCGCGCTCCCGCCCCGGTGTATCAGGTGCAGCAGCTCCCCCGGCCCTCCGGCGCCGCCCGGCCCGGCCCGGCCCGGCGGGCTCCTCCCCGTGCCCGCCCCCGCCGGGGAGGCCGGGCCGCGCTCCGCGGGG
>VXBN01004790.1:86515-102002 GCA_013397395.1 Sinosuthora webbiana | reverse complement strand
GCCCTCGGCCGCGCCGGGAGCGGGAGAGGCAGCGGCTCGGCCCCGGGTGTGGCCGGGCACTGAGGGGGTCCCGGGCCCGCACCACTGGCATCGCTACGGCGAGGAACCGGGCGAAAGGAAAATCCTGCCTTGGATGCTGGATTAGCCGTGCCTGACCTTGATTCTTATTCTGGAGTGACCTTTAAATCACAAGTTATTAGTGGAGGGTTTTAAAAAATAATTCAGCGTTTCATTATTCGTGTGTGGACTGACCTGAGATTCGCGCTTCCCTCTCCCGTCAGCGGCGTTGCTGATCCCAAATTAAATCTTTGAGGAAGGATAAGTACTTTGCCGGGTTTCCATTTAGTCTCTGTTTATTTTGTTTAATTAGCACTGAGGTGCTGAGAATGTCAAGGGCAAATGTTTAGGTTAGTTATTAAACAAGGTACTAGTATAATTCACTGTCTGAAGCAGCTCTTCCTCAAGATACAAACACACAGAGGCACGAAGGTTGAGTGTAATGTCCATAAAAGATTATTAAAAAAAAGAAGAGCAGGAAGATTCAACCTGCGGATTTTAAAGTGAATGTGGCTACTTATATTTGAGGGACAACTATAGAGTGGGAAGAAAAAAATTTAGCCAGAAAATGCATTATCTAGTGAAGAAACAGGGAAAGTCTTGCCCGTAAATGCTAATTATTATATCCCTATTAATAGTATTTAGAGGTTGTTTGGGGTTTTTTTTAACCTTCTAACTATAGGAATGTTCACATTAATTTACAAAGGTGCAGGATGAAACTGTAGTGGTTTGCACAACTTCCTTCCGAGTTTAATTTCATTCTGTTCACAGTTTAGGGCTGAAACAGAAAGAAAAAATATTATTTACATGACAAACTTCTCGGAGCACAAACAGCTTTGCTCCTACAGCTGCTCGTAGGAGTTAGCATATGAGGTCTAGTCCTGGTTTCCCAGTGGTGTTAAGTTAGAGAACACTTACAGCATATTGCAACCATTTCTCCTTTTCTTTCTCCTCTGCTAGAAGCACAACCACCAAAGCTCAGTACCCTGATGCCATAGCATGTGTATCACAGTGCATATAAAGACTATGATGTTAGCAGAAGTTTGGTGTATTTCTAACAGGCTCTTGGCCATAGGTATCTGTGAGTTCAACTACCAGCAGTCTGTCACTAATCCTGAAAAAGAAACACATTTCCTTGAGCTGTTGCTGCTAGAACTTGGAAGGAAATTAGAAATTTGGGGGTGGAATTTTGTGGAGTTTGTTGCTTTTTGGATTTTTTTAATGTGTGGTCTTACTTCAGTAGATATGTACCAGACATTAATATGTTGACCAGTTAGTTTGTTTGGGTCATGTTTCTGTTGTCTCCCAAAAATAAAGAGAGAGAGAGAGGAGTTCAAAACTACATGAAGTGCAGAATCATGGTTCTGATCTAGTATTTCAAATAAAAGGGAGAGAAAAAGTAAACAGTTTGCTAAAATATGTGAAAACTTGTGATATTGTATACAGAAATAACACCGGCACCTATAGTTAATGTTGCCAGTACTTTCTGGCAGCGAAAACTCAGTTTTTACTTTATTAGACCTTTGCTGTTTGGGCTGGAGTTGCTTCTACAAGATACCTGCCTCAGGATGATTTTTGTGTTTAAGAGTTTATTAGCCAAATTTCAGTCATATGTAGTGTTAAAAAATAGACATTTTCACCATCTACAGAAAAAAAAAAATATCCCAAAGACTTCATCATTTTACTCAGTGAGAAGCAAAAGGTTAACCTACAGCCTCCCCCCCAAAAAAACCCTAAGCACAGCCTGCACACCTCAGTACAGTGTGCTGTGCTCGAGAGAGATGCTTTGGTATCTTACAGTCTCCAAAGAATTCATCAGTGGTGAGTGTGTTGCATCCATTTACAGCTTCTCTGTCTGGATGAAGGATGTATCAGCAAGTGGATTCTTGGGCAGGCTCCAGCCTCCCCCTTCTGGCCACCCACTGTTCCCAATGTACCTCAGAGAGGCTGCTGGAGCCCACTCTGGGAGTGAAAAGGACCAGGGACATGTCAGCCCACCCTAAAGACACTCTGCTCACAGAGCTTATTAAAAACAGCCGGTGGGATCGCTTGTCCTAAGGCACCATCCAGCACTGAGGGTTCAAGGGTGAGGGAAGCCTGGGCTTCACAAAGGGCAAGGAGGGCTGGAGAGAAGGCAGAGACAGTACAGATGCACAAGGGAGATTAAGTGAGTAGAGGCAAAATGGGAAAAGACAGCGAGAAAGCTGAAGTAGCAGAGTTCATAACAAAGTAACAAGCACCATTGCCTCAGAAATTTCTCTTTGACTTAAGTATTGTGACTATCCCTTTTCCTGTGGTGGATGGATGTGAAATCAACTGCAAAAGTCTGCCCTGCCTCCCTGGGCAGTCAGTCCAGAGAAGGAACAGTCACTGAAACTATTAGTTCAAGTGATAAGGATCTCCTCTGTGTCCCCAGGAAGACCTGACCTTTGCTGATGACATAACTTGTGGTTCAGTGCAATTTCACGCAGTGTGCCTTTCATCTGTACAAATAATTCTTTGAAATGTCTGGATGACTTACCTGGTTTCATGTTCAGAGCTCAAACTGGAAAATGAAATCAATTACAAGGATGTTTCTAACATGTAAGATATCAAAAGCTTGTTGAATATTTCCAAATACCAGGTGCAAAGCACGGCCCACTTTTACCATCAGTGGGCTGTTCCAATGAATCTCAGTAAGTCTGTACATGAAACATCTCTCAGGAAACAGGAAAAAATACACTATCTCTAAATCTAACAGAGATGTTCATTACTGTTTATGAGAAGCTATATGCTTAAGTCACAAAGATCATATAAGTATTTCAAGAGAATTAATACCATTGTATTTGATAAAACGTCAGTATAGAGATAAAATGCAATGAATAAATAGTAAAGGTTCTAAAATCTACTGTCTGCCTGCTTCATTTCCTTGGAGAGGCAGGGATCCTCGGGAAACAGCTCATGCTCATGTATTAATTAGTATGCCACCATTTACATTAGTCAGAGCACATGTAGAAACAGCTGAATTAAATCCGTCTAAATCTTGTCATTCCCACACTTCTAAGTGCCACACTTTGGAGCAACAATATCCTTTGAAGTACAATATATTATTCTACATATAACTTGAAATGGAACAATTCTAATTTAAAGCATTTCCAATGAGTACTATTTTTCCAAGACACATAAAGATGTTATAAAAGTGAGCTGCTACTACTACTACTGTTGTACTAGTCCATGTGTCTGGCACCACCATTTTTGTGTCTTCAGGTCAGGAAATAGTAAGATGTTCTTGAGCCTTTACTTCTCCAGGCTCATCAATCCCACCTCTCTCAGTTTGGCTTATACAGAGTGTTCTGACCATCCTCACTGCCATCTGCAGGACTCACTCAGCATGACTGTACCTTTCCTGCACTGGGCACCCAAAATGCTGGATAGAGCACTCCAGAAATGGTCTTACAAATCCTGAACAGAAGTGGTGAATCACCCTCGTGGGTGATTGTGTTTTTACCAAGGCAGCCCAGGATGCTGTTGGCCTTCTTCACTGCAAGGGCACATTGGTGGTGTTTGTTCACCTCACTGCCCATCTTGATCACCAGGTCATTTTTATTCAGAGCTGCTGTACTGCTGTGTGGTATAATCCTCTCTATGGTGCAAGGTTTGCATTTGGATCCTTGACCTTTGTGAGATTCCTGCCAGATCATTACTGCAGCCTGAGCAGCTCCTTCAGAATCCCAGTCCTGCCTCCAGTGCACTGGCTGCTCCTCTGGCTCAGTGCCACCTGCAAATTTGTGGAGAGTTGCTTCTCATGCCATCCCAAACCACAACTGCAACAACCACATTCCTTGTCAAGGGTCCTTCCAAGTCGAAGAGCTGAAGGAATTGGCCTCAATATGATGGACTCTGCATAAGGGAAAGTGAAGGATTCAAGCCTTTTCCCTCTTCTGCCATGAACAAGGCTCTTACAGGAGGGCAGTAGCAAACTAAGCCCAGTCCCACAGCTGCCTCTAATATCAATTTTTGCAGACTCAATAGGGAAAGCTGTGTGACAGAGTTCCCCTGAGATGGTTCCAGCCTTGCAACCTTTCAACAAGGATCCAAGCAAGCAAGACGATGATTTCTGTGGGACCTCCATCCCACATACTATCTTAGCACCAGACCCCGTGATAGTATCAGGAGGACTGAGGCAGCAGTTCTGTTAGTTTTCTCTGAAGTGGGGTAGGGTCTGAATTATGCATGGGCTGAGGTCACTGCTGCTAACATGCTTGGTTTTAAATTAGACTCTAAAGCCAAATAGCACCCAAACTGGGCAGTACAGCACCACTAAGAGCTGCTGCATTTCCCTTATCCACAGTGAACCTGTCACTACATGGCAGAAGAAAACCTTGGGTGGTTTAGTACTGGCTGTGACACAAAGTGCACAGTCACTATGAAAAAAATGAGGCAGATACTGAAAAAGCGTGTGAAAAGTTTATCTTAGTAGGAATGGAAAATAGTGTTATGTCCATGCAAGAAAACAAAATGTGTTTTGAAAACTGTGATGAAACAGAATATGACATATCAAAGAAAATAAAAAAGGTGAGTAGAAACTACTCTTTGCACCAGGTGGTACACTCATACCAAGGGGAAATATATATTTAAGCCAGTGACAAACTGAAAATTCAATGTGACTGATTCATCCAAAACTAAGAAAAGGAGCATCATTGCTACAAATTTTAATATCCTTTTCACTTCTTTTCTTTTTTCTTTCCTTTTCTGCAGAGGCTGGGATTGTAGGAACATTATCTCCTGATATATTGTCACCCCATATAGCCAAATGAGCTACTGTGCAACCTCCCAGACATCATATCTGGGAAAGTATATTTGTTCTGCTTGTTGATGCCTGTTGGAATTTCTTTCACAATGTTTTGAATCTTTCCCCAAATCGTTGTCATTTGTACATCTGACTGAGTGCATTTCCTCACTCATATATTTTAACACTTTTCATATGCCCTCGAGCATCAACAGAAATGTATTTTTCATTGGCTGAATTGATGTTGCTGTTTTTTCGTTGCATTTGTAATGTGACATTCGTTTTTGTTTTGTGTTTTTGTTTTTTTTCTTCTAGTACTCCACTTTAAATGACAAAGTATTTAAAGAGGGCAAGCTGGTTCATTTTATTCTGCCATATTAAGAGAATGCTTCTAACTTCAATGTTAGAGCTAATCTAATTAAAATTAATGACAAAACTCAGCAAAAAAGGGATAAATTGCTGTGCTCTTTGATTACTTTGGTTAACATGAAGGTCACCTAGAAAACCCTTTTCCCCCAGCATCCATCCTGTGGTTCTAGCTCTCCTGCTAGTGGGAGGGACAACCAAGCCTGGAAGTTTTGCTGCTATTCCAGGTGTGACCCATCCCAGTTCTGTGCTCCCTCAGGCTTCTTTTTTACCTTTCTGTGGTCCACTTGGCATTTGACAAAGGCACCAGGCCTGTTCTCCAGCAGCAGTCCTGCAGTTCCCTCTCCCTAAACTCCAGTCCTTTTGTCCCCTTGCATTTCCTCTCTTTCTGTATTGCCCTTAGTAGAAATGCAGATGAGGAAGGGGAAGGCTGATCGTTGAGGACAATCCTATTACTGATCTAGCAAGGCTATTGTATTATTATAATATGTCAGAATTTCGGTCACAGGCTTTGTGCTGCCTCCAAGCAAATTGCTCAGCTTTTTCTCCTAAATGAGGGAAAGGACACTCATCTGGCTGGGGTGTTTTTTCAAACCCTGTCTGTCACTTTTTTGGATGCCCTGAGATTCTGTAGAAAGTGTTTTACATCCATTTCTTGTAATCTCTTCTGTCAGACTAACTTCATGCATGTTTAACATTTAAGAAAAAGAAAATTGAGACCTAGCAGTTCCCTTTCCTCCTGCTCCCTCCTCCACACTGTACACTCACCACTTGTTTTTAGCCAAGAAGTGGTGCTTCACAGCTCCAGTTGCTTTGTTATTCATATTAAGACTGCCAGTAAAAGAGTTTCATTTGGTTTCTGTCAGTCATACAAGAAGTAGTGAAAATAAAAGTGAAGGGAAGCTTGAAATCAGAAATACAGCCAAGAAAGTTTTGCATTGAGAAGTCTCAAAAACTTCATTTCTTAACAGAATCGAATGCAAAGCAAAATAAGGTGATCAGTTTTTAGAAGATTGAGAAAGTAGTGGCTATTTATGAGGACTTTTCTCTAGATCTATTTTTAAGTGGTTTTTTTTTTTTTTTATTTTTTTTTTTTTTTTTTCCCCCCCAAAATGCTCTGTTTTCATAAGGAAAAAAAATACACACAAAACCAAGATTCAGAATGAAAGCAGAAGAATTGTTTTGACTCGAAAAATCAGTTTTAGACAAAGAAAATAAATTAAAACTCTCTCTTGGAAGGTGACTTATATTTTCCTTTAACATGTGTGTCTCTCCACTAGCTGGCCAGGTAAATTGCTCAATCCCCTAGTCCACTTAAATCTGGACAGTGAAATTCCACTCTTGAAATCACTGAAAAAACAGTGACTCACTTTTCCTAAGTCTGTTTACCACAGTCCTGTGTTTCTTCCTTTACTGGATGTCTCCACATTAAGAAATATGGAGAAGGAAAGAGGCTGTCATGATCTATTGAGAGATGTCAAGGCACCTTTGATGTTTTCAGGATCCTTGTTCACTTGAAGTAAAACATTAGTTATGAAATGATGGACCGAAGAGCTGGTGAAGAATGTGAAATTAGTAGAAACGATAGTACAATGCATCTTACAAAAATTAAATTTGTCATTCAAAAGACAAAAATAGCTCATTCTGATGTCCAGTGTATTAAATCTACCTTCACTGGAGCACAAAGCATGTACCAGTCAATTACTGATTAAGGGAAAAGCTATATGTCAAATACAGTATATGATAGATTGAAGAAAAATCACTTTGACTAGCATGAAAATTAAACCCAGTCCCAGATTCTTTGTGTACCCCAGTCTCTTACTGAGTTGAGTAGATGAATACATTAGGAATGCACACTAGTTCAGAACAAGCACTGGTAAGAAATAACCCATACCCTTCTGCAGTATCCATTCCCCTTTCTCCGCTCTTATCCCACTACAGGGGGAAACATTTGTGTTTTGGCGTTGTTTTTTTAGAAATCAATAAATTAAAAAAAAATTTCAACTTCCTTTTCAGTTTCAGGAGTGCAGGGCTGCACTGAGGTTTTCCTTTTTCGTTTATCACTGACAGAAATATTATATAATCCCCACAGCTTTCTGTCCTTATGGGACCACAGTGGGATGGCAGCCAGCTGCTGGCAGCGGTGTGGCTGGTGTTGCCCTGCTGCTGGAGCCTTGGCTGTGAGCAATGCCTGCACAGACACACACAGAGCAGATGTCTGTGGCACACTGCTCGTTTGGAGATGAACCATTTCAGACCCTTCACACTGCTCATCCCCGTGTCTCCAGAACGTGGGCTGGAAATTGCCTCTCTGTTTTGAGTGGGATTCATCTGTCTGAAGAGCCCCATTGGTGCCAGGAGTGAAGGGACTGATTCACAAATGGATGCAGCCTGAATGTACAAGGAGCATCAGGAAGCCAGGGAGCCAAGTGCTGAGGGCTTGCCTCTGCCTGGAGGCAGCTGCAGGTTGGCAGTGCAGATCTGGGGGCTGGGAAGAAAAGACTCCATGGCCTTGTTACATCACATGTCTGGCTCTCTAAAAATGGCATTTGGGACCCAAAACCCAATGGGAAACAGTGACACCATACTGAAAGCAAATTGATTCCCACCACTGTGAAGTAAGGGTGTGAGATGGGAGTTGGTTGAAGAGTTGGATCTTCTTTTCAGCCTACATCACACCTATCCCACTACCCTGCCTCCCCACTGAAATAGCAGGCCTGACAGGGAATTCTCTGTGGGAATGCCAATGATTTTACATCACTGTTGGGTCACCCTCTCATCTATAGCAATTCACTTTGTTTTGGTAGAGAAGAAAATACTGTCTAGCCTCTTTCAGTGCTTTATAGCACCCATTCCCACTCTACAAGAAGTACTCACATACTTTAGGTTAGACATGTCTTCAGTGCCCCGGCAGATGGAGGCAGATGTTTCCTTCCTTGTGCTCCATCTGCCAGGAGAACAGGGCTGGAACCAGTCTCACAGGCTGCCAGAAGAAAGCTAGCAGAGAGCAGACACTTTTAAATGCTGAAGATTTTGGCCTGACTATTACCAAAGAAAACAGAAATTAATTTCAAAGTATTTCCCCATAAATCTCCATTCCTTGCTATTTTAAGTGAGCTACGCTGTTTTGTTGTGTACGACCACACAAAGTTTTAAATTTATGGGGTTGTTTTTTTGGGTTTTTTTTTTGCTTTTTTTAATAAGTTTCAGCTTTATGGAAATTGTGTGACATCCTTGAAGGCTGGGATCAGATCCAAACTGTCTGTGCCATAATTATTTTCGAAACTTGCTGAATTTTGTGTCAACTTTAACTCAACGCCAATATTTCTGTTTCACACAAAAGCATCAGATGGTGCTGTGTATGAACAAGTGCATGTGGACATGATAAACTAGCACCTCCATAATGACTTGGAGTGACTCCATGTCCCTGGCTTCAAAAATATGCAAATTTGGGTTTGTCATAGTGAATTTTTCTCTTCCCACTCCAAGAAAGAAGCAAGAAGAATGTGAATTTCAAAATGTAGTAGCAAAATGTGTTGGTTTTTACAAATTGACTACTTAATTAAAATGTATGGATTCTATGGCAAGAAAAATACTTCCCAGTGTGGGGAGGACACAAAGGACTGTTGTGAGAATTAGAAATAGACATGCAATTTGGAGACAATAATTTCTGTCCAATATTCAGGAGTCTTCCTATCTCACATCCTTTTGAAATGATGACTCTGATTTTAACTCTCTCCATTGGTTTATTTTTTGTACTAATGAGTCATATGGATTTGGTCTTGCCTTTGGTAGCTGTTATATTTGCATTTGGGAACTTTATAAAACAACCTAATATGTAGCAGGAATTTAATAAGATTTTATGAAAGCTCCTGGATCAGGCTGATCTTTCCTACTCAGGTGTCTGGGAACTCTGCCTTTTTTCCATGCTTCAGAACTATGTGGTTTTACTTTGGAAAGAGACTACAGAGAAATTAAAAGAAAATACAGCCTTCCAAACAGCCTTCCAAATCCCTTTGCACAGCTAGTTATGAGGAAAGCTGATGAAATGTTGGGGAGGTAATTGGGAGAAATGCAATGAAAGATTAAGAAGGCTGGAGTGGAAGTTGAAGATGGGTGGGGACTAAATGTCCAGGATACTGTGCAGGAAATGTCAAAATAAAAATTAAAAAAAAATAGAATACCAGAAATACCTTCAAAATGATGAAAAAAATTAATAAGTTCAAGGAGGTATTCAGACTGTGCAAGAAGTGGCAGCAAGGTTCAAGTGCTAACATGAAACTGCAGAAATGTCACTGCAGTACAATGGGATTTGTAATCCCTATCCCAGTGGTAAGAGTAGTCAGTTGTAGAAACTCAGATACACACAGATGTTACTGAGTTCTAAGGTTTGGACACCTGATTGTCTGTATGCTCTCTGTTACTGACATGGAAAATATGGATTACTCATAAAGATGCAAATATCAGTGCTCATTTAATAGCCATGTCATATTAAAAATGGAATGTTCAAATGAGAATGGAATGAGTCAAAAAACAGATGGATTTTTTTATTTTGTAATGCAGTTCACAGTGAGATCAAACTGTGAGTATAGGGCTTTAAGAAGGATATGGGCTAGGATAGATAATATATGAAAGGCATCCCAAGTTGTCAAAGTCTAATACTAGTGAAAGCTGTAATTCAATTGAAAGTATAAAATAAACCAAAACAACATAAAAATGAAGCGCTGGATTGTATATGGGACCATCAGAGGAGATACCACATCTGATAACAGCGAGGCTGTAAATATGAGGATGGCAGAACTGAGAGAAGCAATGGGACTAAGCTCATATCATGGCAATGAAAAGCCATAAAGTGGGAGGGCAAAGAATATTTATGGGAGGAAAGGCATTGAAAACTGCAAAAGATATGGGAAGACACCAGCCTATATTTTAAATAATAGATATGTCATGCAAAAGAGGCAGAATGAAGGAGATGAAATATTGTGCAATAACACATCCGGGTCACCTAGAAACCCACAGAACTGTCGTGGATTAAATGCTGTTACTGGAGGATTATTCCGTATTTCTTTACGTGGTACCAGGAAAAAAAGAAAAATGACAAAAACGAGTCTGCATTTAGGTAAAGGTGATTAAATTTGATTTAAAATATAAAATTGTAATCTGAACAGCTGTTAACTGCTGTCAAAAATACCAGCACACAAGGAAGAAAATATGTAAAACCCCAGTGTGACTATTCACTAGCCCATTAACAAATTAATTTTTTTTGAAGCTTTCAGAATACTAGGCAATGTGGCATTGTCTATAAGATTATCAGCCATATAAATTCTTCACATATCCCCTGAAGAATCTACACGACAGTATAAAGCAAAATATCCAAGAGATGTATGAGCAAATCTTTCAAGGGATTGAAAGAAGTGAAAAAAGAAAGGTGATGCTATCAGCACTGTCTTTACTTTAAGTTTCCTTCATTTCTATAATAAAGGTGCTTAGAATAGCATTTAAGTACTAAGAAATAAAATATTTTTTAAAATATTTTATTTAAAATTGAAAATTATTTTATTCTATCTGCATAACTGAGGAACTAAAAGAAAAGATAAAAATGGTCGTAAAATTAAAATGAAATTATGAAAATATAAAATTAAAGGATCTTCAAGTCCTTGGAGGATAATTTGGGATTGATAGACATTGATGGAGTGAGGGACAGGAAGGAACCTTTTACAAAAATAGGAAGTTTCTTTCTCAGGGGAACAAGAGCTACAGACTATTTCCAGTAACTTCTTATCTTATGAGAATGAGGCCAAGAAATAAGGACTAACCTCTTACCAGAAGACTCCTCTCTCTGTTTGAAGCAGCCAAAGAAGACTAAAAAGGAGCAGAACAATAAGAAGAGAGGAAAATTACTATTAGCTGCTTATGCCAAATTTCTGGAAGGCACATTTAGGCTCCCTTTCTATATGCTGAAGAGATCAATGTAATGAATACTTGATTTCCTTTCAGAGGGACTATGAAGTCTAAATGACTTTTTTAGCCATCCTATATCTCTAGGTCATAAAGTTTCTGACAATAGCCATATAGAAGATGATGAATTGATAGATTCCAAAATATTGTAATTGAAATTATGTACATCCTCTACAGCCAGAGAGGAAGATAATGCAGCAGGAGCTTTTAATTAGAATTGGTTTTATTTTGCATTAACATCTTGTTTAAAAAAATATGGGCTCTTCTATTTCATAAAATGAGACCTCTATATTATCCATATTCTGCTATATTTAAGAGTGATAATACAGGGAAAAAAACCAATGCTAATTTGTTAGTCCAAAGTCTTTCTACAACAGATAATGATGTGCCCTTCCTAAGAGCTGAATGTTGACTCTGCTCTGAAAACAGACTTGCAAAAGCCCTCAGTAAATAAGTATTTCTTCTATTGACTCTATGCCCTAAGAAGCGTGTGTTTGCTATTTACTGCTACCTGCATACTGAATAATTACACTCAATAAATTCCTTCCTGCTATGCTTTTCTCAGATGGTTGGATAAGATTAGTCACAGCAGAAGGTACCTCCATCCTTTTAAAAAGGCAATCTATTTTTTTCCAGAAATACAGGCATTCATTTAGATGAGGGAACTGCCTTATAATTTATTTTAAATTGCAGTGGGTTTTTTTGATCACCTTTTCACATACTTATTGTTGTGAAAAACAGTGTAAATAAATGGAAAAATTCATATTTCATGGTTTTACTTTAATTTTTAATGTATATATGCATATGCATATAAAAAACAACATATATTTAATATGCTTATAAACTGCCTATAAATACGTATGTTTACCACACATTTTCAGTGGAGGAAGAAAAGAGTCAGATTCATGTTCTTCTGTCTTGGTTAATGCCCCAGACGTACACATAATGTAGAAATAATTTAAATAGCATTGATGCCCACTATTCCTTTCAATTTACTTCATTGTGGTTCAGAATCCAACATTTAATTTAAGCACTGGTAAAAATGAGTGTCTGCAAGGAGGTTCTAATAGAGCAACATGTACCCAGGAGCAGGATGTGCTAAAGGTTCCTGTCTACCTACATGTCAATTTCTTGGTAATTGCACTCATAGGCAATGAGACTTAGTATAATTCAATTAAGCTTGATATAGTTCAAGATAAACAAATCAAAAGATATGGGCCTGTATATAAATGGCAAAAAAAATCACAATTGGCTGATAATTTTGTAACTTCATGCATTTTTATGGAACTCCTATAAAAGAGATCAGCTATCTTAGGCTCTCTAAAAAGCTCACTTGGAATGAAGGTAAACTTTAATTTTCTTGAAAGTGGGATTATCATTGAGTAGCTGCTATCCCTGTGTATTTGAAAGGTGTCCCACAGGACAAACAAAACTCCAATCCCTTAAATGAATCATTAACACATCTTCTTGTGACCACCTTGGTATTGTAGTTCTACTCAGATAAGTTTAGCCAAAGGAAGTACAACTATTAGCAGGGTTTCTGGTATTGTTATCCTCTGTCAGACTTTGTCTGTCAGCCAAAGTTCTTTTATAATAGTTGAACTAATAATTTTAGACCTGAACATTGTGCATAGATTGCTATCAGATGGTTACAATGAAGAAAGATTGCAGTGCTTAGCTCTGATACTTGGCGTGGCAAAAATTAATCATCATTTCTGCTAATGTCAGTCTCTGAAATGGTTGTGGCTCTCAGATCAGAGTCCTTTCTAAGTGTTTTTCCCCATGCAGAGACCATTATGCCAGAGAAATAACAAAAGGTACTTTTGATGTCTTAGGAAGGCTAACCTGAAACAGAGACTGGACAGAGCTAGAGAATAAAGTAGGGATTCATTGAAAGGCCTCTAAGATCCACCATGGGCAGGACGGGAGCCTGACCAGGGCTGCACCCAGGGTAGTCTAAGAATGGTTACAAAATGGCTGTCCTATCACAAGATCTTACATTTTTATCAATTTTGGTCCATTTGCATATTGGGGTTTAATTGTCCAATTACAGCTTCAGCTTATGAAGTCCCATCCTTCTTGTTTTCTCTCTTCAGTCCACCATTGTTTGTGCTTTTGGGCCTGAAAGTTGTCCTTGGTCTTCAGCAGGAAAAGGATTTGATTTGTCTACCTGCTCTGTGAAGGGAGCTCAGAACTACATCCCTAGGCAGCACAGAATCTGAAAAAACATGAAAGCTAAAACTTAAGGCATCACTTTGATGACAGGCAAAGAGGGTCACAACACTGGTGCTTCAAGACTTTTTTAATGGCAGTAATTTTGTGCAGGCAAGAGAATATGCACATATTCTTATGTACCAGTGGTAGCCATGCATACTACCAATGGTAGGCTCATTAATTCATCTCTTGTCAAGGTTTTAATGTTCTAATTCTTTTTGCAGCTTCACACATCTTCTGGTAATTAAAAACAACCACTTAGCAGAGCTTGGAAGGTCTCTGTGTATCTCACTTTAAAAACATTTGTTTGGGTGTCAGATATTTATATAGTTGCAGAGTCTTAAAAATATTATTTTTTAAATGCTTTCTTGTAGATATGTACAATCCGACTCATCATGATTAGGGGTCTAAGTCTGCTAATTTTAATGGCAAAACTCCAATTAAAATCACTGGAAAGAACACAAAGTCCTGGTGGCTTTACTACAGCTTATGTATATACACACAGAAATTGCTTTCATCCATCACTGATGCTCAACTGTCACTGTCTGTCTAGAGCTGGCATCATCACCAGTAAAACAGGGTTTTATTATTTGTCTTTAAGAGCAATCCCCAGACTTCTTGATGGATTAGTGGTTGCTGTATTATTTCCAGTGTTATAATGTCTTTAAGTGTACATCTTCCAATTTGAGATATGATACTTTTTCTCAAAAAAAACCCAAACCAAAATAACAGCAACAAAAAACGAAAATAAAATCAATCTCTTCTGGAAAATGATTTTTTTTTTTTTCTATATGAAAATAAATACAAAGAAAGTAACCAGGTCTGATTATGTGAATACTAACACTGGCAGGCAAGTGCTCTATTTAGTTCCCCATAGAATGAGGGCAAAAAGAATTTGCTCTGAGCACTGTCTACAAGTTGGGATTCTTCTTAAATAGTGCAAGAAACAATTCTCTACCAACCCTCTGGGCAGCTTTAAAATTATGGTTTGTGTTGAAGGGAAAGGGGAAAACTGGCCCAAAAAATACTGCTGGGTGAAGACATCCCCACCCAGCCATGATGAGGGGAGGAGATGCAGAGGAGCACAGCATTTTGCCACAGCAGGAACNACATCCCCACCCAGCCATGATGAGAGGATGAGATGCAGATCCTGGATGAGGAGCTGGTGGATGTGGCTGCAGCCCTTGCTGAGGCTCACATGTGGAGCAGAAATCCACTTTGCGCTTGCTGGTGACAGCTTTTTGTTGGAGGAGTAGAGCATTTTGCCACAGCAGGAATAGAGCAGCAGATCTCCTCAGAGGGTGCCTCTCTCANGATCTGTTTGATAAATCCAGCTGTGACCAAAACGAACGGGCCGTTTCTCTGTAATCACTTGTCTGTTGTCTCATGTTGCAGCATTTACTGTTTTTTTCTTTTTTTGCTGTGTAATAATTATCCTTTATCTGAAAATTAGAAACAAGCTTCTTAAGCTCTCAACCTCAGCTCCACAGGATTAGATATTATCACTATGTTTTCTGACATCTATTTCAAATGTTTCTTTTTTAAAAAAAAAACTTTTCTTCTTTGAAACTAAAGGAGGCATTCTTGACTTTATTTTCTCCTCCACTAAATGAAGAGTAATACATTTAAAATTAACGGCCTGTTAGACCAGGCAGAGCAGCCAACATTCCCATGACTTTGGACACCACCAGTTGGTCTCTAGGAAAATGTTGTGACTTATAGGCACATTTTAGTCCTAACTATAATGAGTTTTGAGAAAATAGTGTGATATAAGCCTGGGACCTAAAAGGAGAGCCAAGCAGAGTAGAAACAACCACACTGGCAGTTGACATCAGGCAATGCTCATAATTACTCACTGAGATGGGAATTTGTAGTGTTCTACAGCAGAAAACCTTCATTTCCTGCCTATCATTTAAAAGGTTTCCTGCAAAAGTTGTATCACAATGAAAACCAGTCATAAAAGGTACTTATTACTTCCTGATTTGATATCGTCTTTAATTTGCAACTTACAACACACATATCAAAGACACAGCTCGGGACTTGAATTAGAGGTTGGTTATGCATTTTCTAATTCCTGCTTTTGTGAATTCTATTAGTTACAGGGCAAATTCAAATCAATTTGAC
>VXBN01004790.1:70356-86489 GCA_013397395.1 Sinosuthora webbiana | reverse complement strand
TTTTTTTAAAACAAAAACTTTCCCTATTTTTTTTTTTTTTTTTTTTTTTTTTTTTTTTTTTTTTTTTTTTTGGCTCAATTAAATCTCAGCCATGGCAAAGGTGATTATCATATATCATGGAGCTGGAGCACTGAGTTGGCATTACTTAATAGTCTTTGAAGCTATTTACCAGTTCCTTACATCTGAAGAGAACGCTAAAGGAATAACTGCTTGCTTTCTTTTTAGAAATCAAATCGGAATTAACTGTTTAAAAATAAAAGGTCAGAATTAGATAAAAGGAAACCTTTCTTAGCAGACAAGCAATTAGATGATGGAAAAAATGCTTTCTACTGATGAACCTGAGTCACTTTCACTAATGGTGTTCAGAAATAAGTTAGGTACATTTCTTGTTGGCTTTCTGCACAGGAACACTGTGCTCTGCACAGGAGGTTGTACTGTGTGATCTGAGAGATCTTCTCCAGCTCAGTAATCAAAGCTTTTGCAAGAAACAGGAATCATTACAGATCAGTGAGTTTTCTTCATTTTTTGTTCAACTAGAATATAGTGATTTGCCACAAATACTACTTGAAATAATCTCAGCATCTCTCATTTGGCTAATTATAAACTTTCACAGTCCGTCTATATGAATTCACTGCTTTCAGCTAAATTCCTGGGGTAAATTTAAGGGTCATAACCTGTGGTATGTGTATAGTACTAGTGGTACAGAGCTGATTAGCTGATTCAGAAATGAAATAAGGCCTAACTGAAAACCTTCACCATGCTGCATACTGCCTGCTGCCATCACTACTTCTAATGGTGAGAGTTTGCAAAAACAAATCTGCCAAGAGGTTGCAGTTGGAAATTAATATGATAGTGTGCTGATTTTGGCTGGGGTTGAGTGAATTTTCTTCCCAGTGGCTGGTATAGGGCAGTGTCTTTGATTTGTGCTGAACACAGCATTGATAGTGTAGAGATATTTTTGTTATTTATGAGCAGGGCTTGCACAGGCCAAGGCCTTTGCAGCTTTTCACACTGTCACACACTGGTGTGACACTGGTTTTTCCACACTGCTGAGGAAGTTGGGGGTGAATGGGAATTTGTGAGGAGTCAGGTGACCCAACTGATCAGAGGGATATTCCAGACCATGTGACATCATGATCAGTGTAAAGTGGGACCTGATCTGGCATTGGTCAGCGAGTGGTGAGCAGCTGTATTGTGCATCACGTATTTTTCCCTTTTTTCATCATTCTTATTACAATTTACCATTATTTCTGTATTTTACTTTGTTTTTGATTATTAAACTCCTCTTATCTCAAGGTAAAAGTTTTACTTTGATTCTCCTCTCCATTCCAGTGGGTTCAGGGGAAGAGAAGGTGGTTGAGCAAGTGGCTGAGTGTGGCTCAGTTTCCAGTGCAGCTGAACCCATGACAGCTGGCAATTTCTGTACTGACATCTCCTACATTGTAAAAAGTACATTATAAAAGTGATATTTCCTCATATCCTGTGCATTAAGAAGTTGAAAAAAATTAAGTATTGGAGACTCAAGAAGTTCTTCTAATCTTTTTGTTAACTTGTGTTCAATGCTAGTGCCTTAAAGCTTGTCTGTCAGGAAGAGTGATAGAATTGAACAGAATAAAACCATTTCTTTGTGATAATTCTGTCACTGTTTTTTGGGTTTTTTTTTTTGTGTTACAGTAATACAACAGAGTTACATTTCTAAAATTTTACATATCTGCTTTTCTTTCCTCAGTCTTTTGTATTTATAATTTTACAGCCAGATACCAAGCTTAGAAAAATGAATTGTGTGTACTAGTCTGATTACTTATTCTTTTTTGCTACTTGGTAAGCAAAAATTCAAACTTGGACTCCTATGTGAACATGCAGTTTTTGTCCTCGGATCAGAGGGAATAATTTTTAAACACTTTCCTCTGGTACTGGGTGTTTATATAAATCTAGATATCTTTGCAAAAATTTGAACTTTTTTTCAGTATTTTCTAAGACTATGAGATTTTATGAGATTTTGCATGAAAACCTAATTTTCTCGTGTTCACTTATTGTATGTGGCAAGTTACAGCTCCATGACCTCTTACATTAGATACAACATTCACAGAGTTCACAGAAAAATAAGAGATATAAATAGATCTATGTTTTCACTGAAAACAGGGCTATAAATTTAGCAACTCAAGGAAAAAACAGCAGCCTTCCTCAGTTTTTATTTTTAAATGAAAGATTGTCTTCCTGGGTTTATCTGCCTTTGTGAATTATAGGAGAGTAGGATATATAGAGAGATAGATGTAGATACATATATTTTCACTTCTGCATAACTATGGGCTGGAAGACTTGTCCCATTTGAAAAATGAGAAAGTGCATTGAAGCTTCCGAAAGCTTTAATTTCTGTTTCATTAAAAAAATTTTGGTCTGACATCCTGCATCCACTGCTGGAACTGAGTAGCCAGTTCCAGCTGAACTGAACAGGAAATCAAGGCACTGAAAGGAAAGACAAGACAAAGAGAAAGACTGAATTTACTGAATTTACTCAGCAGGAAAATCAGTTTGGGGGAAATCAGGAAATAATTTGATCTCAGGGGAAGGAGACTTGGGACCTGCTGAGGCTGGCTGCCAGCACAGGTGGGAGACAGGGCCCTGCTGCAGCTGCCATGGAACTTGTCCCTCTCCCAAGTCCTATATCCCCTACCCTGGCTTCACATTCAGCCACTCCTTCCTCAGCACAACCACTGGGAATCCTTGCTGAGGGAAGGCTGCTGCCCCAGGCCATGGTCTGGCAGTAGAAGTCTCTTTCCTTTTTCTAGATCAGCCCCAGGTTAAGAGGTTGCTCAAGGCAATGAGCCCCTCATGGGATGGATGTTTTGTGTCTCCTATGCAGTTCACTCACCTTTCGTTTTGCACAGCAGAGGAAACTGCACCAAAACACAAAATCAATGTTGTTCAGCTGCTCATAAAATGTGGCTTCTTAATGCACATATAACATTTTTATAGGCAAATGTATTATTTACATGGCTCTGAGAGTGAGATGCATTATTTGACCTATACCATGCACATTGCCTTGCAAGACCTGGAGTTGCAGACACTCCAGCAGCTCTGCTGAATCTGTACTTAAACATAGTTTCTTTTGCTTTCTTTCAGTCTCAGGAAGATTTTAGGATAGAAATTACACATGATTTCTTCAGCTGGAGCAGCAGTTCACCCTAGTCAACCCTAGAGAACAGACACAAACTGTGCAGCCTTTAAAACTCAAAGCTTAAAGCAGAATAGCTCAACAAGCAAACATTCCAAATAAAAAGCAAAACCAAAAAACACAAGAAACCAAGTCAGTCTGAACAATATGGGCTGGTTTTGGCTGGTTTTACATGAAACCTGTGTGAAAATAACTCATTATTTGAGTGGAGTGTTATGAGATTTCTATAGCAGGAAGGCTAAGAGCAAAGGGAAGGACTTAATTGTAATGTTAAACCTGGCCCAAAAAACCTGGCCCTGGCCTGGCCCAAAATGATCAGGAGTGGAGATTGTATTGCATATGCCTTTAAATTGTTGGAAAGCATAGGATGTGAGCATGACATAAATGGTACAGAATAAGGGGTGGAGAACTTTACTCCAACCAAAAGCAGCCCAACACATTTCCTAAGCCAAAATGCATTAAGCTAGCTGTGTTTTAAGGACAAAAATGAATTATTTTCTTCTAAGCATATATAAGGATTTTTTTTTTATTTCTTTTACCCAGATTATGCTGGGGCAAGATGATAAGATTAAAAAAAAAAAATCATATACACATGTGGAAGATTAATCTCTGAATACAAATATTTAGCTCCATATTTAGAATAGAATCAACATTTTCAGATTTTCTTCATATGCTTATATACAGATACATAGTCATGTGTACACATGTGCAAGCACACAATTAGTACCCATAAATATTTAAGAATTTCTATATTTAGAATGAGGATTTTTAATATAAAACACTTTGCAAGCCATGTTTATAGAATTACATCTACAGTGTAACCTGCAGCAGGACTGCTAATCAAGCAGGAGAAGAAACCATCTAATATTTGGTGATGAAAATTGCTTTAGAGTGACTGATTGTGCTAATCAATCTTCGCCAAGTAAATCACCACTAAAAGATAGTCGATAATTATAGGATCTTTCCCTGTAACTGGGTAAGAGGAGGAATAAAAATAAACTTTCACAGGAAAGCTGTCCTCTTCAGTAAACACAGCAGTTTGCTTTGCTTTCAACATGTTGGAAAGAAATTTGGAAAATGTGTCCAAGTTGTCTTAGCTTTCAGAAATATAATTCTTGTGCTGATTGAGTTAAAAGTGGTAAAATTGGCCATTAAAAATAATGTATGGAATGATCCACACAAGACATCTACAAACAGGTTGCAGTCTTACTAATTTCCTCATGATTCACAAAACTTTGACAGCTTTTATAAAAATGAGGCCACTTATGGCATTTTACAGTTTAAAAGAAAGAATTTTTCCTTTCTCAACTGTTCACAAAACTCTTAGATAAAATTAATTGTTGGAGGCCAGTTCCAGTAGGAAGAAAACACTTTTTCTAAAATTATTTTGCAGATTAAGATTAGTAAGTATATATAAATGAATCAGTGAGATGATAAGCTCAGAAAAACAAATTCACAGGCTTCAGCCACAAAAGATGCCCCAAGGAAAAGAATTAATTAGATTGCCATCAAAAGTACAGGACACAAATGAATTGTGAGAACTCATACAGACCAGAGCAGAACCTCACGTGGGCAGGACAGAAACACTGAGAGTTGCAACAGGGCAATGGTCTGAAGGATTTGTGCCTGAGCTCTGTGTATGGTGATTTGTGCACAGCTCTGGACACTTTGTACACTTAGCACAGACAAAAGTCTCTTGGCTCAGGCACCTGGGAATGCCCCACAGACCCTCGAGGTTTATGTTCATGTCCCAGCACAAGGAGTTCCAATCTGGGTGGGGACATTTTCCACATCAGGGATGGAAATGGAAGGGAGTTTGTACGTGGCTCATTGATGATCCAGGAGAGCTGCTGTGTTGATTGCTCTGTGAGCTTCCTGCAGACTTTTAATGCCAACAAAAGGTTCACTTTCAACAGCTTCAGCAAGGCAGGGTCAAACTAGCCAAGTCTTTGACCATAATGTGCCAAGGTGGTTGCAATCCTGTGGGAAAAGTTAAGCTAAAGAGCCTGTTTCAACGTATTCAAGAGAGGAAAATGTTATTATTTCAGCTGAGGTATTTAATTGATAAATGAACTTCCAGACTGATGATGGCATTCAGGGTGTGCTGAGGGATTCTCTTTGGAGCAGCTTTCTCACCATTGTTAAGCTAATGTGGGATGGAGAGGGGTAGAAATGCCATGTTTACCCTAAGCAAAACCTGCTAAACTGGGAAGCAGGCTCCCAGTAAGGAACCTATCTACATATATAATTACCCAGAGAATATCACAAAAAACCTAGGAAACAAAAAGCTCAGAGAAACCTGCAGGCTGTATTGGCCCAACTTCATGGAAGTGTCACCACCCGATATTGTAACAGGTCTGACTTTGTTGCATAGTCATCCATTACAGTGAAGTAGCAAAACTCCAAAAGTTATTTTCTTAAGCCAGCTTCGAAGGTGGCTACCACCCATAACATTAAAATGCAGATAACATTTTTCTGGATGAATAGCTCACACTGCACTTTTGTGTCGCTCCATTAGCCCACTTCACTTATCTATCATCCCTGGAGATGACAGGAAGGTCATATATCTTATTCCCAGCTCCAGAGTAAATGCTGCCTTGGCATCTTTGGACATTTCCTGTCTCCCCTTGTAATTTGTAGCTCCTGAATTCCACTGTAGAGATACCACCTAGATATGTGAGGGGAAATTTCAAGTAGTAATGAGAAATATTTTCCACAAATGAACCATCTGTGGTGAAAATCTTGAAGATCATGGTCTGCTTTAGCCATTTGAACATTTTGAAGTGTATTGAAGATGAAAGAACTTGGCACATGTCTGATTCTCTCAGATTAAAGACCTATTTTAATAGGAGGGTGCAAAAATTTGTGCCAGTTTATTTCTAAGAAAACTACTTTATTGCTCTTTCAAGTTTCCATTTGTAAAGGGGAGAAAAAACCCCCACTGTTATTCTTTTGTTTTTGCTGTACTGGAGTTGAAAGTCTGCACTTTCCCTTCAAAAAGTAGCAGAATTTCCCATTTCTGTTCAGCTTGGGATATGAGCAATGATGCATATTTCCCCCTTGTCCTTGTGGAACAAGCCAAACATCATGTTTGAAAGCAATTCCAGTGCTGACAAGACTTTTTTTTTCCCCAAACTGCCTTTTCAGCTGTCATCAGACACAAGATCCTGGTTACTGCTTTTGGATGACAGCACTGACACTTTCTTGGAGGCACCTGCTCTGCTCTTGAGTTTCCATTGCTGCTCACTGTCCTTTGTCAAAGCTGCTGCTGAAACCTGGGTCTGCAGAAAAGGTATCTTGCCAGAAATTTATAGCTAGATTACAGCTCAGATTTCATTTTCTTCAATGGACCATTTTTCCCTCATTCAGCTAGCCCTTTACAGCGCCTCAGTCCAAATTTCATCCCTCAAAGCCAAAATGATTTGCATTTCTAGAGATCTAGCCCCACCATCTCTGAAGACTCTTTTCTCAGTGTACACAGTAATAAGTGGAACATTTCCACCTGTGACAATCAATTACATGCCCTTGTCAATTATCAAGCTCATCCTGCTGATATTAGCAACTAAGTCAAAAAGACCATTTAACAGGGCATCATAGGATGCATTAAAATTAAAATTCTTAATGTGCAACAGATGGTTGGTGTTGACTTTTTGTTATTTATGCACCAAAGAAGTACATGAAAAGAGTTTTAAAACCCTGTTTGACAAAAAAAATCCAGAGATGAAAGAAATTCATAGCTAAGCCTGGGTCTTCCAAATGTGAAGCATTCTCCGAACAATTCTCCACATGCCTCAATTTATTTGCATGATCAGATTTTAACTCCAAGTCTCTAACATTTTTTGTATCTTGTGTCATGTCCTTATATGATTGCATAAAATATAATCCCAGGTAAACAACTTTCCTTGCAGGCAATAAAACAATCACAGCAGAGCAGTCTAAAACATTTCCTTTCTCAAGGGCTGAGCAAAACCTGGAGTGTCCTTAACTGGAGATCAAGAGACAAAGACCTGTCTGTCTTATGGCTGCTGAAAGCAGCAATCATCCAGGCACTAGAGGAATCTTATAGGCTTTATATTATGCATCAGATTCAATAAGAGGTTATATTTTGCTTTATGAAGGATAACCATATTGCCTTTGACTTCTTTAGGTCTTTGTCAGGGAATTTACTTCAGCCCTGGTGTTCTCTGTTTTCAGATTGCATTCTATTTTCTCAACAAAAGCACATAATTCCCAGAAAAATATTTCCATTTTTCCTCTGAACCTTTCCTTGTCTTTTAATATACTGACAGATGAAAATAATTCAAATGCTGCAAGTGTGGCAATTAATAAACATTTCAGAGCTATTTAAAATCGCAATTTAATAACTTATTAAACAATTGTATATTTGAACATATAGAATAAGAATTGATTTGCAAATTGAAAAGCTGAGTAATATCTGAAATCTCTTAATCTTTTTTATTCAGATTAAGAATCTGAAGTTAGACTGTCATCTTTATGATTAAAGGAAAAGGCAAGAGGTTTTTGAAATCAGTGGTTTACTAGAATTTTCAGTTAAAGTGGCAAGGCATTCATCCACAGGACTATAACAGCTTCTGTAGACAGATTCCAATGCTTGTGAAATGGAAAGAACTGGCTATCTGACAAGGAATTCTAGTCCCTGCTGAGCTGTAAGCTTTTGCACAATACCCTCTCAACATGACCATCCCTCAACTCGACAGCTGAAAAGGCCACCTTGCCCACACCCCACACCAGGTTTATGCCAAGGGACCTGCATGGGGCCTTTGCAGAGAGGTGGGAAGGTGGTGAGGACACACAGGTTCCCAGCCCACAGCCAGGGAGCAGGTGGTACATTCCTGAGGGGAACACCATGAGCCAGCACCAGTGTCCTCATTGGATGTTCCCTATCACGTCCTTAGCTGGATTTTCATAAATGGTCATAAATTCATCCAGGGTTTTCATGCATCTATGACTGAACTGCCCTGAATTTAATTTCCAAATGTTTTTCTGCTTGATAGACATGTCTTTTAATCTGCTTTAATCTAGCTGGGCTGTGCAATGCTTCCCTCCAGTTTTGGGATGGGGTGTTCTGAAGCACAGTCATTGCAAGAGGAATGGCTTCAGTTTTTATGGAAAGCTCTTAATTTATGAATAAAAGTACAGATTTAAAAAATATATTCAGTATGGAAAGTATACTAGGCTGGCAACAAAATCTAATGTGATGTGGACCTAAGCAAAGCTTGCCTTTATAGATTTAGCTCTCTTTTCTTAATGCATTCTACTCTTTCCTAATCCATAGCTTCTGCTGTGCTGTTTCTCCTGTCTTTCTCATTGTGCTTTTACTCTGCAGTCTGAAAGAAATCATGGTATCTACCCACCAACAAATCACCCTGCTTCTGTGTAGATATATTTGCTCTCTAATAAAAATACGGAAAAATTAATTCTATTTTTACAGCTTCCAGACATGTAATCACAATTTGGCAGGTATATCATGTGTTAATATGTGACAATAATGACTCAGTTTATTTTGCAGTGAATGTCTGAATTTGCTGGTCGACTCTGTTATCTGTCCTTTGGAGGTCACTTAAACACTAAACAGCCTAATAAGCCTGTTTTCCCTTAAACCTTTTAAATACTCAGGCAGCTTAATATCTTATTTACATTTTTAATTTCAAGGCTTATAGAAATTATATTAATAGTAATAAGTACAGAAAGTAATTAATAGCTCCACTAAGTCATCCAAACACAGCTTTTGAGATGTCATAATAAACTATTTAACCACCAATATGTAATTCTTTAGAGCTTAGATTTCACCTACCTTGAAGCTTTTATTTGAATGCTAGAGGTCTCTTCTAAATCCGCTGAATTAATTCTAAAAAGTTACCAAAAATAGTGCCAAAAGTAGAAGACTACAATTTGTAGTGGTCATAATATTAGACTTCATAGACAGAGGATAAATGTTTACTGCCCTTTGGCTTTCAGAGCTCTTTTAGCAATATATCCTTCAAGAGTGGCACCTCTTGTGCATATCATGCATCTGTGTGAAAACAAAAAAACAAAAAAAGCTCCCCAAATCCAGTACTTCACCAAGAAACATGCAATATATTTCAGTTCTGTTCATGCTGAGAGCTGCATGGCTGCTGTTTCAATTTTCAGGCTTCTACAAAAAAGAAAATCCTTCTCTAAGAATAATGGCTCCCTTAAAACTGTAAGTTTCTACAGGTGCTGATTAAAGACAAATGAGCTTAGAGGCCTGAACCAAGCAGTTCAGACTGAAGAACAGAAACAAACTGTTGAAAATTATTACTATTGCAGTATTTCATATTTATAGATCAGAGCATATCCCAGCCTGGACATTTTCACAGTTTGTACCTGTAAGTAACGGTCTGTCAATTTAAACATATTTTAAACAAAAAAAGAAATATGAGATTTTGCTATGTTTTGTATAATAATGACTGGATTTTTTTCTCAAAAATACTAACTCTAGCACATATATACTAAGATGAAACAACCAGTAGGGAGATAAGCCAACAAAATTATTCTGGAACACTTCAAACCTCTGTGGAAATGGATTAGGATGCAGTACAAGAGGTGACACCATGGCATAAATAGTTTTGTGGTTACAGAATTAAAAAATCTTGACTTTCACTTTCCATAACAAGGTGAATAATAATACATTAGCTACAACCAACAATAACTAACATAATCTTCTCACTAAAGTTGAATCCTAGGTGTGTTGGAAAGCAATATGCTTATTTTAAAAAGGTAAAAAAATAAGAAGCAGCAAAAGAGAGATGGAGACAGTAAATAGAGCTGCAGGGCAGATATCAGAGCATGAGAAGATGACAGCTGCACCCTGCAGTGAGGTACACTTGAAATATGCTTTTGTAATAATTTGTGTATTTCATAGTTTTAATATTCATATCTCAAGGCTTCTCTAATAATACCAGAATTGAATACAAGTCCAGATTCTTCACATCTAATGCACATGATAAATTGGCCAGTATTCTACTTGCTTTAGGGGAAAACTTGGAAGACCAGGTTCCAATTTTGTGAGTTAGGATACATGCAAATAAGCCCTTGCCACATCTCATTTAGGAACCAAAGCTCTTTTAAACAACCTAATTCAGCCAAAGCCCTTAAATGCATGTTTAATTTTCAGTCCATGCAACTCCAGTAGGAAGTAAACACATACTTAAATAAGCTGATGAAAAGCATCTTGTGTGTGATCCACTTGCAAAACTACTGGCCAGTTAATGCCTTAGGAGACCAAAAAGGGGCAGCTGATATCTGCCCCCCACTCCCAAAGCACCTGGAAATTTGCAAGTAATGTTCACCATAATGTCACTCATTACTAAAAACAAAATGAACAAAAACTAACCCCCACCTTTCAATCTAATATCTCAGTTAACTACTGAGGCAGTTAAGGCAAAAGTTAATGTTCTGTAAACTTGGTGTTATCCTGTGTACTGGCTGGCTTCATGCAGATTATTGCTATTATAAACCATACTCAGCTGTTAAAAAAAAAAATCAATAACATATTAAAAACACCCCCAAAAAGCGACAAACCAAAACCAACCGTGGTATGTCTGGAGCAGCTCCCATGGCAAATTGATTGTTTTCCCAGACACAAAAGGTGAGATTTGTTTAACTTCCTTTACAGTGTACAGTTGACTACTTGTATTTCTAATTTTTATGTTTTCCTGCTATCAAAATACCATTAGACACACTATGAGGTCATATTCTTTCAGGCAGCAAAATCAGTTTGAAGTAATGGACTTTAGAATAATTGCAGAAAATTACAACAGCACAGACAAATTACAAAACCCTATGTGAAACATTTTTTTCCATGAGAGAAATCTGTTCAATGCCAATCAAACAGAAAGAAATATTGTCAGCAATCTAACGGTTAATCAGAGCTCCATGTACTTATTTAATGCAACATTTAGAAAGAGTGCAGAGCTGGGTAGGTTACTAATTATCCAGGGGGGTGTGGGATTTGCATTTTCTTCTCTTGTACTGCTTTGGTTACGCACTGAAGCATTTTGCCTCTAAGTTAGGTTAAAGTGTAGTCTAAAAGCTATTGCATCTCCTGCCTTCCGTGTTAAAAAAATTATGAGAACTATATTTCACCATCTATCAGTGTAGTTTGCCAGCCAGGCAGATGAGGGAAGCTCAGTACAGGGGAACTTGTCTCTTTTTCTTCCCTCTGTCTTTTTAACCACTCAGAAAACAAACAGGCACTGGGGAAGTGCAAAGCACGTGCAGGTGGCTCTCACAGACATGATGAAATCTGGGCATTCTAAAAATTACTAAGCCTTCAGTCAAGAGTTAAAATTATTTTTTTCAACTGATTCATAAAATGTAAATACTCCACTAGTGAGGGACAGTGATAGCACAGTGTATATGCCCTTACTGGGGCTATTATTTATGATGCTCTTTACATGGTTGTCTCGGAGCTGTCACTTGTGGAAATGCAGTCTCGAAAAATATACAGTAATGATGGTTTCAGTGTGACAATACAAGCCATGTTTTGTCAGAATACATTGAATCCCTCATCTTTAAAAGAAAATAATGCAGTTCCTTTCCTGTCACTGATGAGTTACCAGGAGGTATTCACGATGAGATGAAATTAGAATAATTGTTCTCTTCAAGTTAGCCTGTTAAATTAATGACATAATTAATATATAAGCATGTGCAAATCATGAACTGAGCTGACTAGTTAGAAAAATAACATATTACCTGCATACATGTTATGATAAGCAGATCTATAGGTATATCTACATTTAGTAAATGTGCCCATGTATTTAAAAAGAACACTTTCAGCATAGTACAGCTTACTCATGTTTCCTTCATAAGTTTTGATTTCTGCCTTTGATAAAAGGTGACAGTAAAATTGGTCTGAGTCAGCTGGAATTGCAACCTTCCCCTAAAACCAGCTGCCTCTGAGGCACATTCACTCACTTGCTCATTCAAGAAGATCCACATGGGAGCTTGTCACAGCGACTGATCAAAGAGGCAGGCATCATGTAATGGCAAAAAGCAAACAAAACGTGCTGTGAGTTCTGGCTGCTCCGGACTGAAACATCTCGCTCTGAATCAGGGATGCTCTCCGCACGTCCTGCTCACGCTGCGAGCAGGAAAGACGCACAGGGAGGGAAAGGTGGGAATGAAACTGGGAATCTGCCTGGCTCTCACAACCTCTGAATTCACACCTGGACGAACAACTTCACAAACAGCAAGTGTTTGGGAGGCCGGGAGTGGTGCTTGGCTCACGCCATGGTTTCACAGCACCGCAGCCACAGCTCTGCTCTGGGATCAGCTTCCACGGCGGCACCCCCGGCTCTAGGGCTGCCTGCTCCCCTCTCACCCTGCGCAGCTTGTCTGCAGGTGATTTGGAAACCTTTAGACCCATTGCAAAGAGAGGTTACAGGAGGAATTAGGGTTCTGTGACCAGCGCTGGGGCAGATGCCTCAGACAGTGCTGGGTGAACAGAGTGGGAGGGACACCCCCACCAAAAGCTGTGTGATGCCACCCACTGTGCCCGAGGATGGACACACTGAACGGGAGGGCAGCCGAGCCTCATGCCAGCCCCTCTTCCCCATCTCCCTGTCCTCCCCCGGGGTGCTGGAGGAGCTCCAGGTAGCGCTGCACCCAGCTCCTCCTGGCGCCTGCGTCCCAGGTGGAATTCGGCTGGACCAGAGACAGACCCACCCCAAACAGGATTAGACACAGGGATTGCCATGCTGGAAACTGCTCTTTGTGTTCCTGTCTGTTGGAACCCTGGAGGCTGAAAATTTCAGGCTTTCTATGCTAAAAGGTGCTGACCCTCAAGCAAGCACCACATTTAACCTGAGGCCATGGAACAGGCTCCCGAGATTGAGTGACAGCGCGGGGGGAGTGGGTGCGTAGTTTGAATAGTATTGTGTGATCTCACAGGATGAAAAGCTTAGATTTAAGATTTTAGTATATAGTAATGCATGTGGGTCAAGATGGAAGATTTTGGGTGTTGTCTAAGCCCTTCTTCTTCGCCTTCTTCTTCCCCTTCTTTTTCGTTCTTCAGGGGTTTGGGTGGTTTCCTGTAATCGGTTGATGGAGTCCGCATTGCAGACTTCAAGTAGTTAGTTATTGGATTTAAAATAAAAATAATTTAGGTAGCATTTCATAATTGGACAGGTTGTCCTTGAAAAGACCTGGTAGAGATAGAGGAGTGCTCCATTTTACTCATTTCTCTAACTTGCTAGTTGGAGCTCATGCCTCATCAGTCTGTAAATAGATAAGAAATAATAAACATCCAAGTCCGAACTTGAAACCTACATTTCCTGTGTATTATTCATCCTGACCTCAGCAGAGAAAAAGAAACCAGAACTCTAACACCTGTCTACCAGGGGAAAAAGAGTGGAAGGATGAGGGTGGGAAGGTGATGCAGATATTCCTATTCCGGTCTCTGCAGAGGGTTTCATACATAGTGGAAATGTCTTTAGCAAGTAAATTTCAAGTGCAGCGTATATTCAACAGTCAGTGACACTAACTGCCTTCATTGGAGACAAATAAATAATTGCAAACTATTTATCAGATTAACTTGACCAGGAACTTTGCTTTTGGTTTTCATGTCTTTTTCATCAGAATACATCAGTTGACAGGGGTGATTTAATCAAATTTACATTTGGTAAAAATGTCAAAGCTGTCAAAGTACATTGATTTGTCATTTTCTGAAAGAAAAACGTTGGTTTAATTGAAAATCAAGTTATTTTTTATTTTGAAGTTTATTTATAGTGAGAATTAAAGCAGACAAAATATGTCTGAGAGATCCTTATATTTTAAAAAAGTAGACATTTACTGATCTTGTTTTATGATATTGTTTCACCATTTGAAGCCCAGAGAGAAAAATCAGGTGATAGGTATTGTATTCTTAGTGACAGGTAAAGATGGAAACAGAATCTACATTTATTAATTTTAGTAGGTCACCACTCAGCCCCTTCCTTGCATCTTCCTCGCTCATTGTACAAATAGGTCTATGGCTGTGCATGGGTCTCTATTCGATAAATCAGATTCTAACATAAATAAAAAATACAGATTAGTGATCCACCACCTCCAGATTTCATAAATCCAGTGCTGAAAGGAGTGTTTTCTCAAACCCAGACATCTGTACTGGCATTGGAGTCCTGGGGTTTGCTCAGGTTCTCTGCACGATTGCTAATTCTTATGAGGTGCAAAAATGTATATCAAAAGGCATAAAATCTGAATTTTAAGACTCCTAGCATGACTTATGTAAAGTAAGTGAAAAATGATTCATGACTATGCCCTAATATAATCTCCCCAAAAGAAAAGAAAAGCCCAATTCACTGATTCCCTGAACGACTGCCTGCGTGCCTAGGCTTCGTGGTTGGTGTTCAGCGCCTGTGGACACAGAGATAACATTCTCTCAGCCCTCCAAACATGTTATGTCAGGTTGCATCATGTCATATGTGAAATGACTTAATGGGATGTGACACAGTGTGGACCGGCACTGTTCCTGGCCTTGAGAGCTGAGGAGGGAGGGGAAGTGACTCTCAGCCACACCTGTGGTGATTTTTATCCCTGTGTCTGGAGGCAACGCGTGGCTCAAATGTGACAGGGATTTTAAGCAGGTCTCTCTACTCATGTCATATTGTCCTGATGGAAATCAGTGGTACTACCTCAGCCTGGTGATGGATATTTGCTCCTCGTGAGCTTGGCCACATCATCTTCTCCATTGCAGAAACCAGAGAATAAAGGGAAACATCACATCTGTAGCAAAACATGCTGGGCACAACATTTCACAGCTCCCTGAAGCAGCTGTACTGTAAACCTATACAGCAAGCTGAAGGTTTGAATGCAGTAGCACTTTACTTGCATCAAAACTGTCATGATTACTGTCTTAGAAATTTGCATATGATGTTGTAAGATTCATGGTGTGACTGCAGGGATTCGAGTTGTGCTGCTGTTGCAGAATTAGCTCCCATTTTTGCCTAGTACCTATCAGAGTATTGTTGGAGAAGGGCTAAACTAGAAGTCCATCCCAAGTGCATCAAACAACCTGTTTTGTCAGATAACATTTACCGAAATGTAAATATAGCAACAATTTGCAGATTGCTAGAAATAAAATTCACTATTCTCTTCTCCTCAGTCCTCCTGTTTGTTTTTTTTTGGTTTGTTTTTTTTTGTTTGTTTGGTTTTTTGTTTTTGTTTTGTTTTTTTTGTTTGTTTGTTTTTTGGTTTTTTTATTTTATTTTAATTTTTATTTTTTATTTTGCTTGAAATGCTGAACTATACAGTGTCAAGCTATGGGGTTCTTAATTCTCTCCACCTCCCTTTTCATTTTTGACCCTTCCACAGGGGATCCAGAAAGAGAGAGATCACATATTCCTCAAAAAAAAAGCTGTCCTTTCACTTGGATTACCAGAATTGGGGAAATTTTGTAAAGTTCAGATGCTGACACATCACTAGAGACTTAACAGCACCAATACACACCAGCAGTCACCTTGGCTGCCCCCCTCACAGAGAGAAGTAGGAAAGATAAAGCTCTCTAATTAACTAAATTAGGGATGCATGGCTCTCCCAGGAAAGCGAGACCAGCGTGTTTGTAGAGAGCACATCTCCTGCTGCCTGAACAGGGACACTTGTCCATGTGTGCTGATTACATAAATGTAAATGGTAACTATTCCAGTGTGGCTTCTCACACATGGCTGCCCAGGAATCCTGAAATTACCAAATTTCATAGGTGAAATAGAGGAACTGATAGCAACACGATCAGCTCCAAAAGGGAAAGAAAAAACATGCACCTATGTATAATCTTTTTTTGATTTACCACAGTCTAAATAATATAGAATATTAACATATATAAAAAAAAATAAAAATAAACAGTATTCTTAAAAATAAAATATGTTCAACTATTTTCTGTTTCTTGTGGATAATTCTCTGTATATGTGCAGTCTTTTTT
>VXBN01004790.1:0-70335 GCA_013397395.1 Sinosuthora webbiana | reverse complement strand
TTTTTTTACCCCAAGGCTCTGTTCCCTAGAGTCCAACAAACTGTTGAAGTTTATGTTCAAAATTACTTACTGAAACTGCTTTCAGTGATTAAGGCAATTTGTCTTATGCTAACTGTGCTCATGCAAACCTCAAATGAGCTGACTGATACATGAGTGTGGTACTGTAGGACTGACATCTAGGAAACCTGGTTAATAATCAGGGTTGGCATTTTACACTCTATCCTATTAAAGACACATAGCAAATCCTAGTTTAGGAGCTGGAGACTCTAGAGATGGCTAGGATACAGCAAAGGAGTAAAAGAAGCAAAAGTTCAACAGAAATTGAGCCTTTCATTTTGCTACATTTGCATTTCTTTCCAACTCTGCTCAGATATTCATCTGTTGGACTTAGGTTCTCTGTGTAACACCAACTGATCCCAGGCCAGGTATACAAGTGTGTGCTTCTAAATTTTTATACGGTGAATAATTTGCAGAAAAATTCTTCCTTATTCTGTGGACTATGAAGTATGAAAATACTACATTGCAGATCCCAGAGGCTGGTAGTCAGTGACACAGGGTCCCGTTGGAGGCCTGCTACCAGTGGTGTCCCCCAAGATGTCATACTGGGCCCAGCAGTATTTAACTTATTCATCAATGACCTGGGTGAGGGCAGATGCCTTCTCAGTGAGTTCTCTGGTAACACAAAGCTGGGAGGAGGGACCAATACCCCAGAGAGACCTGCAGCCCTGGGAAGGACCTCAGCAAGATGGAGAGATGGGCAGAGAACCTCCTGAAATCCAGAAAAGGCAGATGCAGGGTCCTGCACTGGGGAAGAACAACCCCAGGCACCAGGACAGGCTGGGACTGACCTGCTGGGAAGCAGCTCTGGGGAGAAGGACCTGGGGGTCCTGGTGGGCAATGAGCTGTCCCTGAGGCAGCACCGTGTCCCTGTGGCCAAGAGGGTCAGTGGGATCCTGGAGTGCATTAGGGAGAGCACTGCAGCAGGTCAGGGAGGGGATCCTGCCCCTCTGCTCAGCCCTGCTGAACATCACCTGGAATGCTGTGTCCAGTTCTGGGCTCCTCAGGACAGGAGAGACATGGAGCTCCTGGAGCAGGTCCAGTGGAGGGTGACAAAGATGATGGAGGGACTGGAGCATCTCCGTGAGGAAAGGCTGAGGGAGCTGGGCCTGTTCAGCCTGGAGAGGGGCCTCATCCCTGTGTGTCAGTGTCTGCAGGGAGGGTCAGGGCATGGACCAGGCTCTGCTCCCTGGTGCCAGCAATGGGACAGGAGGAATGGGCAGGAACTGATGGCCAGGAAGTTCCACCTGAACATGAAGGAGAATTTCTTCCCTGTGCAGAGACTGAGTACTGGAAGTGATTGTCCAGAGAGGGTGTGGAGTCTTCTTCACTGGAGATATCCAAGAACTGTCTGAGCACTATCCTGTGCCATTTGTTCTAGAGTAATCCCACTTGAGCAGGGAGGCTGGACCAGATGATCCCCTGTGGTCCCTTCCAACCTGACCCATTCTGTGATTCTTTACAGTTTTTAAGCTCTCATGCTAAGGGGAGGTTTTGAGACAAGGGCTTCAGAAAGGAGTATGGTTTCAGCAGCAAGACAGAAGTGAGTGAGCTCTAGTGCTGACACAGCTGCATTTCCAGCCTTCCCCAGTCCATGACCTCATTTTCAAAAGAAACCACTGATTTATGTTGCTGTTATGTTCCTGTTTTCAGCTTGGAGCTCTGCATGTATTTGTCCAGTCAAGCACTCAAAACTGGTGGCTCCTGCTGAATGATTTGTTTTCAGCCTTCTTAAGGCTAAGGTTTCTCCACCTGTTTACCCAGGATTATGTTTTGGCATTTGACCTGGAGTCTGCAAAATTTATTTTACTAGAACTACTAAAGTGCTTTGAAGTTCAGGCTCATGTCTACAGTCACCTGTTTTGATTGCTTTGTTTTCTCATACTGGCCTAAAATTCATTTTCCCAATTAAAAGAATCTCTTCATCAGGCCTTCTCACAGCTGAAAAAAATACACAGAGACAGAAGGTGGGAAAGGCTCCCAAGGCCCATATGTTCTACAGCATGTTTCTTGCATAAATATGTCATGGGTATTTTAGTAACCTGCTGCCTTCTGGCATGAGACGTATTCAGCTTTCCATTGTTTGCACAGACACTCAGAGCAGGGGAGGAATGAAAATCCACAGAGGAAAGTCTGATACTCTTCTGTCTTGTCAAGTCATGTTAATTTTTTGGAGAAAAACAGTCATTCTCCTACTTGCAGATATGCTTAATAGTATGAACCACAGTCTTACAGCAAGTCATATACCAATATATCTCTTGCTGCAAAGCTTGCAGAGAAAGCAGAACAAAAGCTGGTATTGTGGCCATTTAAATAGAAGAATCTACTCATGCTTCTCTCAGTCTTTACTGCGTACTCTATTTGTATGCTAAAGAGGAGACTGAATTTAAATTCAGTGCTTTTCTCTTTTTCTTTAAGATGGGCTTTCTGAAACATGAACATCTGAGGAGATAAACATTATTTACAGCTTTGATTTATAATGGCTAACTATCATCTAACCGAGGGATGTAAATTTGTTGTTTGTTTGGTTACCTCCAACACTTGTAAATCCTTATTTATCATCAGAAACCACACACTTTAAATTTAGTGTGTTAATTTATAGATCTTGCTCAAATCTTATTTAACAGACTGATTTATAAACATTAGACAAAATGATCCAAATTATAAGTGTTAACTTTGCTGTCAGATTTAAGCATTCCAGCTAAGAACATGGATGTATTTCTTTGGTTAGTTTACAAATTATAGCATTAATTAGTTCTCTAGTTGACTGATTAGAAAATACCTTCTATCCTGGCCATTAAGTTCTTATTTATCTTTTTGATGTATAACTACGCCTCATAATTTGTTTTCACAGGGTTCTGATTTATTAATGCAGTGTGCTAAACTGTAAAACATAAATTTCAAAAGCTCTAAAAAAAATGTAAAAAATATCTAACTAAACAATAATCCTTGGGAGCACAGAGCAGACTTTTTTTTTGCACTTTTGATTGAAACCTTGGGAAGATAGTGCAAGGGTTTTCCAGAAAAATTTCCCTTTTTTATTCTTTTTGCATAAAAAGACTCTGCATTTCAAAGCACTGGCAACTGCTAGAGGCAGACACATAATTCCAGTGTTACAAGCAATGACATTCCAGCACTGGATCTGACTGAACTGAGACAATTAGAAGCTACTGGACTCAATTTAGGGACCTGGATCACAGTTTGGTTTCAATATACCAGCACCTCCAGTGTTTTCCTTCTTTGGGAGAATAACCAAAGTGTTTTTTGACTTAGCAAGAGTTGTGTATTTTTTTTCCCCAGACACCTGGTGCAGATTTATGTTTATGAGTACCGTGCTCTCACCTACTGAGCACTGAGTAACTCTCTTCTGCCAAAGGCACTTGCTGCTCTAGGAACCCTGGGCAGTGCTGGAGAGCACTGCCCAGGGATTAGCCCAGCAGAGCCACTTTCTAAGCTGTTTTATTTTAATTCTTCTTTTAATTGAAGCTGCAGAAAAATGCTGTTCTGCATTTAATTTTTTTTTCTGAAGATTCTGACTTTTAAGGAAATCTTGTGTTCCTATGCTTTTGGTTTTCACACTTTGCAGAGGATGGATTGTGCTGTTTTGTGCATCTGGTATGTGCCTAGATAGAAAGTTTTTATGCAAATATTAATATAGACATAACTATATAAAAAAACAACTCCCCATACATGACTAATGGAAACTTTTATAGCTTTGCTACTCCATGATTGGAAAGCTAACGTTGATTCAAGTAGTAGAACAAATTAGTAAGGTCCCAGTTTTATGCTTAAATAACTAGACAGCTTCTTATGCTTGAGCTAGCACATTTAGAAAGAATCTGAAGTTTCTGTGGGTATGTCTATATTTCTAAATTAAAGAAGAAAGAGGAGGAAGGCTGAGTACTGCATTCCAGTCCTCCAAATTGACCACCCAAAACATGATATAAAATTTGATAGACTGTTCATTCCCAGAACTGGTACAAAAAGATACTGCTGAGCAGACGATTACACTGTTTGGTCTTGTTCACCTGAAAAAGTCTTCTAACATGTCTCCAGGCTTTGTGTCCTTAAATACACATATATATCCTTTTGTCATGCCCTACAGCGGGCAATTCATACTTTTTTTACATGTTATAAAGAGAACTCTCCAAAGAGCTGCAGTGGAGCCCAATTCCTTGCAAGTCTTTGGGCTGCAAAGAGCCACACACAAAATAACCCCTTTGTTTCAGGACCATGAGTCTCAGATGACACGTGGGGCCTCAGGACATGTCAAAGACTCAAACTATCTGCTCTAGTGGGGTCTGATTTTGTGGCCACAAGCCAGCCCATGCTACTTGGACCTTGGGAGCCAGACATCAGCCCCTGTTCCTCTTTTATTTAGCTGTGTAGGTAAAGTCAAGGTGTGTTATGCAGTGCTGTGACCACTGCCCTGGGGAGCCTGTTCAGTGCCCAACCACCTTATGGGGGAAGAACTTTTTTCTAATACCCAGCCTTAACGTCGTCCCCTGACACAACTTCAGGCCATTCCCTTGGTCCTGTCACTGTCACCAGAGCAGAGATCAGTGCCTGCCCCTGCTCTTCCTCTCACAAGGAAGTTGTAACTGCAGTGAGGTCTCCTCTGAGTCTCCTCCAGGCTGAACAGACCAAGGCACCTTAGCCCCTCCTCACAGGGCTACTCCTCCTCAAGGGTCTTTGCCATCCTTGTGCAAAGAAAACCACATGAGGTCAGAGAAAGAAAGGCAGCAGGAGGAGGAAGATCAGGTACCAATCAAATGATTTTGTTGAATCCCAAGCTATCGCTGATCAGAAATTGAATCAAGGAGAACATTGAAGAACTGCTGCTTGGAGAGGATGCAGTAGGAAAAGGGAGAAGAAGCAGCACACTTGTTCTGGAATTGAGGTATCTGGTAGTTATTTCAATGCAGGTCTTTTAGGGCACTAGCAAAGCACACTTCCCAGCCTAAAACAGGTGTTTTAATCCTAAATAGGTTAAACATGTACTGTCCCATACTTGATTATAAGAGGCTCTTAGAAAACCAGGTTAAGACAGAGACATTTGCATTGCATTTCCTACCCACCCCCCTCCCCCCAAATCCTGGCCATAAAAACCTAGTATAATGTCACTGAGTGAGATGAACCCCACTTGTATGGAGTACCAAGGAGATTGTTCAGGACCAAGACCTGGGAAAGATCAACAACAACAGCTTAGAAAGTGTGGGTTGGGAAAGGAGCAATGAGGGAAGTTTCTGTCCCCTGGAATAGATCACCCCTTGTTGAGACAGAACCAGAAGTTCAGAGGCCCAAGTCTCACCTTTTCTTTGCTGTCCAAGAAATGCTTATGAAAAGCACTGGCAAAGCTATTGTGGGCTCACACCAGTACTGCTGCTGGCAGCAGTAACTACTTCATTAGCTTAAAGTGACACATTCTGCTGCTTTAATGATTCCCAGTCTGCTGCTGACCTATGCAAATATCAATATGAATCCCTGAGATGAAAATAGTTTTGAGAAACAAAACACCAAGTAAATTGCACACATGCACAGAAATACATTAAAGAACATTATTCATCTCCACAAGCTTAATAACTTTCTTTTAATGTTGTTTGTGTGCACAGTAATGGTTTAAATTTCTCTGGCTCTTGAGCATGGAATTATGAGTATCCAAAATAAGATTGGGATTTCAATGAATATCTATCACTTCAAAAACTATATAATGTGATTCAAATCCAAAAACTGAACAGAGCTGCAAAATTCATTATTAGCAAATTTGTTATAGTGCTGCACAAGGTTATAAACTGGTTGCTTCTTCCTGATCTGTCCCCTCTGCCCTCGTGTCCAGATGGCTTCATCAAGAATCTTGTACTGTGCTCCAATCCTTCAGCATTGTCCATGTACTCATTAAGGTAACTGTCTTTGCCTGCAAAACCTGCTACATTTTACTTGTCCTCAGCCTCTCAACTCCTTAGTGCCAAAATTGTCTCAAACTCCAACGTGTGTAAGCACAGCGGCTGACTGTCATCCTTCCCCGATGCTAATGGAGCTTTTTAATTCCTTTGTTAACCCTTTGAAAATGCCAAGTAAAGATTTACAATCTCCCTGTCCCTGCAGGGCCTCTGGAAAGGAAACCATCCAGATGGCAAAATGCAGTTCTGCCGTAACCCTCTCCCACAACTGCCAAACACAGGAATGCGCTCAAGGCACTGAATGCTCAGCACAAGAAATTTCACAACTCATTAGCAATGCCACATCAAAATAATAAAGAACAAAACCCACACTGAAACCCGGCAGGCTGCAATCCCAGGGGTTAGCTGGCAGCAGCCTAGACGAGAATTTCATGTCACAATTTGCACAGATAAGGTTTCTTGACCACTGTTTTGCACTTCAATTATGTTACTGGTGTAAATATGCAAAAAAAGTTTCCAAAATTATTGACTCAGTCACCTTTTGAGGATGCAGCAGCTGAAGGGTTTAGAACTCCCATGGTATCTTTTTAAGAATTGGAAGCCAAATCATTAGATTCTCTTTTCCCAAAGTGAGGGTACAGCTGCTTTTGCCACCCTAATTCTTACGTTACTCTTCCCTGAAAGAATGCTGGGGGAGTGTGAAACTGATTTTAAACTCCTTTTGGCAAAAAGAAGCAGCAACTGAGCTCTGGGAAATCTGAATTTTTTTTCCCCAAGAACTCCTCACTGCAGTCTGACCTTTTCTGTATTCAGCACTGAGGACACCATGCTATCTACTCGTTACCCACAACAATCTTGTTTTTCCCTCCTCTCCAGATTTTCTGGAGGGAGAGAAATGAGTACATTTTACAACAAGCCAGAATATTTATCATTTGTATTAACTACTTGTGCTTTAAACTTCAGATTTCTGAATTCAATTAGGATTGAAGGTGAGTCAATAAATACCTTCTGCAAATGTATTTCAGAAAGTGGGAGGCTCTTCAGCTGCTCAGTACAGTCATTTCTTGTCGAATGCATGCAATTATAATTTGACTTTCTCACTAAAGGGTTAGGGGCCCACTCACAAATCCCCATCCCTGATGTTTTAGTGATTATAGAGTTGACAGCTGGCCAGTTTCCAGGTATTCATCTGAACCACTGCGTGCACACAGCTGATTAGCACGGGGCCATGGACCTGCATATCTCCTGGTACCCTCTGATTTATTATTTATTTGATTTGTGAGGTAGGAGCCTTTACTGGCTAACCAATAAAACATTTTTTTGAGCACAAGACAAAGTTATTGGTAGCACAGAACTGCTTGTCTGACAGACTTCAAAACATACTGAATTTTAAGACATACTTAATTACATACTGAAGTTTGTATTTACACATTGCTTTCTTGGAGGATTACCTGAAGAAAACAGCACTCTGGGCGCTTCAGAGTGAAGCAGTGGATGGTTTGCATCATTATGGAATTTGTATGGCACTTAACTTGCATGAGCTGAGGATACTGTCACTCTTTTCTTGTTTTCCTGCTTCAGTCCCCACCCTCCTCTGGTTCTCTCTGTCCTCCTCTCCTCCTTTGCTGCCTCTCTCCATCCCTGACTCCTTCATTTGCACTTCTGACACATCCCTGGGATTCCAGTCATCTTTGCCCACTAGGCCCTGCCTCTGTTCACTGGCACAGAGATACCATGAGCAGAAATACCATAAGCAGAAATCATCTCCTGTGTCATTCTAAAAAGTGTAAGCCAGGGTTCCTGGGGACTCCAGTCATTACAGACTCTATGGCAAACTTCATTATATAAACCAGTTGCTAACAAAAAATCTTTGTAGGAGTGTGGGCTGGTTTGGGCTGGGGTAGAGTTAATTTTCTTTGTGGCAGTCTGTATGGGGCTGTGTTTTGGGTGTGCTGGAGACAGCACTGATAACACAGGTATGTGTCTGTTGCTGCTAGCACAGCATGGAAGGGTGCTCAATAAGCTGGGAGGGGACACAGCTGGGACAACAGAACCTAGCTGGCCAAAGGGATATCCCACACCCAAGTCACCATCACAGGGAACAGAGCCCTGCTCTCCTTGGGGTGGCTGAACACCTGCTTGCCAATGGAAAGTGGTGAATGAACTACCTGTTTTTCTTTGCTGGCATACAGGACCTTTATTTTACCTGTTAAATTGACTTTATCTCATTCACCCTTCCAATTCTCTCACCCATCCTGTCAGGGGACAGTGAATGAATGGCTCTGTAGGACTTAGCCACTGGATGGGGTTAAACCTTGACAGAGCATATCAGTTGATTTCCATGATGGAAAAAGGAGTAATTCCTACACTGCACTGTGAAAATCAACTTCTCACAACTTCTAAGTAAGCCCTCTTGTTGTGTGAAAGCTGGCATTTAATTGCTGTCTGCAGTTTCACATGTCCCTCCTTGGGGAACTCCTAAATTACCCTAATATTTTGGCAGGCATGACAAGGACATCCTTGAGGTAGGGTTTTAATTAGGTCACATAACAGGACCAATAGTAGATTATACAACAGGAGGGCTGCACCTTTTTATCTAGGTATATGATCATAACACTAGAGTAAGGGCTGTTATTTCCATTATAAATCTTATTTATGTTTGGGGTTGCTATCTTGGTTGCAAGTATTTTCTTCAGACTAAAATCTGACTGACAAACCTACAGCTTGGAAATAAATATTTACACTGTATGGAAAAAAAAACCAAAAAACCTGCAGTAAGGTGCTTTGTTCTTTCATTCATTGCTTTCACAGACAAAGAAAATCAGCTTCCATTTAATACAGTGATCTAAAATGATGTCTCTCTGGGGAAGCAAAGAAAGATATTCATAAAGGTTAGCATTAGCCTTAGGAAGAAAGTCTGCTGTATTCCCTTTAAGGCCTGATGTAATGAAGGCTTCTCCACAGGATGATTTGGAGCAAGAGACTAACTTTAGGAATGTTGAATCCAGCCCCCTGCAGTAATCTCCCCCTCTGCTGCCTGTAGGCACTTGTAGGCTGCAGAGAGTCTCTCTGAATATGCTTCTTAATGTTCTAATAATGCACTAATAAGAGACAGCATCCAGTATTGGAAGAATTAAGCTATTGCAGCAGTTACAAGGGTTTAAGGAATAAAAATAAAATTTGAAAAAAAAACACAAAAAAACCCACTCCTTTTTTCTTCCTTTGTCTCAGGTGTGGGCTGAGAACCTGCCTCACACAGCACTTTCCATGCTCTTACTCTTACAGATCAGGCAGTGAGGACCTGCCAGGTTTATTGATCCTCAAACACCCATTTCCATTAGCAAGCTGGATATTTGGGGGAGAGGGAATATATCCCAAAGTTAATCAGGTCTGCCAGCTTGCTTGCCTATAAAACCTGAAATGACAATAAAGTGGCTCCGTTTTTAGTATTCTTAAAGGAAGAGCAAGATCCCAGAGGACTGGAGCTTATCATGACAGCACACACTGAGGTCCTTTTGAGGAAATGCCCTGAAAGCTCTTTCTAAGCTGGCTTACAGAGTGTAACCAGTATTAATTCATGGGGATGTTTTGTTCAAGAGAAGTATCTATTCAAGGAACTCTGTATTTCAGAGGCAGGAGCAGACTAAGCTTCCTTCAAAGCACTCTGCTGGGCTGTAGAACATAACAGCAGGGCTTGTGACACACGTGCATTTTCAATTCCAGTCTCATAATTGTAGGAAAGGACTTGCTTTTAATTCTTTGAAGGTAACACAGGACAGAGCCCAACCCATGTATTTTCCAGCTTCAAGGTACTTTAGCATTTCCTCTTTTTCATGTATTGTTTTTGCTACTGAAACCATCAATTCTCCTTTATCCCTAAGCCACTGATGCTTTGTGCTTTGAATGTAAAATAAGGAAAACTCATCAAATTATTTTGACTGGTTGATGAAAATTTCATTTCCCTGAGTCCTGAAGTCTTTTCTCACATTAAATTGCATATGAAAAAGATTCTAATATCCCTCATTTTCAGATATAGTTACACAAATAGTTTTAGGTTAGTACAGATGGTAAACAAATGCTACAAATAATAAGATCTTAAACCATTTCATGAGATTACTGTTCCTCTAATAAGGCAGAACACAAGTCTTCCACAGCACTAACAAGGAAAGCTGAAAGATGTAATCAAACATTCTGGATTATAATTGAGGATTTGGGCAAAACAGGATTAACACATATTTGTCTGGTGAGTTGCAGAGTCAATTACAGCTCCTCTGAGGGAACTACTCCAAATGGTGACTGGATAAATCTCTAGACCCATGGAGAACTGTGGGATTTCATTATACCTTAGCTACATTGAAACTGTGAAAATTCAAGGACAAGCAGAATTCACATGACATTTTTTTTCTCTGCAGCTTTAGCAAATCTCCAGTGAGAGAATGCTGATAGGACTGGGTCATGTAGAAGATGTTTCCAACAATATACATGCTTTTTTCTGGGAGAAACTAAAAGCATATTTTGCTACTTCCCCATTGTAGTCTCAGAGTTTCAAGCATTTTTCAACTGAAAGGTGGTTTGTAGGGGTTTTTTTGGGTTGTTTTATTTGTTTTGTTTTGTTTTTTGTTTTTAATTCAGATGTGGATTCCAGGTGCTCGATCAGGCTGGAGGATTTGTCTAGACTCCCTGACTTCATTTAAACATTTGGGGTTTTTTTGATAGCAAGGCCACAGGTATGGTTATAAATTGCACATGTGTGAGAAAAAACTTAGTTGGTCAGCTTAGATCTCTCCATTATCTTATGCAGGCATTGACATCCCTTCATTGACCACTTAACTGATGCCCCAAACTAACTTTGGCACCTGTAGTTAAAAGCATAAAAACAGACTAAAGTTTGTAGAGTGAGTACCCAATTTATGTGGGAACAAAACTAGTTTGTGTGAAAATAAAACTAGGAGTTTAATTTATTTTCCCTTGAGGTATGGTGGGAAAGGAGGAGAATTGGAAGGTAAAGGATGATGCTGAAAATAATTTCTCAATAGTCCAGGTGTGTTAACCACAGGTGAAATGCTCGACACAACGTGTGCAAAGGTTGGGAGAGCAGCTCACCCAACCCAAGCCTCATTAGCAGCAATATCCATCCCTGCCTGGCCTCCCAGCATTTGGGCTCAGGAGTTCATCTCTTTCTGGATGTTGGTTACAAGGAAATTTCTGGCCCAGCACAACAGTCACAAAGCAAATTCTGTGCTGGAATTAATACTGCAGCACATACTCCTCCTAAGAGTTACTTAAGAAGGGAAGGGTGAAGAGATTATCTCTTTTTTTGTAGAGACAATGTATCTGAAGAGTTGACATCATAGCCTGGAGTTATTGGTTTTACAAGAAACTGTGAATAGACCTTATTAATTTTTATAGTTTACTTTCTGTATTTTATGATGAAGTAAGCTGTATTTGTTGGAAAAAACATACTTTGTAAATATACATAAGCTCTAATAATTACAGATTCTTTTCAATCTGGTTTGGTTTTTTTTTCATTTTTTCAGTAAAAACCAGTGAATTCATAAAAATAAATTCAGAAACATCCTTTTATTTTTTTAAGTAAAAAAGAAAAAAAAGAATATACATATTTCTGCTGTACCAAAAAAGAAAGGAGCATGCACCACATCTAAATCTAATCTTGTTGCAGTGAAATCAATTCCACAAACCACATTTAGATCGTTCCTTTAGTTTGCGGATTTAAATTGCTTCTAAAATCTCATTAACCAAACCTCTGTACGGAAAGATTCTGGCTTTGCTATGACAATAGGAGCCTGTTCCCGACCCATATACACCCTTCACAATCGTTTTCACACCTCATGCTGCAGAGATAAAAATGCCCTATTTTTGGCAGACATGATCTGAACATTGTGATGACCTTAAATTTTGGGACAGCTTTAAAATCAGAACATGGAGTTGCAATTTTACATTGAAAAAATATACTAGAATAATAAAATTATGTACGCAAGTGGTTCATTTAGGATTACTATTAAATTTTCAGGAATTCCTGTATGTTGATTAACTCTACTCATACGTTTCTTACCTTAAAGATTTCTCATGTGGCTTCTTTACAATTTAAATGTTGGTTTCTGTGTTTTGAACTTGTTAGAGATAATAAAATTATGGGAAAATTTATATAAATCTTGCCCTTTTAAAATTAGTATATCCTCATTCTAATTGTAGAAGGCAGAGTCCTCAAAATCCAGAACACATTTAACCTTCATACATGTAACCGCTAATATAAATTTCTAAAGTATTGCAGAAATTCTCTTTAGGGGGAGAATTATTTTGTTGCTATAAATATATTAAAAGTCATTGTCTTATAGTGATAGTTTACCCTTGATTCATATGATTAAAATTGTTTAAATAGTAATAGAACATGCAGAGGTGTATTTGGACAGAAGACACCAAGAATTAAAGCAAGGGCAGAAGAATTCTATGGTCTCTGCAGGAGTAGTATGTCAGAACTGAAACAACTATTTCATTAGTAATTCCATAAAGTATTTTCAGTCTTTAAAATATTGCTTTGGTAAATGAACGCAGCTCACTATAGGTGTGCACCAAGAAATGGGTTCCATTCACCTGCTCCTTCATCTTTTCCCTCTGGTGTCCACAGTCTCCTCTGCGTTTCACATGCCAGATCCACGCCGCATTTGAACATAAATTAACTCAGTGTCTCCTGACAGCCTCTGTTGTGTTACTGCTGGGCTCTCTTCTCTGGAAGCTGCTAATCTCAGCTCTCTTCTCACACTCCCGTCACTCCAGGTCAATGTGGATCTCAGCTGTCAAGTTCTGCCTTCTCCTTCCTTGAGCATTCCCTTCCAGAATGAAGCCATGGACATTGAGTTTTCTTAAGGACTCTGGTCGTCCTTACAACAAGATTTCTCATCCTACTGCAAAGTCAGATCCTGCCTCTGACCTAAGGAACAGTCAGATGTAAATCTGTCTGAGACAGTATTATTGATGAACTAGCAACAAGAGATGATGGGTCCCTTAACACTGCTTCTAAAAAATGGCTTCACACAGCAGAACCAGTGGTGATGGATTGCATTTCAAAGCAGCAGGAGTGTGTACACAGGAGTTTTAGAACTGGAGGAACTTTTAAATGTTGTCAGAATGAGATTTTTGACATAGGGATCAGGGGTTACAAAACTCACTGAGTTAAAATCCTGTGCAGGGCAAGGAATTGGAATGGATGATCATTCTGGGTCCCTTCTAATTTAAGAGATTCTATGAACAGTGAACAAAAGCATGGTGAGGAACTGTGAGGGCTGTTCTCTCTGTCCCCTCTACCTGCTCAAGAACTGGATCCTGAATGTGTGCCCTGATGAAACTACACAGCTCTGACGACAGAGGTGCTGAGAGACAAATCTCTGGGAAATAGGCAGGAGTGGTCAAATGATCTTCAGGTCTAACACAGTTGTCTGGTAATCCTGCAGGTTACTGCATGAACTACAGGGCTCCATCTGAGCACAGGAGGGGGTGGGCTGAGCCCAAGAAGGAAGAGCTGTAACACAACTCTACAAGTAGCAGAAATTAGATGAAATGTGGAAAATTATAAGGGAGGGAAAAAATTGCCAGAAACAGTCAAAATAGTTTCCCAAGGTACTAGCTGAAGACCTACAAGTTTAAACATAGTGAGATAAAATATATACATTTAAATACACATGTTACACAGTCTCTCACAGGTTCCATCAGCTGGGTTCTGCTACCATTCTGATACTTCCCTCTGTTTCTCTTCTATCCCCAAACCCACTGCAAACCCTCACTTGCCATTTGAAAGCCCTCCAATGAACACTAAGTACCACCAGCACCTGCCATATTTTGTTTCTTTTGTCTTCTTTTCCAGGATGGGAAGATCTCTTGCAATTTATGCCTTTTCCATCTAAAACTAATGACTTGTAACATTCTTATTTTCTCCTAGGTTTGAAAATGCAGAATAGGAAGGATGTTATTTTTTTCTTATTTTACACAAACACATGCATATTTATTAGGACAGAAGTGAACCAAAAGACCAAATAAATGAGAAAACAGAAGAAGAAGGAGGAGGAACAATTGTTCTATTACACTGACATGCTTTCTGCAGCCACACTATTAGCAATTGCTAATTGTAATAAGGTTCTCTCTGCCTGTATAGGGACCTTACTCTGGTAGATGTAAAAGCACGAAAAGCCTCAGAGAACAGGATCCTCAGGATGATGGCCCAAATAAAGAACTAGTTTCAGATATCGGAAATGGAGCTTTTCTTCTTTTAGGACTTTCAGATCTCTACATCTATTTGAGTTAAGTCATATTGACGGTTCCACATTTTCTTTCCACTGCCTAAATGAGATTTTTCTACTGATATAACATTCAGAGAAGCCCATTTTAACTGTGCATATAGAATCCCTTTTGCATTTGAAAACCTGTGCTAATGTGCACAGGATGTATTATTCATATCACGCCTGCTGTAATTTACATACTTCAGGAAAAAATATTCATGTTCTGGGTTTTCATTTGTTGAACAGACAATCCTGATAATGCTCACTAGACTTGTGTGGCTGTCTTAAAACTACACTTGTTGGTCACAACGGAAATTCAGTGTAACTAAATAATCTTAACACAGTTCATGTGTCTTTATACATTAGCATAGCATTCCTTATACTTAGCAGCAATATTTCCTGAACACTTGGCAAATGCTGCGATAACGGTATTCACTTACTCAGGAAGAGAGAGCAAAAGGGTATTTTACATTGGCAGTCACTTGCAGCAGGTACTGTAGGGCTCCATACATGTTTCCATAATGGATCAAAGTTTCATAGTTTGAAAGTAAAAGAATATTTGCCTTCTATCTTCCTAATTATGAGTTTTGCAAATTAAATCTGAAATTTGAAATTCTACATGACTGTTTCCAGCTTTGATTATGAAAAATTGTGCCATAAGAACTTAATTAAGTTTTTCACAAGAACTACAAGACGGTACAGCTCCATATCCCTAATGTAGTTCCACTAGAAATAATAAAAATTACAGACTCAACTTTTGTTTTTTAAAGTAAGTAAAGGCCAAACAGAGGCTTAAACATAGCAAATAAAAAACTGCTATCACAAACTGAAATGGGAACCAAGAGAAAATACTCTAGGGCCAGAAATAATATTCCATTTTTTCCCAGCCTTATAAATAAATTCCAATGGAGAAAACTGTCCTAGCTCTTCCTTCTCTTTTAATTAGTGAAGGTTACAAAGCTGCCCTTGGGCTTTAAAGTTCTATACAGGAAGATACTGAGACTCATGACAAGAGTTTACTAGAAGGTATTCATCACCAGAAAAGTTCCTGTGCCATCAGAGACCTTGTTTCTCCTTTCCCAGCTCTAAAATGCTGGGACAGACAAGGACCTTTCTCTCTGTAGGCTTAGCTCAAGCCACAGTGTGCATTCCTCTCCTGCATCCCACCAGATACCTTCAGGTCAGACATTTTCCCTGGAAGTTTGTAGCCACCTCCTGCTCTCTCAGAGGTGTGGATTTGCTGCTGCTGCCTCTTCTTACACATTAACACCTACTTTACCTCTCAGGAGGGGTTTTGTGCTATTTTCTGCCCCTTGGCAGACTGAGACACTTGTTTTCCTCAAGGCATGTTCATTAAAGAGGGCTCCAGGCCTGCTCCTAACCCATTATCAGCAGCTCTGTGGCTTCCACTCTGTTCATGCCAGGTTTCCTCATCCCTGTCTTCCATGCCTCTCTTTCCCCATTTCCTTCCCTGCACCCATCCTAACTCAGTCTGATATTCTGGAGTCTGATTTTGAACTCTACACTTTATTATATTTTTTCAAGAAGTATTAAACAGTGAAGTTCTGAACTCAACTCTTGTGAATTCAAACAGCCCAAAAATCCATCCCACAAAGCTGCGTCTCGTCTCTGTCCCCCAAGCTGTTGCTGCTGCTTGCTGAACACTCCTCTGTTGTCTCTGTTATTCTATAGGACCTCAGAAACAATCTGGTCACTATCAATCAAATGCACTTTAAATGCAGATTTTGCTGTTCTGCTTTAGAAAACCAACTAGGATCTTTAATACCATTGGAGGCTTATCTCTTTTGCCTGAATTCCTTCTGTATTTGACGAGAGGTAGATGAGATCTGAGCTCCCTGTTTCCTGATACTATTCTTGGCTCAATAGATTCTCTTTTTGCCAGGACCTGTAAGTGTGAAACCAGATGTTCCCTAACAACTGATGTGTTTTAGCAAGAATTGTTTCAGGCAGTAATATCTAAAAAAGTGAAGAGCAAAATGTTCTTCTGAAAAGACCCTTAAACAAGAACTCCTCTAAGTCAGAAACCCTTCCCCTAAACCACCTGAAAAAGTTTCTCTTTTACACACAGTTTTTAAGGTATCATTTATGTCACTTTAGGGTTTTCAAAGATCAGGCACAGAGTGCTGTCCTTAATAAGTGTTGACACTGAAGACAATGGATACAGACTGTTCTTGCAGCTTCCTGTGGCTGCACAGCTTTGTGGGGAAGGAGCCCTTGGTCAGAAACCAGGTGCTTGTCATTTACCAGATTCTTCTTCATTTAGGGGATGAGCAAGCTACTAAGCAAATCCAGCTGTAAAATTTAAATCTATGCATACTGACAAATATTAATACAGCCTTATAGCAAGTACTTGCCAGATTTGTGCTCTGACAGAATATGTAGAACTGTCTCCCGTCATTTGTTAGTCTGGCATGAATAATTATGGATATTTGCAAGTTCTTTTCAATTCCCAATCCATTTAGACGAAAAACTATCACAGTTTAAATGAAAGAAAGTAAAAGGCCTCGTGTGAGTTTCATTCATTGTACTGCAGAAAAGTTTATTGCAATAGGGTCTTCTTGCTTTGCACCAATGACTGGAGTCTACTAATGAAGTATTTAAAGCTAATGCCTAAAAAGCACCAATAGAACCCTTTAATGAGCCCACTCAGATTAGATTTTTCCAGTTATCTTGACAGGTGAGTTGAGTTTAAGCAATTTGCACAGTGTAATACTTATAAAGCAATTTACACAATGTAACACTATAAAGGAAATGCGCTGTAGCATATCTTGTAGGACTAACAATCTCAATAAGATCAGCCTTCCCCAAGCACATTGCTGTCAAATATATGCTATTTTTAAAGTGTGTTCCCACATTACAGAAGAAACACATTAAAGAGAAGCATCCAAATTTCCGCATTACAGAAGATGACCTAGGAAATGCTATAGCAGTAAACAAATATTGCTCCCATTGATACAATCAAGTTCCTCTTGGTGCAATCATGTTATTGCAGTTTTATACCTGTTTAGCCAAAATGGGAATTGGTCTATTCATCTTCTCCAGGCTAATATTCCTGCAAACTGCACTATGCCCCTGTATAAAGCTGGGATATTCATAGCAATTTTCATAAACACTCACTACACTGAATCTTACAAATCCGTTAGAAAGTGCTGGTGTCAACTTATATTTACAGTTAATGCTTGTGTCACTGAAGTGCAGGTTTTTTCTAATCATTATTGTAAAACTGGTGAGCCAATGGAGAACCCATATTATCTGTTGTTTCCACACCATGTTTTCCCGCTGCCTATTTAAGATCATGAGGAGTATTTTTGCCACAACCCTTGAGTGCTTTCAAGCAACATTAAAATGGGGGTTTAGAAGTGATTGCCCTAAAGTCCTGTATATTCAGCAGAGAAATGGTGAATACACTACTTTTAGTGACACTAGTTTTAGTGACAACTAAATGATGTGGCAAGCAAAGGAAAAGAAACTTAGTGGAAAATAAATCATATACAGGAAATGTGGATTTATTTCTCAAACTATGCACAAGTTCTGCCATATAGAAGCCTTGGAAGGAGCACACATTCTTGGGAATTTGAATCTAAATTATGGGAAATAAGGAAAGGTACATCTCTTGTACCTTAAATCCATTAGCAACATCTATTCTACCTTTCTGATCCACTGTAGGTACTTGTTCCTATTTTTCAGGGAAGCTGGTACAGACTCTCATCAGTGCATTTATTTATGCAGATAAATCCTAATACTAAAGGGGGAAATATTATGTCAGCTTTAAGTTTTTCTAAACAAGCCTGAATAACAGGCTCGTTTTATTTGTTACTTGTTTTGAATTCATGCAGCTCTGCCAAAAGACGTGTTGCCATGACACATGAGGAGGCAAACACTGTGGAGTAACAGAAGGAACAAAAGCAATGAGACCTTGCAGTATCATTTATACAACCTGGTCAAGCATCCTGACAGCAATCTAAGGACTGAACCATACCTAAGTTATGTCAGGGACCAACAGAAGCAGGTGGCTCTGAATGGGATCTCAACAGACACTGTCATGGAGTTTAGCAACAGATTTATCTCAGGGACAGGTGTCTCTGATCACCTCTAGAAGCAGCTATGTTTGTCCTGTTTTCCTGGCAGAAATTTATCAAATCATTATTTCACAGGTACCTCAAAAGGCTTTATATCACCCTGAAAGAATTCCTGTAGACCAAAGCATTAGCTCACAATGAAAAATTGACTATGATAAATGCTTCTGCAACAAAGTAGTAATGACTTGCAATGTACTGCAGTAACAGTTTAGGTGCCTTTATCTCTTTGATTCATCTGAAATCAGGCACTGAACTAACCACTGCTAATTTGTGTTGTATCCTTGTGGATGTCATGTACAATCTCATGAGACTTCTACTGCAGCTAAGCAGTAATTTAACTAATCATTAGAAAGAGTATCTTAGCCTAGTGAAATAATTGCACATTCATCGCAGTAATACAGACCATAATGGATTCATGTGATATTACTGTCACTATCATATGTATTGATACAAAAATTCCATTAAAATTTTGTTATACCATACCATAATAATAATATTTTGTTATACCATTCCATTAGAATAAATTATCAGTAGTAGCAGGGTGAGATGGCATTGTAAATCTGTAGGACATTGTATTTTCATACAGTATCTTTACATCCTGAAGAAGCATAGAAGTGCTTATTTTCACAGAACACCAGCTGTAAAGCAGCACCTATAGGTAAATTATTTCTTAAAATAGGGTCTCTATTACACTGAGATTAAATCTGAAAAAGACAATATTTTTCATTTGTTTTATTTTTGCTAAAGGAGAAATAGAGTACTTGGAGAACTTATTAACCTGTTATTCAGAAAAGGCTGGAATCTCATGTCAAACCCTTCAGAAATTTTAAGGTTCATATTGTAGCAAGTAACTAGTCCTGAGAGCTGTAGCTCAATAAAGTCTTATCTGCTCAGAGGCTAAAAAAGTCCCTCCCTGAGACATGAACTGCAAGGCTATGTGTTGGGTTAATAACCCTCTCTCCTTTTTATATTTTTACCATTGGTAAGGTTTCCTTCTCTCTGTTGTCAGCACTACAGTGACTTTGCAATTTAGTTCTGTACTTACACCTATGAAAGCCGAGCCTGTTGCCACCCATGTTCTTTTACTGTGGCCTGGACAGCTGTCATCTCATTGCAGATGACAAGGAGTTGAAAACAAAATCCAATTAATTCCCAGGTAAACCACTGTGAACTGTCAGTAGTGAGTAACTGTAATTACTGAGCAACTGGTTAAAGCATGAGAAATTCTAAGCCAAACAATTCAAAACATTACTTACTGATATGTATTAAAAGATTAGTCAGTGGAAAATAAATTATTAAGTGAATATAAAATAGGGCAGGAATCTGCCTGAAGTACAAAGGAGAGTGCTCCACTTTAGCATCATGCCTGTTGCAGTCTCCTGTCAGGTGTCCCTTGATCCTCTGCCAAGGGATATTAACTTTCCATTCCTCACCATTGACCTTTCTACCTTCTGACCTCTCTATTTCTTTATACTTAACCATTTCTCCATTTATTCTCCTCCACTTTCTGCTGTTGCCAAGAAGCATCTCGTTTCTATCCTGGCTATTAATTCCCTTTTTTCTTCACCTCTTATCTAGTAGCTCATTTTTCTTTGTCCAATCATCCCCTTCATCACTGTCTTGCCACAAGTAGCTACAGTCTTTCTTATTTTTGAGAATCTGCCACCTTGGCAAGCCTGAGAAAGATCAGGGCTGTGATATTTCTCATTTTCTTCTTCATTGATCGCAGAGGAGTTGAAGTAGCTGGGAATAGGGGTTCCTTTAGCTGGAACTCAGACAGGCAGCTGCCATGACTGCTGTGATCCTGCAGGGATGGATTTCAGTGATGCAAGTGACAGCTCCAGCCACCGTGCCAGCACAAGTCAGTAGAGGTCATATTGGGAGGAAGAAGACAGAATTTTACTGTTGTTGCTGAAACTCTCATTAGGCAGCCTGGTTATCAGTGCAGGCAGACACCAGTGGGATGGAGATAGACACCATTTACCACAGGCTGTGGTCTTTTTGGGAGAGCTGCCTGCACTGCTGCCTCAATCTACTTTTCTCATGTATAATAAGCAAGGAAAAAAAATGTCTGGAGGCTGCAGGAAGGCAGAAGGAAAGGCAGAGGGGTCTGGCTCCCAGTGTCTGGCTGCAGGCTGAGCTGCAGGTCTGAATGGTGGGGCAGAGACTGTAAGGCTGAGTTAGGAGAGCCTGCTGGTATATGAGAGGAGAATCAGGTGGATATCACACAACCATTGCCTCCAGGAAGAGGGATTTGAAGCTTGAGAAGTCTTCCAAAGACTGATACTGTGAAGACACGCTGTGAGAGAAGCAGCAAAATCCTAGTGGGATCTCCAGCCAGAGACACAGGTTTTAAAGGTCGCTGGGTGACTCAGGTTGTAAATCCCCAGCAAAAAGATATAAAAGACATGTCAGAGGAATGATCCAAACAGCATCTGTGTGCTGAAGAGTCATGTAGTGACATGGGTCACAGCAGCACCCAGAGGCACCAGCCAGAAGGGTGGTGTATTGGTGCTGCAGGTGCTGCTTGCTCTGAAGGGCTCCCGTGCTGCACTTCAAGGGCAGAGAGGAGCACTGCAAACCCTGCAGCTTCAGAGCTGTAAGTGACCTGCCAAAGTCTCACCCTGACAGGTGAGAGCCAGGAACAACACCCCTCTCTCCCAGCTCCTCGGTCAGAGCCCTACCTGCTAGACCATATTTCCCAACCACAGTCACACTCTAATTAGTCTTGTTTCCTTGGAAACCCACAGACCCAATTACAGCTTTGTTGAGGCTCTCTAAGGCCAGCTCTTGGGGTGACAAAAATATTCAAGGCCACAACCAGCCAACCAACTAATGTTTCTCTTTTTTTTCTCCCCTCTGATAATTCCCTTTTTTAAGAAACATAAACGGCTCAGGAAACTCAGGTATTTGTTCCCTTCAAAAATCAAGAGAAAAAACATTTGATTGCTTTTTGCTGTTGCCTTTTCTGGACAGATGATTCAGACATGGTCAGTAGGTTAGACCCTTTCCATAAGATTTGCCTTCTGTGGCATCTCAGTGTCAGCAAGTGTCCAACATGGATGTGATTTGTGAGCTGAAGCTGGGTAAAATTTATAAAAAAGAGCAAATTGCCCCCTGCCTCCCTTGTCTCAATCCCCCCCCACCCTGCTTTCATAATGCTTCTGTGGATGCTATAGAAAAGACATTTGAAGAAAATCACTTCTGGCATTAAGATATGGTTTTGATTTGGCTACATTTATCCTGCAAGTCAAACAGCTCACACAGATCTTGGCAGCATTGTGAACAAGACATTAGCTAAGCCACAAACCCAGGATGCAAATTATGAATGCCCTGAAACGCTCAGGACATTGGACCCACAAGTCTATTCTTGACAACACACACTAATATAGTTCATTTGAAAAATTCTAGTACATATTACTAATATGCACAAAATGTCAGTTTTAAGGTTTTTGCTTGGAGCCTATTGTATCAAAAAATTCAAAATCAAACCTGGCACTTTAATCTTTTATAAACAGATTTTTTCAGGAATGTTATTGTGATTTAGATTGTTTACAAACTGAAGGCTTTTCAGCCATTACACAAAGTATTGGACACTATCACTGCTTAGGGTGCCAGAGGACAGGAAATTTGCACTGGAATTTTGCAAAAGATAAGATGTTCCTTTTGGTTTTCTTGCCTTTCTCCTCCTGTTTCTTAATAGGAATTGGGGCACTGTGTTACTTAACTGATTCTGACACATTGTGGGTAGCATAAACTTGCAAATTTTGCTATTCCAGGCAAATTTTACAGGCAGAAGAGAGTCAAATACAGTATCTGAGAAGTGAGTGTTTGAGGTTATTTCCAGGAACAGCATCCTCGTGTTTCGGCCATGCCTTCAGATAAGTTACCTGAAGGAGAAAGCAGAGGCAGAACAGAATGAACAAACTATACTGAATTGAGAGTGCTGCCAATAGGGTAAAAAGGTCTGGAATAAAATTTCCAGCACAGTTTTACACATACATGTGACCTGTAACAGTAGCAGTAGTAGCAGAATCCCTGCAGCTACTGAATAAATAGCAGGCTGGAATTTTTTCTTTTTTTCTTTTTTTCCTTGGGTTGCTTTTTTGTTTTGTTCCCAGTAAGATATGCTTCAGATTAGATAGGGAAAGCAAGTCCCTTTTGGGCAGGACCATCTTTCATTTTGTTGTTCCTTTGAACACTGCATTAGAGAGTCTCCCCATTTTTTTTTATAGCAAGCAATAATAGTCAACTAAATAGTCCATTCCAGTGTAAGACGCTAATTATATTTAATAATTTTTTTCCCTATTTCTATTCAAGATATCACTAGGCAAGGATACACACCAGTTATGTACTTATCTTTTTCCTGTTTTCCCTCTCACTCTCTGCTTTGCAGACACACCACCATCCCTGCACAGCACTGCAGACTCAGCAGTGGCTCCAAACAACCAGTCAAGCATTGAGAAGGTGGAATTCCATCTGGGCAGGCTGTTTCACACTGACACCTCCTAAAAGATGCACTAACCAAGAAAAGAACAGCTGAAGTAGCTAAAGACATGTTTCATTTTCACTTAAGACAACACAGACATTAAAATCACATATTTTATCCTCTCTGCCCCCTTATACCCCACATGACAAAGGCAAAATCCCCCTCCTGGATGGGAGTGCTGAAGTTACTGATGGAGATGCACGTGAGGAGAAGGCTTGTCTCTGGTATTTCTGTTAGGCTTTTTGCCAATACATGAATTTCAGCATGACAAATTTCTAACATAAACATATATTCTCTCACACACAGTTGTGTTCCAACAGTGGAATTGACCATGTACCCAGACCCAGCATTTCAGCATATATGCACACCATAACTCTGAATCACATCACTCACTGCAATGTTACCCAAACAAACAGACCACTGTTTGTTATGCTGTTATACTGTTGTATAACCATTCTGGTAACAGCTCCCTGAAACACAGCAAAATTGGTATCAAACTAATTATTGTAATGTGAGTGTGCATTAAACAGGAGATTGGAAAAACATTTCAACATGTATTTCTATTTATTCTGCAGGCACACAAGAGAGCCCAAGGGGTGAGCAAAACTCCTTATTTCCTAGTCCAATGCACATCTATATTAGGCAGACAGAAAGATTGGAAAGGAATAAATGGCAGAGGGAGAAAATAGCTGAGTAATGAAAAGTAATGCTTAAAGATAAGAAAAGAAACAGAGGAATGACAAGGCAAGAAAACAAAAAAAGGGAATCAAGAAGGAAGAAGAGGGAAGAAAGATGATCAAACAAGAGAAGCTGTCTTACAGCATCACCTGCCTTAATACACTCTTAGGAAGGGTGGCCTGAAAGAACAATCAACATTTCCCATGGAATTATGAAATGAAACAGAGATGTTCACCTTCACCCCCTGTCCCAGTATCCATTAACAGCTTTGCACAAGGCTGATTAATGTGTATTGACAAATGTCCCTTGGGACAGGGAGGCATCACCCTCCAGTCTCCCAAGTAACACACAGGGAGACTGAGCAGCTTGTTATAGGTCATACAGGACGTCTGTGACAAAGCTGGAAACTGGCCCGGTCTCCTGGGTTTCAGTGTAATGCTCTTAAACAAAAAGATCAATTGTGGGGAAGCATATCAGCCTGGGGACAACAGTCACAGCATTACACACTCCAGTGCACTGGAAAGACACACATTTCTAGAAGATTGTTTTGTTAATGTCTGCACATCCCTAAATCAAACGACCTTTTTCTGAAACATCTAGAGTTACAATTGTCCAAACTTACCCTGCTCCTTCACAGGTGCTGGAGCCACTGGGGGAGATGTGGATTTGGCAGACAGTGTAACAACTTTGTCCAACACAAAGCACTGGCCCAGGTGCAGTGACATCCTGGCTGAGCTCCTGCAGTGTGAGAGGGACAGCAATGAGCACTTGTCACAGGCTGTGCCCAGGGCTAAGCCTGCCTTCTGGTAGTCTCATAATTACCCTTACAGTACACTGCCCTTCTTCTTGTGTAAATGGGCTCACATCCTTGACTCTGAACTCTTCTCTCCCATAAGGCTGAATCAAAGCAATGCTGATGGAGTGGATTCCCTGGGACCTTCTTCAGGATCTGGCTCAAATCAAACATCAAAGGTTTGGAAAACCACCAAGGTTTTTCCAAATTCTTCAAAGCTAGAGATTTCCCTTCTCACCATCAACAAGCTTTTATTTCCGGCATATGATTTCTCTGCTTCAAACAGCCATACTCCATCCTCTGTTGTGCTGTTCTCATGGGGATAACACAGGCAGATTCCTGCTTTTCCATATAACTGGGTTTCATTTCATCCATGGAGAGGCCTGTAGGCATGGGATGCCTTATTGGTCAGTTCATGTGCCATCCTCTATGACTGATCCCACTGCTGCACACTCTATGTGGCCCTTTGCTGGGGCAAAGCCTCCAGTCTGAATGAAGGGCCAGACCTTCAGGCATCAAACCAGGTGTTTTGGAGATACTGAATTATTGTCTACACCTGCTATATAGCTACTACAAATAATGTGATTCATCTAACTCTGAATGAACCCTTTTCAACAAAAAAACCAGTTTCAATCTGCAAAGGAAGAGGGTCCCTTAGACTGACACCTTTGTTCAAACTGTTTGCCAGAGGGGGTTAATGAAAGGAAGGAAGGACCATGATGCTGCTGCAGTTTGATTAGGCAAGTGGTACATGTAGTGAGATGTGTTGTAGTAAGGGTGGACCTCATTACCAGAATGTAATAATAAGAGACAAATAATTTGAATGTAGACTTTTCAATATCTGCTTCTGGAAAGGTGATATAAATGCCTTTTTTAAAAATGAAATATGCTTCCTAAATCTTGATCAATCCCCACTCTTCATGCTACCAAATCCTCAATCTTATCACAAACCATCTAAGTGCTTTACCGTTTTAAACTACTTGATGGAGAAGTCACAAATACATAATGATTGTGCAGTGATAACTTACAGGACCAAATTTCAGAGTTCACAGTAGTCAGACTGATTTTTTTTTTTTTTTAATTTCGTTTTGGTTTTAGAAAGCAGTGTTTCAGGGAGGAAAGCCTCAGAGCAAGTAAAAGTTGCAGGGAAACTGAATCTGAACTGTAGTCTGCCAGCCAATTATTCTTACTGGCACTCTTAGGTTTATATAAATCTCTCCCTCTATTTCACAGTAAAATCTGGTAACACAGGATTAAAACAAGCCAGTATTACAGTCAGCCAACAGTTTGTATCAGCCCTGTTCCTTTCCCCAAAGAATATCTATCTAGTTATGACTTATCTCATTTAGGAGTGATATGATCTGTTATTTTAGTCTGCAGTTAAGAACAACAGCAACTAAAGAAATAGAAAGTAGGCAAGAAACCAGATTTATATTGAGATCACCGTAGCAACAAGAGCATATTTCCAAATACCCAAAGCCAAATAGCAGTTGGTACTTCAGGAGATAGGATTTTGTCCCAGTGAATGCTGGCATTGTGTCAAACCACAGAAAAGTGCTGTGGTAGATAGGGAAAAAATACCTCTCCCTGAGAACAGTAACTTTGTCTCATTCTGCATTTATGAATTCCTTCTCTTTGCCAAGAGGGGAGGAACTCTTGTCACCCTAAAAACTCTTCCCACCCTAAAACCTAGCAGTGGCTCTACATAGATTGTTCACTTTCTTCATTTCTCTCCATCTAACATAAAAGAAAAATCAAGTACTTTAAACCAGGCCAGATTGGTTTCATTTTTTTTCTCCCTAACATTAGTCAAAATAAATATCCCTCAGGAAATAGTTTTGGCATGTAACTGAACAGCTTAGCTAATTTTTTTCCTCCTAATATGGATGTAATTATGGACAATACAGTATGTTCTTATTGCAATCATTGTGATAGAACTGCATTTGCACAGTAAGCTGCTCTGAGACAGATTTTCTTGTATCACAGCTGCAGTGAGTGTCTTCTTGCCTAAAAAGAATGACTGTTCAAATAATTTCTAATACTGGCTCTTGACCCAGAAGCATTTAAGGAAACTGACAGCAACTAAAACCTCTAGCTGCTGGAATGTGAAAACTCTGAAAAAATAAAAAATAAAAAAAAAAAAAAAAAGGAATTTCATGGTCCCTTCTCCCCTAGCCCAGCTACCAAGTGGTTTAACTGTGGATGTGTGCTCATGGAGCTGTGTGGTTACAGAAAATAACAGACAAAGCTTACATTAATCACCCCTCAATCCAAGCTGAAATTAGACTTGTGGAAATTTTTGGCTGTAGCTGTGTTTCTGCCTCTGTCTTTTTAGTACTTGTCAGGATATGGCACTTAAAATAGTTTTATTGCATGAGTGATCTGTTCTCCATGGATCTGGATATGCTTCCTCCACTGTGTGATGTCTTCACCTTGTGAAAGCCTCCTCTTCAGTTTCCAAACATACAGATGGTAGCTAAAAGGTACAGAACTTTGGCAACGTTTTTGGCTATTAATTCAGTCATGTAACGCATTTTACCCTTTCAGTGTATAACATTTCAAGTAGTCATTTCAGTAAAAGACGTGGAAAATTGTTTGGGGAAGTGTTTTGGACTCAGTTCTTGTTGGATGAATGAGTGCTGTGACAAACCACGTTATCCCCATGATTACATTACCTGTGCCAAGCAAATCCCTGGCTGACAGAGCCCTCATGGCAGGTGAGAAGTTGAGCTTGGAAGAGCTGAATGATCCTCTCTGACATCAGCAACCCTGCAAGGCAGCCAGCCCCAGTGGAAGAGGAGGAGTGTGCGATGGCATCTGGTTCAGTGCTTCTACTCCCTCTTACCTTCATATCTGGCAGCAAGGCAGCTCATGCTCTCCTTGCTGAAATGAGTCACAGCCAGGGAATGACCCTCGTATACAGAGGGTTTCAAACTGGCCCCAGAAGAAACTGTTGCTTCAATCTCAGTGTTTTGGCTGCTTGTCAGATGACAAGGCCTAGGAGGAATGAGGTCAGACCAGCTGTGGCTGAGTTGTGTCATGGTTTTGCAATGAGTCCCAGCTGACTGATAAGGAACCATGAAAACAGCCAGACCTTTTCCATCTCCTTCTCTGAGGCATGATTCCACTTTGTGCTTCAATCTGAGCCCATGACCTGTGAGCTCCTGCTGGAGATGTCTTCACTGGCAGCAGGAGAGAAGGAAGAAGACAGAAGCACAAGTCCTCATCTCAGCTGTGTTGTTAGATTTGATGTAGTATTTGGGTTGTGCTAAAGATGCTTATAAATGACAATGCCAAATGAGTCCTCCATTATATATGGACACGGAAAAAGCAAGGTCTGTTCCATTTCTCCCTGTTCACTTAAGATCATTCAGTCCAGAGTTCCATGAATTCTGATTTTTTCATTAGATGTACAGTGATGATAGCTTTAGGCTCCTGATGAGAGGAGCTTCTTTGTGCTCAGACTGATGAGCATAATGTGAAGCTTTAACCAAAGGTTAAAGCCTGCAGCCCGAGATGGGAGTTGGTGAATCACCCCAAGCAGTGAAAGCAGCCAGCACTGTCAGGGCTGTGGGACAGTGACCAGCCCTGGCCTCAGCTCCAGCTGACTGAACTGACTTGGGGAACTGTGAGAGATTGATGGATGTGACAGATAACAATGACAGGAGCTGACAGGAGCTACCGACAGCACCATGAAAAATGGCTGAGTTTCACAGGTGGTTCAGAGGGAGCGATGGGAGAGATGGACAAACCTTCCTGAAAAGGAGCTTTGGGACCTTGGGCAAGACCAACAGCAGCTTGATACCCACATCAGCCACAGGATATAAAACTGAGATTAACCGTGCCACTAACGGGGTCAGGAATACTATGGGTGGGCTATGGATGTAATAAAAATGGAACCAGTAGTAAAAAAGTAAATGAGGCTGGGTTGTTTGTCTGGAGATGACTGGGGAGGAGAAGGAGAGGGGCAATGATGGTGAAACAAAAAACAAGAAGTGGAAAATAAGGTAACAAGGTATTTAAAAGGCGTCGTTGTTGTCCAAGGGTACCTGCCAGGCACCCCTGCACTTCCTCACTGCAAATACAGCAGGACAACAAACCTGTTGTCCTTACCACACCACAGATGTCAGGCCTGGAGGACCACAGGACATGGTGGATGCCTTCCCTTGCTGGCCATGGTACAGCCAGGATGGGTGTCTTGAGCATCGTGGTATCACCTGAGCCCATTCCCATTTCAGGCCTGGGAGCATCATAACAATGTCCTCAAGGGAATAAGGCACAAATGAGGTGAGCCTTGCACTTGAGACAGGCAGCTGTGGGGGTTCAGGGTCAGGGTTTCAGGGTTCATTCCCTTCAGGAAATGGGAGCTGAGCACTAGGGGTGAGTGAGAGAGCCAAGGGCTAAACTGCTGGGTTATGGGGTGAGAGAGGGGAATTGTCACATCATTGGCCCCTCTTAAAGAATCAATGGCTGTAACTGCAGTTTTTGCAAAGCAGACCTTGTTGGAATCTTTCAGGTAAGCTTTGAGAATTAAATTTGAGTTTAGTTCCCTCCAGGATTTTACGATTCTTCTGATCCCATCTGGACTAAGGGTGACTCTACATAGCAGTTTATTGAACTGAATCTCCATATTGTCTCCACTTACTGAGCTTTAGTTCAACTCATGGAGAGCCCTCAGGGAAAACCAAATTGGATTCTCTTCAGTTAACACCAAAGAAGAACTTAATTCAGGGGCTGCTGGGAAGGTTTCACAGTTTCTTTTTACAGGCAATTAAACCCCTTTGTCCAGAAGTGTCATGCAAGCTGCACGAGCCTGTTCAGGTCCCTTTTTCACTGGCAGCCATTTTTCTTAGGTGGGTTTGCTCCCTGTGTAAGGGATGCTCATCTTCTGAGTTAGTGAATTCCTCTGGGCACCTCCACCTTTCCTTCTCATCCCACTGCAAAGGTTGAAAGAGCAGTGGTGTGAATCTGTGAAGCTTCAAGGTACTTGAAATCATAACACTGAAAAATTTTAGAGCAGAAGTGCAAGGAGATTACAGAGAATATGGGAGAGCATAAATGTAAAACATCTTCTATTTTCTTATCAAAATTAATTGGTTTTATGAATAAACATAAAAAGTGAGTTTTGAACAGTGACATTTCTTTAAAAATGTTCTATATCATCACTGAGGGCAGTGTCTCAAATTTTTTTCTTATTAATTTTTCCTTTTTTATTGCACAAAGTAAATATATGGGCCTTCCCAACTGAAAAATTTCTCAAACATGATGTCAGGGGAGTCTTTCTTCAGATATATACCACAATTCTGCAACTCTGTTACTCTAAAAATGTAAACAAAGTCAACTCGTTAGTTTCAAATTTTGTCAGCTTCTGTTTCAGACTTCACTGAGGAAACACAGCTCTCTATTAAGCAGATATTTCTTTCTCTGAGCCCGCGTTGAAATAAATGGTCAATAACGTATTTTAATTTAGTTTATTTTAGTTTTTATTTAATTTTATTGTTTTCTGTCTATTTCTATGGGTTAGATTAAGCCTCCCTAAACAAAATCAGAACTTCCAAAAAGCACTCTTATCACTTTGAGTACAAGAGAATCTTAGTCACTTAGTGGATTCTTAGGCACTGGAATTCCCAGCCATAGAACAACAGAACCCACAAAAACAAAACCCAGAGGGTTTAAAGTTGATTTTTTTTCACATTCAGCAAGTCCAGAATAACCATGCAGCGCTGACCCCAGAGCCTGGAGCACCAGCCTCATTTCACATGCACAGCTCCACGCCAGGCCATGTCTTTCTCAGTCATAAACATGAAGAAGAAAAATGAGAGCCCTGCAGAGACCTTGCAAACTATGTACAGAATAAGCTACAGCAGATGGAGATGGACAAAGTGCAAGATAGATTGTGGTCTCTGCACACCAGCAGCTCTTACTGACTGGGTCCTAACAGGCTGGTTGAGAAATAGTGATGATGAAATCTTCTCCTAAAGATCATCAGAGTGTAATCCAGCTTGGAAAATCAGAGCTCCACTGAAAAATACGTTCTTTGTGTGGACAAAGAAGACAAGCATAGTAGCTGAAGGAGCCTAAATAGGAAAGAAACCTTTCACTGAACCTTTTAAACAACAAAAGAATTTACAAAGAAAGGCACCATGACTAAGCAGGAAGCATGAAGTGTGTACTGTGAGCAAATTAAAAGCAAAAAAAATATTTTTACATTGAAAACTCTTTATTTGGTATCTTGCCCTTCAAGTGACTAATACGTCATGCTCTGGTGACATGTAATTTGCTGGATCAACTCTTAGTTGGCAAAACTGGAATGAAGGTAGAAAGAATGTTTCCTCTTGACATGCCCAGCAGCTGAAATCTCTCGGAAAATTTAGAAACACAGGATTATTTCTTGTGAAGAAATAGATAAGAACACTGCAAAAAAAAAATAGACTGAGAGGCCAATATTTTTGTTTGTATGGTAAGTTTTTGAATCCAGAAAGGATTTTCTGGTGGTGGTGGATTTTTGGGGTATTTTCTTTTTCTTATTTTGCTTTTTTTTTATAAGTGGAAATCGTCCACTCATCCTTTGTGTTAGAGACAGAAAAAGGTGAAGAAAATTTATCAACAAATCTGGTACACAGAAAAAACCCCACATGTAATTATAATCACTGTCTGATTCCTGAGAGATAAGTGATTCCTTACCTCTGCCTTTTCTTGCAGTCTTAGACTCATTAGAAAGCATCTGACTGATCACACTGACACATTTAAAATCTGTCTCTCCACAGCAGAGATTTGCAACAGAAGGAGAGGGATTTTAATCTAACACATCATCTCATGTTCTCCAAGCGCATCCCACAAAGCAGCCAGCTGGGGGAAAAGGGGAAGAACTCAGCATTCCACAGGTTGGGGGTCCCCTCTCAGCCCCACAGGCACAGCAGGCTGGAGAGTCCTGATCCCCAGCCACCACAGCACACACAGAAATAATACATGGCCTCCAACATCCCAGACCAGGTCTATATGTGAGATGCAGATGGAAAAGATGCCAGTCCCATGTAGTAGCAAAATTATTCTGCTTTGGACACTGAAGTTCTAAAAACCTTTAGGAAAGGCCAGACCCTCACCATTTAGCATGGTTGTTCTGAATTTTTACAACCTTTTTTAAAAAAATACTCATTAAGATTCGTTCTTTCAGCCCCTCCTGGCAAAAGGCTAAAAATGAGCCAAGCTGGAGGAGAGGTGGGTGGGAGGAACTCATGTGCTGGGAATTGCAGCTGTAGCTTCAGTGGACCTGTGAAGCTGCAGGACCCAGGGAGCACTTTCACTCAGCCAGAGACGACAGAAAGCCATCAATGTGTGCGATGGCCTTGTCAAGGTTTCTCACTGTTACGTTTCTTCAAAGAATTTTTCTGCCTGGAGTAGCTGTCCCTGTTTCAGTCTGATTCACAACTCCATTGCTACAGTTTTATGCTGATATAACCCTTCTGAAAATCAATCAGCTAGACTGGCACTGGTATAAAAGTGGAGTGATGCAGTGGTGAATCAGACCCATGGTTACAAAACAGTGTTTGTAGGAAATTACATAACTGGATTGGAAATATTTTTCAGAAATTAATCACTTAAGAAAAAATAAACAAAATAACCCAGATATGATGATATTTAAACTTTCCTGACAACAGAACCATAAATATGTTGCCCATTACTTAATCACATACTGACCTGTTTTGAAAAAGAACTAGTTTCATTTTAAAGTTGGCGAGATATGAAGAAGTGCTACTCTGTCTGGTTTATATTGACAAAACATCTGGTATTCTCTCACACTGGAAGGCAATGCTTTGCCCGTGAAGAAAATTTAAGAGGGGGAATCAACATCTTCCTCACTAAGTGAGGATACAAAATGCATCAGGAGGAGGCTTAGTGCTGAGTTGAGCTGGCTGTAATGAAATAAACACCCATTTTGTGTCTCTGGGATGGGATCTACTTTGTATGACTGAATAGAAAACTGATATCCTGCTTCATTTCATCTACTCCATCCTTCTGGCTCTCCCTTAGCAACAGGTGCTGATCACCAGCAGAATTTGATCTGTGCCACTCTCTGCTCTCACAAGTAGAAACTGGGGCAGGATTTAATTCAAATCCTTTTGTATAAGACGGGGTTTGCTGTCTTATCTACACACATGGGAGGATGTTGATCACATCAGTTGGTACTGCTCAGCAGAAGTCCAGTCTAGTTCGGCCTTCTGAAACTCACCAGTCATCAGCTCAAAAGCTTTGTTATCTATTCAAAATGAGATCAAAGACAGGGCTAGATGTAATCCTGTATTAAGCACAACTAAAATGATTACATCATATGTACTTTGGCACAGCATGTGTCAAAGTGCCCAGCTTTTTTCTTCAGGATGGGTCTGTCCTCACACATGTGCAACATTCCAACACAGCAATGGTGGGTATCTGTTCCCTGTACAGCTACTGTGCCTTCAGGTATTACAAGGGTTTTTTTTTTTTTCATTGTAGTACTGAAAGATCTTCAACATCTCTTTGGTCCCAGTATTTGCTGCTTTTTCAAACTGGAAACCCAAACCTGGATCTCTATACAGCCTTTTGCTGTGGCTGTATTTTACCAAAGGTGCATGATCCATGTTCAGTCTACCTCGCCTCTCAAACTGGCAAGAAGTGACAAGTTTGACTTTCCTGTTATCTTGAAATCACTTTTTCAGCTGCATTAGGTACTTTTTCGTTATAAATCCTTGAGCACCCTGAAAGTGCTTCTCTTATTAACTCCTTGTGAGTGCCCACTGTCATTTTTCAGCTGTCTTAACCTGTGATGAAGTCAAAGAGGGGTTTTTGTTCTTTTTGCCATAAAGAGTGAATTCCCAGCTTTAGGCTTGGAAGTGAACATGGAACTCTTGCTCACTGAACCCTTCAGTACCACAACTAAGGTATTTTTGAGGGATCTTGAAAGTAGTAAAAGATTGGCTTAAACCATTAAAATAAGTACTTTCTTTTTGCAGAGAAAATGGGCATTTCCTGGAATACACTGCCACAGGGGATTGCAGTGAGAGGTATTTTTATCAAAGATTCAGGAAAGGATTACACAAATTCATGGATATCAGGCCTGAAAAAAAGACATGAAAAAAGACATGAAAAAGACAGCATGGCATTCTCAAATATAACCATTATGGATGCTAGAAGAGAATGATGGAACAAAAAGCCTCCCCTTGCTATTTGCTGAAGATAAATTCCTGGGTTAAGTGGACTGTTGGTCTGACTCTGCAGGGCATTTCTTCTGTTTTTATAGGACGTGTTTACTTTCAGCAGTCCCATTCTCTAGATGAACACACACACCATGAACTTATGACCCTTCACACCAAAAATTTTCAGAACGAGAACCTGTATTAGCTTTAAATAGCAAGACTTTGTCTCACCTTCTTTGCTAAACTTCAGCCCACACATTTCACTGTAAGGTGGATTTTTTTTGCTTTTTATTCCATGTGTACAATATCCAGGCTACTGCTCTACTGCTGTCTGAAAGGGAGTGTGTTTCCCCTCCACTTACCCTTTGTGCTGTGTTTTCTGTTCTCATTTGCAGTCAGTTTTAAAAGGATTTCTTTTTCCTCTCTTTTTTATAAATTCCTTCTCTTTGCCCTGCCTGATGTCCATGACTTTTCTCTGATATACTCAGAGAGTACTTTAGAAATCAATATATAGTGGTTGCTGCAAAAACTTGCTAAGTTGTTTGTAAAACATCATCTGGGACCAGGCATGGAAAGACAAGGCTTCTGTCAAGCATAGTCTCTTATTATTGATTGTCGCCAGATCAAAGTAAATATGTTGTAAGATGTATTAAGATACAAGATAATTTCCAGCTGCTGGGAGAGGGAGAGTCCCTAAATGCTTGACAGGGAAATGTGAAGACCAGGAGCTGGAGACTGGTCTGGTGGGTGGCACACAAGCATGCAGAAAGTGGTCTTTCCAAAAATATTTCTGCCATTGCTGATGAATGCATCATTTCACTAGTTCTAAAACTGGCCTCATGTGCTAATAAATACTTGCTTACTTGGAATGTTTGCCTTTCATTCTTGCAGGCCCTAATGATTTTAATTTGTTCCCTCGTTTGCCCTTTTCTTCCTTCTCTCTGAATAGACATGGGAGGAGTTCCTGCATATTAATCTTGTTAAGTGTGCTGGAGCTGATGGTCTAAAATCTAAACTGCTTGATTTAGCTGCCAGAGGTAAGTTTCCTCTTTATTTAATCTCTCTCTGGAGAATGATGAACTGCTCTGAAAACACAACAAGGTCATACTAGGGCATAACCGTGAAAGCAAATTAAATGTGACCTTTTACAGATCTAGTTCATGATTTCTTGTAATTCCTAAATCCCATGGAAAAAGAAAATTCTCAGAGAAGCGTGTTTTGGGTTTTTTGGGTTGTTTTTGTTTTTCTTTTTTTTTTTTTTAATTTTTTTTTTTGACTCAGTGAGTGGTTTTTACTACTTAAGACATTAAATCTTTCCTTCATGGTATGGATGTCACAAGTATCCTGCCACTTGTTGGCTGTGGCCATCATCCCAGGATGATAGGCTGCAGCTGTTTTTAATAACTTATAGCTGAAATCCTCAATATGGTAAATCACTAATTCCTTTCATGAGAAAACACTCAAAAGATGGAATCAACGCTTACTCATTGTTACAATTAGTAATTCAATATTCACATGCATAGCACTCCCTATCAACATCACCGTATTTCAGGTTTGCTTTGAAGGAAAGAAACAAGTGTTTGTTACACAATCAATTCTAGGATGGCTCTTTCTTGAGAACAATTTATCCCATGGTGAAGAATTGTGGATGTGTTCAGAAGTTTACCATGATGTCCAAACCGAAACAATAACAAACTTCTTGTATCCCTTTGCCTCCCTGCCTCTCTTCAGAAACAGCATGTAGTTCAAGAACCAAAAAAGACATTGCTTTGTAGTGGGATCCTGCTTCATTTACTCTGTCTATGAGCACTTTATATTCACTCAGTTTCATTGTTTCTGTTGTATAATGGTACTGAAACACCTCTTTGTTTTGACTGATTGCAGCAGCAGGGGACAAAATTAGAATCTCTCTTCCATGTATGTGTATATATTTAAATGTATACTTTTATGTGTCCATGTATATGGGCATAAATCCATATATATGCCAATATAAAAAATCCCAAAGTGCACAGGAAAAGTGTAGGCACAGGTGTAGTGCTGGAATTGAAGTCCTAGTGAGCTTGTAAGACAGAAACACCCCTTAATCTTTCTTTTTGCTCTAAATGTAAATAATATGAATAATAGGAGACAACTTGTCCTACTGTTATTGTCCCCACTAACTATAACATTGATACTCTGTACAAAAGCATTCCTCAGTATCTAAACTTCCTGCAGATAAAATAGAGTAATTTTCTTTCAATTCATCCTGTTGTGAGCTTTATCCCTTTGTTCAACCAGGAAAACCAATATTCTGTAAGTGCAAATGTATATTTATTAGGAGAGTTTTACAAGAAGGCTATTTTATATAAGTAACAATACAACCAGCTCAGCATTTCCCATCCTTGCCAATCTGCTGTCCCCTTGGGCTGCAGGCACAGGGGGCAGGTGAGTGTTTACTGTGCTGGCAGCTAACAGGCAGAGCCATTATGCAGCTCTCTTGGATGGTTAATGGGCAATATTATCCAAAATTGACCTTGTTTAGACATCGAGTGCCTTTGGCCTCACTTCAAGACACTTAACATGAGCGAGTATCTGATTATATGGGCTTTTAAAAGACTGCATTGCTTAAGCAATATCTCAGTGCAAAGAAGCTCTAGTGTGCACCAGCGTTTTCCTTTCAAAAGGTTGCACAAAGTATAACTTCATGTCATTTAGTTCATATTTGTCAGACTGATGAGAACTGAGGCCCAGGAATTTAGCCCTGATAACTGCATTTTAATCTACTGCAGAAAAGAGCTCCTCAGTGTGTGTTTCACATTATTGCCCACATTTCTTAGCACATAAGCAAGTTTTACCTTTTTGGCAGACATGCTGTGCTGAAATTTCAGATTATGCAATGGTTTGGACAAAAACAGAGATGAGACCAGATGAGAACACAAAAAAGGCTGCTCCCTCCCTCAGGTACATTTTTTATCTTTTTCTAGAGACACAAGTGCCTGCTGTCAACTGTATGTTCTCATGGGGCTCCATTTCTTAGACACAGGAACTGCCAAGCATGCTGTTTGAACAGCTTGTTGCAGGACTGATATTTAAATATCTAAATAAATTCTTAGAAGAGACTCATGACAAAAGAGAGGATGATAATAATTCTTGTATATTATCATTTCACCTGTCTTAACTAAACAAAGCTGTATTGGGGTGTCTGTAACTGGGATGTGTTAGGCTGATAGAAGTTTTTATTACTTTTAAAATATAAATATGCAAACAGTAGATTATACTTTGTCTACAATGTATAATTATCAGTGGTGACAGGTGTGATTGTGCTAAGTATGGTGAAAGTACCATTGATGGAAAAGCAGGAATCTGAATATTCTTTGTAGCTGAAGCAGAGAGAGAAGTGCAAGCCCAAGCTTCTCCTACAGGAATATTGAACTCACCCCAGAACTAATTCCAGTATAAATCAAAAGCCTGAAAAATGTTATTCTGGGAGCCAAAATAAAAAGAGAATCTCCTAGACTTTCATCTTACCAAATGGAGAGTCCAGATTTTTTTAGAAATGCATAGGAACATGCTTGAATTCCTCTACCACAGGAAATATAAAGTATATGGTGCCTATGTTCTTTCAGCAGTGTGCTTCACCTGGGATAAGCTACATCACTCTTTTCTGTCAGGCATTGCCTTGCCCCTCTGTTATATTTTGGTTTCAGTTTCAAGCAATATGGATTTATTTAATTGTACTTCTTCCATAGCACAGCTTCCTTCGGCTTAGCTGTTTTCCTGGTTCTCTCCAGAACATGAATGATCTGGGGTAATATACCCTCAAGAACCTCTCTTACCCAATTTAAAAGGCCAGCATATCTCATTACAGAAATGGTCATGTCTTCCTAATCATTAATGGTTGTTTAAATAATAATTCATTCAGCTTTCCAGGCTATTACAACTACAGTTCATAAAGTCTCCAGTAAACAGCTAATTCTCATTTCTCTAACCACATACAGTATTTGACTGCAGGAGAGTCAGGATCTAAGCAATAAGAAAAATATTAGGTAGAAGAAATGTCCATCATGTCTGGCACACAAAGAGCTAAAGGCAGATAAATTGTTCAATCAAAAGACTATGGCAAAACTGATAATTGAAAGCAGACTTTCCAAATCCCAGGCCTGTGCCTTAAACAAAATTACTGCCTTCTTCCAAAATACCAGTGCTTCATTTTGGTTTTATCTCAGGATTCCATATCAGAAAGGTGAAGCAGCTTTCACATAAATTGTACTGAAAATAAATTTGCCATACAGCAAGATCAAGTTTTTTAAACCCATTTTTACAGTTTTTATTTCTTCCATCATTATTTTTAAAAGAATTAAACTGTCTGATTTTGTCAGTCATCAATTAAACAGTTATTAATGGTCCCTCCAGTGGGCCTTTACTCATGTGCTGTGCTAAAGTTCATGCAAGAGAGATATGACACAATGCTACATACAGACCCAGCAAAGAGCCATTCCTCTTGTCTCTACCTGGCATTTAGGAAGGAGTGAAAAAAAGTATGAAATTGTGACTTATTAACTCAACTGTATTTACAACATCACGAGCTCTAGTAGATGAAGAATTGCAACCATTACCTAGGAACCTAACAGCCCATGAAGCCAAGAGCCAAGGTTAAACAGGCTGCCTAAACAACAGGGTTTTATTGTCTAGTACATCAGATTTGCTCAAAGAATAGGAATACAGTTTATGTGAATTATGTGTTAATCAAAGGGCAGTTGCTAGCAGACCATGGGGTGCATAACTCCCAGTGCATCCCATACGGATAAACATCTACTCTGCCTTTTGGGGACAATTTAAATGTCTGCTGAAACGTACACTCAGGCACTGGGGAGACTGAATTATTCCAATTCATTTCACATGTTCCACCAATAGCAATTTTATTTCATTAAGAGTGTGGACAGACCCTAGAGATCTGAAATGAACTGCAGTTATAGCTCAAGGTGTTCTTCAAAACTTGCACATAAAAAGGGACACAAAACAGAGAGAAATTAAGTACAAGGTAGGGATCAGGTTAAAGAAAGAAACAATGCTTTTGACAACAAAAATATAACTACATCAGACAGAGTTTGTGCAGAATGTTAAGAAATTGCTGCATGCCTATAATATAAGTACTGGAGAAAGGATCAAGGGGCCATTGTGCAAGGTACTACACAGTTTTTGAAAAGCTGGTTCCTCACTGTAGCATTTTTATCTTCATTTGTCTGTTTTTGTTTGTTTTTTTTTTTTCTCTCTCCATCTATACCCTAGTCTCTGAGGGCCAGAATGCCATCTGTCTGATGCTCTGCCCTTGATGGGACTCCTCAGGATAACACACTTTTAAATGCAAGTTAGTTTGGGATAAGGAGGTGAAGCCAGGTAACACGTAGCTTGCTGCACAGTGAGTCAGAAAAAGGATCATGTCCTTGCTTAGCTGAAAGCTACAGGCTACCTGGCCAGCCTGGTCCCTCTGCACAAGACTGAATTTCACCCTGAGAGGAGAACATGGGTAGCAGGATACACCACTGCTAGGGCATGGGGCTGGTCCATCTGTTTGCTTTTCTACATGAAATGTCTGAAATTTATCATCAGTTAAAAAAAAAACCCAAAAAAACAGTGCTACAATTTACTCAAATGAAAACATACACCTGATCTTAAAAGGAGGAGACAAACCGATACTCAGCTTGAACCCTGAGTCTGTAAGGCTTGAAGGTCAAGATGAGAGATCTTGTGAAATATATTTGTGGCTGGTCATTCTCTAGCATCTGTTCCCTATGGCTGCCACTGCATTTTCAATATAGTTTCATCTGCTTCCTGCTAGAGAAAAAATAAATCTGTGCCAATGCAGGAGAATTACCATGGATCATTCTTTATTTCTGTAAGTGACATGATCTAAACAACACCTTAAAAGTAGCTAGAGAAGCAGGAAGCCTCTTACTTTTTGATGTGGCAGTAGAAGTTTAGATACTTTTAATATAGCAGAAATAGCTGACAAAACTCAAATTACCATGACAGATCTCAACGGTCTAATCCAGTGGGCTAATGCCAACTTACAGTTTAAAAACTGGGCCAATGATACATGAACAGAATATAGCTGCTTTTTGCAAACCAGGATATAGCTCTACATCTACTTAGTGAGCATACTTATTTTAATATTAAAAAATTAAGCCATTTCAAATGAGGCTTTTTTATCAGAAAACCCATGACTCACTAAGAAGCCAGTGTAATGATGATTTCTGTTCTTGAAATCATGAAAAAACCTTTGATTTAATGTGTTGATTCACCGCAAGTACAAAACCACACACTTAAATTGAACAAGTCCAGTCCAGACCTCATGATTCTGAGGATTTCTCTCTCCACAGAGATCATTAATTGTGAAATTCCTCATAGGCATACCTGTGCTTGACAGGAGAGCAATCTGATCTGCCCAGCCAATGTTAAAGATCACCAGCTGCCAGAACAGTATTCATGTAAAATAATAGGCTCAGAAAGAAACAGCCGAGAACTTAAGCAAACAATATCGTTATAAGCAACTAGCAATTATCTTCAAGCATTTCAAAGCAAATGAATCACCCTCTTGTGATTTCCCTTTCAAAAATGCAGGCAAATTGTCATGGTTATTGTGGTTGTTTCTGTAATTGATCTAGTTAAGACTGTACAGTGGAATGTATATATGGGTTTAAATCAGCTGCTAAGGAGGTCTGATTAACCTGCTGGATTTGCTGGAGCAATTTGGAAGCCTGGAGGCAGCAGGTTTGCCAAGAGAGTGCCACGACACAGAGCTGCTTTGCCTCTTGTTCTTGACCCAACCCCCAAAAGCACTCAATACCAAGGCAATGGGAAATAAGCTGATTCCTAAGGAAGGAGTTAATACTTTAGGCCCCCTGCAGCAGTGTCCTACCTGTCCTTCTGCAGTGGGACCTCTCCCAAAAGGCCCCAAGGATGGTTGACACTGAGCAGAACACATTCTATTCCCTATGTTCTCAGCCTGCCTTTCTGCCTCCATAACCAGGAGCTGAAAACTGCAATTGGGAGTCAGAACCAAGCCCCCTGTAATTTCATATTTTCCAGAAAATTCTCTAAGAGCACCAGGAACAAGAACTGGTATATGGGTGCAATTTGCCACTTTTATATCTTATTTCTTCTGTTTCTACTTAAGAGAACTGCAAATAAAGAACTGGATAACTTAGTCCCTGGCCTAATCAGGCCCAAGCTCAGTATTCTACCAAGTTTTTTGCTATGTGGAAAAAGGCTGGTTTCTTTATTGCAAAGTCTTCTAACATTTTCCAGTGTAGAAAATCTTCTTTTCATGATGTGGTACAGGAAAATCCACGGTTTTGGGAATCCTGCTTTCTTTGATTTTCCTCACTAATTCACAGAGATTTTCACTATCTATCTTATTTTTCACCTCCTTTTCATAGTTAAAAAAGCCCACACTCTCCATCTTTTTGTAAGAAGAGTTTTCAATAGCCCCAGTTATCTTCCTCACCTGCTTTGGTGCCTGTGTTAGTCTGAATTCAGAGGCATTACTAACATCCATATGTGCATTTTTATATTCCTATTCTATGCTTCATTTCATTAGTTATGTGGCTACAACTCAGCCAATCTTAACCTGTGTTTAACAGTGCATGAGTCCTTTAAGTAAGGCTCAGTATAACTTACTTTCCAATGATAATTTTATTAATTCCTGGTTTAGTCATCTGCATATCATCTTGTGCTCATCAACTCTTAAGTTTTACCCGTGGAATGCTGAAGTTTCTGTTGTGCCCTCAGAGGCTGAAGAACAAAGGAAGGTACTTGTCCCATCTGCTCAAAGAAAATTCAGATGCCTAAAGGACAGTTCAAAATGTCAGGGTTTAATATTCATGTCTCTTTCATGCAAGCAAGGAAGAAAAGTGAATTCTCACCTGGTGATTCTTAAGGGCAGACCAATAAAATGTCTTAAGCATAATTATTTGCCATCCTGAATAATTTTATCAGATGCATAATGTTCTGTCTGATTCCCTTCTTCCAAATTAGCACATACATTAAATAGAGAAGTTAATATAGAAATATTTCTTGGTGGGGGGTTCTTAACCTTATTTTTTTTTAAATTTTCTGTTGCTTGTGGTTGATTTCCTGTTGCAACTGAGTTTCAAAGAACCTAGTGGAAGGTTCTTGGATGCCCTAAATAAAGTATTTCCAGTTATCTTCCCTTTTCAAAAGGGATGATTACAGAACCACAGAATCACAGAATGGCTTGGGTTGCAAGGGGCCTTAAAGATCATCTAGTTCCAAGACCCCTGCCATGGGCAGGGACATCTCTCGCCAGACCAATCTCCAGCTTTCAGGAATCCACAACTTCTCTGAGAAATGTATTCCAGTGCCTCAACACTCTCACAGTAAAGAATTTATTCCTGATAGCTAAGCTAAATCAGCCCTTTTTCAGTGTAAAGTGCTATCCCTACCTGCCCTTGCCAAAAGTCCCTCTCCAGCTTTCTTGCAGGCCCCCTTTAGGAGCCATGAGGCTGCTGTAAAGTGGATGCCTTCAAACAATCTAAAATTTTAGAAGTTTTGCCATGACTTCAGAAAACATCAGAGAAACTAGTGGATTTGAGAGTGACACGGTGATGCTTTTAGATAAAAATGGTTGTTTGCTATTTTGGTAGGGAGGTTTGCTTTTACAGTAATTCTCATTCAGTCACGCAGAACAAACAACAGTATTTTCAATGAGCAGCCCCACAATCTGCACTGTTCAGTGTGTGTGGGATTTGTGGGGAAAAGCACAAGCTGCAGAAGGGAAAATTCCAGAAGAAATTGGATTGCTGTGTGTGCACCCAGGTAGCTGCTGTGGTGTGCTGAACCAGATCTGCAACACAGTCATTTCAAAAGCCAGTCTGTGGCACGAGACTGAGCCTGTGAGGGCAAACTGAGTTATTCCACAACAGGTGAAATATGGTTTGAAAGCTGTTGGGAACTTCAGGAGACTCCATGTGAACAGCACAGAAATCCATTTGCAGAAGACTCAACGGCAGTTTCTGAAAAAATGAGAGGGAAAAAATTTTCTCTTTTTTCCCTTATTGTTTTAATTGATTCTATTAGCTCAGTTCTAACTCTGTACTGCTGCTGATCAGGAAATCTGAGAGACTCTTGGCATTTTGTGAGCGTGGCTATCCGTGATGTGTATAACTCAAAAACTGGAATGTAAGTTTTGTGGGTTTAGGATTATTAGCTTTCTTTTTTTTTTTTTTTTAGGGTTTGAAAGGATATAACATTACAGCATATAGAGAGATTTTTGTCTCATCACAGCCCCAGTCAGGCAGCAGGTGCCCCAAGACTCAGAGCACAGCCATGTTTCAAAGCCTTCAGTCCTGCTCTGAGAGCAACTAGGAGTGAGAGTTTTTGTGCACTTGATACATTCAGTGTCCATTAAATCAGTGAAATTAAACTCTTGTGTGACTTCTTAGTGGCACCTTTTTTCCACTGAGGGAAAAATTAATAATTTCAAGTAATTTAACATAGTTATTTCTGGTAGTAATTCCAGTACATTAAACTATACGAAACATAAACCAGTCCCATTATATTCCAGGAGCAGCCAATTTATACAACAGCTGGGAATGAGATCAAAGCAGTTTTTTTCTATCTGACCAACAAAGTCACAGGATGCACACACCATATGCTGGCTGCTGACACAGCACTGTGTATGGAACTGCAGTACAAATAGAAAAAAAAGGTTACAATGCACATATTTTGGGAGGGCTTGTGCTCGTATCGCAGCACAGACACGTTTGTTCACTGTAGGCTGAATGAGGGGAAAGGCTGACAAAGCTGCATTGCAATGGCAAATTTGCACCAGGAGCACCACCACCAGTGAGTACTTAGAGTCAGATGTGAGTGGTGAAGCTCCCACAGTCACTGATTTGGAGTGCAAGACGCCCAAGGGCTGCAGATTCAGCACTGCTCTCCAATGCCAGTGAAAAAGGACCCATGAAAATTACCTTGGAATGCTTTGGAATGCTCACATTGGACATTTTGGATTCTTACAATCTGTGTATTTCAAAAGCCAATCTGCCATGTAAAACTTCTGGTTCTCTCAGGAATCATGTTCAAAATTACAAGGAGACTATAAAGAAAAGTTCAAGTCCAAGCAGTTGCAGTTTCCTTTTCTTTTAGCAAAACCAAGAAGTGTAGTTGTAGTTATTAATAAAACAAGTAGCATTTGGAGAACTGCTCTTATGTGTACACCCTGTTCTTTTAGTTGGAGTGCCTGCAAGGGAGAGAGAGCATCAAGAGGTGTAAAGGGGACAGAATTAATCCCAATTTTTCCAAACTGATAAAAACTGTCAACACCTAATTGCTTCACATTACAGCACTGACACACAGGTGGGCAGGTGGGACAGGTTGTCATTGCCTGGGTGCAAATGTGAACTCAGGGTTTTTTGCATTTCCCTCAAGTTACTGAGGGAAACAGAGAGAGGAATTCTTGTCTTACATCTCTGTACTGGCTTGTGAGCCCATGCTTAGCATGAAATAAGAAAGAAAAAGGCACTGCAATTAAATTTGTTTGAGTTGGCAAGCAAGTAGCAAACTCTTGGGGAAGCAAGAAGAAGGTGGCTGCAGAGACAAAAGACTGAATTTCATTAACAGTTACACCTACAACAGTTCAAAAATAATTACCACGCAAAATGCATTTTTTGTTAGAAGCAATTATTTAATAGTCCTGGAGCAAAATTTGCTACTTAATGGGAATATTGACAGGTAAAATAGGGAGTAAATATTTCAGAAGTGTGACCCTGTACACATATGCCCTCTACTTAAATGCTTCCCAGCCTTCCACTAAACACAGAGTGGTTATAAGTTAATCTAACACCTGTTGTTCAAATTCATATGTGGTCATAAGACACTAACATCCAAACCCAGCACAAACCTTTTGGACTGTCCCTGCATCCATTTCTGCTCCCGCATATCCTAGATCCTTTAGATGCGTTGGCAATGCTGATCCCACTGTGCTGGCAACACCAGGACCCCCACCAGGACCCCACTGTTCCTCCCCTGCTGCAGTGGTTTCTGCTCCCTGTGAGCCCAGGAAAGGGGAGAGGCTTTGCTGGGAGGCCATGGGACATTTGTCATCCAAACTCGTTCAGAATTCACAGCATGAACATTATGAACATCAGAAACCAGTAAAAGGCACCAGCGATGCTGAAAGAGTGAGGAAAGACCACACAGGATGAAAAAAAAAAATGAGTACAAACACAATCCATGGTAAAATGTTTAGAATTTTTAGGAGGCGCATAACTACAGCATTTGAGCACTTTAATTGAAATATTGTTTTATATTAAAAGCATATTTCATCCCTTCTTTAGAACCACAGACTTTGAAATAAATGGGTTCTTTTATTATCAAGTTCGCTTCATGTTATAGCAAATTAACATTCACTGGTTTAATTACCCATAATATATTCAGTTTAAAAGAAAAGAGCATCCATTTTGCCTAGCACAGCAAATCATAAGTTCTCATAGAAATGGACTGCTTAATGTAGAGAGAATTCATAATTTTCTAGCAGTGAAACCAGTTATCCATGGTAGTAATACAAGAATATTTCTGGCAGTATTGGAGGAGATTAAATGGACCAGATTAAATACACCTGATTCTAGCAATTTCTGTGAAGCACTAAAGAAGCACTGAAGATAGAAGAGTAGCCCCATTCCTAATCCTCCCACCACAGGGGAAAATCATGCTCATCTATTTCCCTTCTTTCTGTTCACTGAATATTTAGGATGCCTACAGTCATTCTACTCCACTTAATTCTTGATTTCAGTTAATTGTAAGGCTTTAGTCATAAAATCTTAATATGCTCAAGACAAAATTAAACTGTGGATGATGTCTTCACAGAATGCCTTTTCTGCCAGTTTTCCTTTGGAAAAAGAGGGGTTTAAAATCCTAATATTAAAAGCCCTTCCCAGATTGTGAAGGGGGGAAAAAAAATAAAAGCCCCAACAATAAAATCCGCTAGAGACTGAAATAAATATTATTGTGGGGAAACTTAGTAAAAAAAAAAAAAAAATTAAAGAGGGATAAAGTAGGGCATCATGGATCCCTGAAAATATTTTGTGTAAAGACTTGAACATACTGAGGAAGGAAAGCAGATGTTGCAGAGATCCTGACCCAACAAACCTCTTCCTGTGAATACCTTGAAGAGGCCACTTCCTTGTTTCCCCAGAGTGAAATGAAGAAGGAAGATGTTGGAAAGTGCTGTTGTTAAGTTCTCTGCTGGAAACAAAGCACTTTTATCAAACATGCAATGACCTCAAGTTTACATAGAAGTGTCTGAATTACTTTTGTCTGACTTCAAAATGTTACAGCATCAGAAAAGAGCACATTACTAAAATTGTAAACAGAAAATGTAACTAGAAATGGAAAGTGCTTTCATTTTAAAATAAATCAAAAGGTTTTCAATTAAAACTGGAATTCAGTTCTTCATTGTTTCTTCTGCAGCTAATCATTAAATTCCCAGCATATTTCTCACGTACCTCCAGGAAATAATTTATTTAGTTTGAATAGGTTAGGGAGTTACTGGTATGAAACTTATGAAGATGCTTATGGCTTCTTTCTCTGAATTAGTATGGATAAATACACTCCAAGTTACATAAAAATCTTCTCAGGTTTCTCCTGAGACAGGTGAGGCTCATGTAGCAAGTAACAGAGAAATTTAATTTATATTTGTTTGCAGTTCAGCACAGCTCCATGCATAGGCTCAGGCTTCTGTTTCCATGGTCCCTTCCTGCATCTCCCAGCGTCCCTGATTCCTGTCCACTCCTCTCCTGCATGCAGAGGGGACCCCACTAATATGCTCCATGTTTGATGTGGTTGACTCTCCATCAATATTAATTCTTTTTTGTGTCCCATGCTGTGTGATAATAGTTATTAATATCCTCCAAAGACCCCAGTTATTTGTATTCACTGTTCTTCTATTATACTAAAAATTAATATAGTTCATTAAGATATTTTTAATATTCATAATAGTATTAATATTATTAAAATAATTAAAATGCATATCCACTTCAGAATCGATTTATTTGGAAAAAAAAAATTTGGAGCTTGTTGGATGACTGCATCTACAGTGAAGAGCCAAAATGCAGTCTTCTTATTCTCTCCAGAGTCTGAAAAACAAAGCAAGACTCAGTTATTTCAACCACACTGAGCAATCATGCTGAGCTGTACCAGGACAAAATAATTTTGTGGTTATAGGAATTATGAGCCAGGCCTGCAGCACATACTTATTTTCTCCCTGTGGACAGATGAGAGCAGTTCAAAAGTTCTAATTTCAATGTATCAGTCAAAAGAGAGTCCTCACACCGAGAGTTACACAAACACCAGTAAGGTGTCAAGGATTGCCCATACCAATGACTCTCTTCTCCCTCTTCATCACAGACAACAGCTAAACAGAGACAGATAAATGATGGAAAAATTCTGGGAGGTGAGAGCTTATTTCTTCAACTCATTTAAACTTTAAATGACTCTTATTGAAATCTTGAGTTTCAAGCAGATCTATGTCAAAGCAGGCACTAATTATTAAATATCTATCATGTCTTTGGTGGTCATCAGATGGAGCTCTGTGTGTATGACCCGTTTTTTTCCTGGGTTATGTTCAAAACTGAAGAGAGTGACTAGAGGAAACTCCAGAAAATTCAGATCAAATATACAAAAGAAGAGCTATGATATATAGAATCAATTAATACTTGTTGGTTTTTCTACTGTCGAGTAAGTAGTGCCCAAACAAAAATGTCTAAAAGGGGGCACAGATTTGGAGACATGAGAATTACAACTGGTTCTAAATTTCCCACATCTACTACCCATAAATACGTTTTTCAAAATTACGTACAGGAAGTAAGTTTTTGCTACCATGTGAAGCACAAGAGGCGTCCTTTCTCACCATAAAGGAGCTCCAAAAAAACTCTGCTTACTACTCTGCTGCTCAAAAATTAAAATTTTTGCACTTTATGCTTTTCAAAAAGATCAAATTCAAGCCTGGTTGTAAAAGGAAGTAAGTTCAATGCTAATCTTATTTTATATTCCTTAAAATGGCATAAAATCTTGCATCCTGCACATTTTAAATCTAAATGTTAATGGAGGTGCACTGAAAACATTCCCTCAGAAATTACCATCTATAACACACCATTTAAACAATTCCAAAACACTGTATTAGACCATTTTAAACCTTTTTTTTAGGATAATAGGATGATTCAAATAGCTGTCACTGAAGTAAATATAAATCACAGCTTGACTAATCATAAACAAGCATTGATAAAAGAAAAGTACTTTTTTTTTTTTTTTGTGAACCTTCTGATGCAGTGCTGGGGGTTTTTTTTCATTCTGCACTGGGAGAAGTGCTGGTGGCTTTATCTTTCATTCAAAGCTGAGTAGAATCTAAAGGTTATCTTGATCATTCAGGCTTTAAGGGGGCTTATATTTTCCAAATATTTTATTCAGACAGAGACCACACTTTTCCTGAGCCACAACAGCTGACACATCCTCTTCTAAAGGCATTTCACATATAAACAAAGGTGACCTTCCAAACAGACACTTGAAATCTGTGCAGGTGGACTCCCCACCTGGACAACTGTGTTTGCTCGGGTTTCTTGTGTTCCAGAACAAGAATGTATCTCTTCCCTCTACTTTTATTTCCTGATTTGTGACTTGATTCCTTGTTAACAACTGGTTTAAACATCTTCTGCCCAGTAACAGCTATGTGTTTATGTCACTGCCAGTGCTGATGTGTGTGTGTGTGTGTGTGTGTGCACAGAGAGGGGAAGATGGAGGAGAAAGCACTGAGGGGATAAAACCAGGCTATAACATTAAAAAACATTTACAGTCAAAGACTCAACAGAATTCCCATTTCAAACAACTGCTTCCACTCATAAGAGCTGTGTGGAAGAGCTTCTCTGCTCCTACCTGCAATGTGATGGATTATTATAAGCCCATGATTTACTCGCAAGGTAGTATTTACTGCTCTCCACAGAAACCAGGGTAATTTCAGCTAATGGAGTCATCATATTTCCAACAGTCTTATGTGTAAGAGAGGAGAACTAGTTAAGAAACTCTGTATAGAAACAGCCCCCATGCCTTCAGCTGAGAATTACTAATTTACACATCACTACTGACTTTGAAAGTCAGTTCACTACCGGATTTATTACAGGATGTAATCAAACTCTCACTCAGCTGCACGTTCCAGTGGTGACACAACACAACCCATTTTCTCTGTGTTAGCACCAGAGTAAGCTCTTTCTGGTGCTGAAATGTCAGCTGTGCAGCCTGACACATGTTTTGATTGAGCTCGGACGTCCTGTTGGGCCGCCGGAGAAACCGACGTTTAAAGCGGCGCTTATGAAGAGCCTTTGGTACATTTATCTTTGCAACTGTTCCTTTGTTCTGCTCACACAGCAGGCTGCAAAGTGGATTTATTTATCTAGGTTCATAAAGTATAGCCAACCAATCACGTTTCTATGTAAAATTTAAAAATAAAATCCATAATTAGGTAAGAATCAAATTAAAACCTGACAAAGGATGTTCTGTGGTTCGTTCCATTAGACACCACAAAGGAGCACAACAGCAGGACAGATCAGAAAAAGATAAAACATGAAGGGGCTTGGGAAGAGTAACTGAACAGGGAGAGCTGATTATGAGATGAGACAACAAATTGCAATGGAATTGAAGGACAAGGATTTAAGAAGACATAAAAAGGAATAAGACTGAATGGAAACTGCTATTGTTCAGGACACAAAGCTATAAAAAAAGGTGGGGAGGAATTTTTTGAGTTCTTGCAGTTAGAGTTCTGGCCATCTAGTTTCCTAAAAAGACAAAAAAAAAAAAAAAAAAAAGTGTGTGTGGGGGTGATTTACTAATTAAATCTTAACCACGGATATGCCTTACTTTGTAAGAGTAACTGTAGGTGGCTGAGAATTAAGGACAAATATTTAATTTTAGACTTTTTATATTGTTGCAGTGTAATTTTTCATTAGAAATTTTCACTCGTATTTATCATATTCTGGATTAAGATGCAATCAATTTTCCTTTTCTTTTTTAATGTAGAGATCATTCAACTATAAAATAATCAGCAACAAGGGTTCCATCATAACAAAAACATCCTAAAGCATTCAACATTCAGAACACCAAACCCTTCTACAATGTGTAGCAAAAGGTTTTGTACCATATTCAATGGAGATACAGAAGGAATTTGTGGCAGAATTGCACATTCTAGCTCACAGCATTTAAAAACTGGGACAAAGTTTGTCAGGGTCTCTTTTACAAGCCTATTAGAGTCTCATTAATTTTGGAAAGACTTTGGGAAGGTTGGCATCTATACTACGTGGACTCCACAGTACTCTTCTTATTGCTGCTCTTTGTATTCCTGAGTGGTTTTACAATAATTCAGTGAATTTCAAATAAATCTTCTTACTAAATACATATAACCCTGTGAATGCTGCAGCAGGTTGGACTGGTTTCTGTGGTCATTGAAACATGGACACAACCACCATCATTCCAAAGCAGAGATAATGTAAAACATTTTCATCTCTTCTGTTGCAAGACTTGCATTGGTAGCTCTATGACCTGTGATCTGTGTTTGGTTAGTATATACAACATCTATTCTTGTGGTAGAGGAAAAGGATTTCATCTTCTTTTGCAGTGAAGTCCTTCATTGTACATCTAAGCATAGTGATTTTCATCCTCAGACAGATATCCAGCCTCCTGCAAGGAGACAGAATTTAACCAAGTGTGTCACTGAGTCTGGTAACACAGACTGGAAGCTCAAATATTTATGATTAACAACTCCTATTTGAATGCTTAGATGTATTAACCTACTCCAAGGTACTCCAAGAATGACAAGATATTCATAAATGTGTAATCCATTCCAAGGATTCTTCCCGTAATTCAAATGAAGAAATCTTTTATCATTTACATTTGCAATGGTTACAGGCAACTTAATCAAAAGATCATAAAGTAGATGGTGTTGGACAGGACCTTAAACATCATCTTGTTCCAGCACGCCTGCCACAGGCAGGGACATCTTCCACCAGACCAGGCTGCTCGGACCCTCATCCAAACTGAACCATACTAACTCTCTTTATTAAATTTACAAGTTATCCTGAGTGCTGAGGAGGTGCTTCCTCAGAATCCCACAGCACAATCCAGTGGCATCAGAAATCTTCAGCAAAGGAGGCTACACTGCCACTTCCTCCTGTTTTCTTACAATTATGCAGGGAAAATGAACTTTTAGTTCTCTGTAGGTGTATTGTGAGAAGTTGTTTGGGTTTTAAGTAAACAAGCAGGATCCCCAGACATACTAGGATAAGAGCATTTGGTTATATTTTAATAAATTAAGGGTTTGTTTCTATTTTTTTAACTAGTCAAATAAGAGTAAAACTGGCGGCTTGGAAAAAATGCTAATGCATAACAAAATTTGGGCTGTATCCCGAGTGACTAAATCCTGTCTAATTAATGCTAGTATAAATCCAGAGGAATTCTATGGAAATAAAATTACTTACACTTTCATTCTTTGGCCTAATGGACTGCAACATCCAGTCCACATTGTTTCATGTACTAGAATTTACTTTTGATATGCAAAATATTTCAACTGCCAGGAGTCTCCTGCAAGAAGAAAGGAAGAATCTGAATAGCTGCCAACATGAACTCTGAATGCAGTACATTTTCATCACATAGTCTCAACAAACACTTCTTCCATTAACTTTACTCCTCACTGAGAATAAATCTCTCTCTCAGTTTCATCAGATGAGAAAAATCTGTTCATCTGGAGCAAGCATAATGATATTTAATGGGAAGTTTGAACTACTTATGCCATCGTATACTTTTTGTAAATGTTACAAAAGAGACAGGTAAAATATTTTGAATTTTATCATTGATTGTGCCTGTCTATTGAAGCATGAGCTGAGCTTACTTCATGAGCCATTTCTGCATGATCCATGACGTACAAAGATAACACAAGTTTAAAAGACATTATGGACATAGTAAAAAAATAAGGAAAAGAAATCGTTACTCAAGACCATATACATGTGACAGAACCCATAGAAAACAACAACAAAAATCACAATCATTGAGATATGTGCAAAGATTTCACTATGCTGTTTCTAAAATTCACATGAACAACAGTTAAACCAAAAAGATAATGAACCCAATTCCTCAGGCTTGCATATATATTCAGACTAACTTCTACATTCTACAGCCAAGCTTGGTATTTTTCCATTTTAATGATTCAATCATGTGTAATGAACTAATTTGCTACAACATCTCACTGAATTCCTTGCTGATACATGTCTGCTGTTGCCCTCTTCTTGCCCCCAAAGAATTTTTAATACAGATTAGGAGAAAAAAAAAATACACACCAAAAATAAACTGGGAAAAGAAAAGTTGTTTCTTTGTCATTGTGTCCTGACATCACCCCTTACAGAAGTCCAGAGATGTATGTGGAACTTCACATCAGCTCCCTTGCTCCAGACTAACACATTCCAATGATCAGAGCTGTGTTTCCAGCTAGAAGGGCCAGTGTTAAACTGCAGTTGATGTGAAATCTTGGTCATGAGAAAGACTCTCAGAAGCTCAAGGTTTCCAAGGGAGCTCGACAGGGAAACTGCTTTCACAGAACCAGAGCTGCTCCAGCAGCCAGAGCAGGAGATAAAAAACAAGCCAAGGATTTACAAGTAGGGAAGCATATGAGAAATGGTAACAAAACTTTTTTGTACCTTAGATTGTACAAAATGCTCTAGATAAGCTACCTGTGCAAACCTAGCAATGAAGATGTTAAAATAAGACCTGACTACTGTGCATTTCCACAACTCAGAAAAATAAAATTTGTTCCCATTAATGAGAACTTTCCATTTACAGGAAAAAAATATAAACACTAAAGAAAGGCAGCTGATTAGATTTCATGACTGACAAGGTGAGAAAATTGATAACATCATGAAGTACTTACATACCCAATTAATGAAATTAACATCCCCTCAGATAACACTCTTTTGTCATGTGATTTATGAGTAGCCTCTTCACATCTATTTTGCTGAAAATAAATTGGTTTTGTGAGGCTTGAAGGTCTAGAAATTTACTATAAACAGTGATCACCACCACTCTGATTACTGATCATTAACTATGAGAAGTAATCTTGCAGCTGGTAAGACGCTCTATCTAGCCAGTGCCAAAAGTAGATTCTTATGCAAAATACATGGCTGCAGGTAAGTCAAATGAGTAACTGTAGTGGAGAGGTGACCACTCAGATTTTTTTTCACTAAGAAATAGAAATTAATAAATAATCACAACTTGTTTTTATCCATCAGCACCTACCTTATGAGCAGAGCATGGTTTATTTAGCTGCAAGTCTAATCTATCTTGTCATTAGAGTATCAAAAACAAAGAGTGTATCAGTAGTAGGTGCAGTCTTGCTCTGAATGGGGATATAGGTGTGCAAGGAGAAGGAAGCAGGTTTTGGTTATTGGTTATTTGGTTATTGATGCCAAGATACCAGGTGAAGACACCTGGGCACCCTGTGAATGCTTAGTTCTTAGACAGGAGCTCACTGGTTTTGGAGTCTTATTTGGCTCTCTCCTCCACAGTGCAGAAAGGATTAGTGGGTACTTCTTTTATGAAATACACAAGGCCAACCTAAAAATTAGGACTCTTGATTTTACTAGCCCCTGCACAAATACAGAGCTAGGGGCAGGCTCTGTGCTAACGGGATTACTTGAAAAATGGATTAAATAAAGATTACTGCATCCTTCTTATGTAAGAAGGTGGAGGAGTTCAGTTCTTCTTCCAGTAATAAAAAAGGAAATAGAGGAACACAGATTTAACCTTAGATGCCTTAAACATTGCTCTCATCATTTCCATTGCCAGTGTTTTTCATCATGTTTGTGGAGGCTATGTGTTCATAAGCCTTCCTCTCACCACAGCATCCTCACTGCCAGGGACTCACAACTCAAATTTATGCAGAAACCTGCAGAAAATAATGCCTTGTGTGTAAAAGAAGAAACCACTGAAAGCATAAAAAGAAAAAAAAATAATTTTTTTGCTCTCCAGATATATTCTTCATACACTGCCCAGTCATACAGATTTGCATATGTGTTAAAAAAAACACGTGTGTTAAAAATAAAAAGCATGAGAGTCATCACATGGTATTTCTGCATGAAAGGTACACCAGGGAAAAGAGGGTCAAGGATAAGAACTGTAATGGTAAAAATGGACTGAAAGCAAAACTGAAGCATTTGTTACAAAGCTACAGCCTTGGCTCTGTGGGACTCTGTGGACCTGGGAGCTGCTGCAGGAGCAGCACACCAGGGGCTATTTCTATACATGGGACCTTACAGGAAGCAAAAATTAACCATCTGACATTCCTAAAGATAACCATAAAGAGAAAGAAGTGACCAGAGGGTCTGGCCTTTAGCCACGTACATAAAAAGCTAGGGGAGGGGGGACTAGGGAAAAGAAAGTGGCTACTGAATTTATGTGTCTAAAAAATGAGTGAATTAAAATTCTAAATCTCCCAGATCATCCATAAAAACATGCCTTTACCAGGCAGATGCAATCTAAGCCCTTAAAAAACAACCAGTAAGGGTAAGATATTCAGCTGAGTTGAAAAAAATAAATATATTAGCAAGCAGTCAAGAATTTTAACTCTTTCTAAAGACAAAGGTCTGAAAAAATACTCCTTTGCAAGAGAAGAATCTCCCTTCTCTCTTGCACCAATGCTGCCTGCATTAGAAAAAAAATGAAGTGAAAAGAGCATTCAGGCTGCTGCAAACGTGCACACCAGCAGTGAAGGCACCAACATGTCATCGCCCAGCAGGGATTAATTCATCCAACTTACTCCTTGATGACAGAAAATTTGGAAGCTGCAGATGCTAAAACGCAGAGTTATGATGCTGTCACTATAGAGAGGCAAACATTTAGAATGTCTGGATGCTCAGGGGAAAGCAACAGAGCAGAGTCCTGGTTGCACAGTGCGACACTTGTTGGCGTGGGCGGCATTGGGGCTGCCCGTGCCCACCTGGAGGTTGTGCTCAGCTGTGGGACACCCTCGGGTGAGCCAGCACCACAGCACGGCTGAGTTCGGGGAGAAAAAACAGGAGTGAAGTGGAGATGGAGTAACAGCTGACGTGTTCCAACACCTGTGATACTCTCAGGACCCGTGTGGGGCAAGGGAAAGGCGGTCTGTGGAATGCTGAGGGTCAGGAAGGTCAGACTGCTCTTCCCTTGGGAGGGCAAGAGCCTCCCAGGGCAAAAGTGGACCACACCCCTGCTACCAAAGCAAATCTCTGTGGAGGAGAGAAGGGAAGGATACAAAATGCTCTGTACACTGACTGCAAAAGGGAGGATTTTATTAAAGCTCTTAGTAATCCATGAAAGAAATACAGTGATGCAGAGAGGCCTCTTTCAATTCAGAAAGAAGGAAGGAAATACGACGCTTAACAGAATGTGGATTTATTAGTCCCACCACCACTAATTGAGACAATTCTGCTTCTGCAGGTTGGTTAATGTGTTTGGTGTTTTCTTATAGCAAAGAAAAGCAAACACCCCAAAGAACAGACTAGCTGGAGACAGGTGGAAGAAATTTCAAGTACTAACAATTTCAAGAAATTACATCAGAGTTTTCCTAATGCCCACTCCAATGTAAAACCTTTCCTGCAACTAGTGAGCAATATATTTTTAACATTTCTTCCACAAGTTTGTAAGCCCAATGCAGACAAGATACAGCAGTACTGCTGTGAATTATAATGTTGTGCTTATCCACTTGAATTAACAGCAATACCCCTCCAAAAGCAACTTGCATTTCACACAGCTTCAACAGCAGCAAAGCAAATAAACCATACAGCACTTAAGGAGAGCACTACTGATTGCAGCCAATGTATAAGGAAAAACATGCCCACTACCCAATTTCTCACTGAGAACATGGAGAACAAACACAATGAAGCTGAAAAACCCAAATTACATTAGAAAAATACAGTTTGTTGTGTGGCTGCATACAAAATAAACATGTGAGAAAAAATCATCCTGGGAGTAACAGTAGTAATAGTAGTCCCTTTTGTCTGGCTGTGGAATATAGACCTTTTACCTTTGCAGAAGCACAGGAACTTTCTCACTGCATTCCTCAAGGTGTGTGTGCTGTCACTGCCAGCTGTTCAGATGGCCAGGATCTTCAAACTCTTCATGTCCTCCAAAGACCCCCTCTTTTAAAATGTGGTGTGGTGACAGAACAAGTGAACAAGAGACTGTTCAAGTTGAACAGGAAACACCTTTGCATTTCATGGAGGAAAGTTGAGATTAAAATTCTGGTGCTTGACAGTCTAAAAAAAAAGACCTAGAAGAGTTTTGAGTGTCTGAGCACACACTGCTTGTACATTTGCATAGTATATTTACTGCATGCTTAGAGATAACAGAAACCAAATGTGTTTTATGTCTGGAGTCAAAATGAATTATGGACTGATAAGAAATAGGCATTTTTAAAAGAAGAGAAAATACACAATCATGTTATTCATAGATTACAAAGGATTGTCCACAGTATCTGTAGGACAACAGAACAAAAAGTGTTTACAGTTCAGACTTTTGCACCAGCCTGTCCATACCGATGTGAGGGGTGGCCAGTGACACGTGTGCAGCACAGGGTGGTTGCACTGCTCTGGTTTACCTCAAAGTACTACACAGCTGCTGTAGTATGGGACCATGTATTGCCAGGTAAAAGGGAAGAATGAAACACTCTTCCTTTTTAGCAAAGTTGTTAGACAGAACCATTAACACCAGTGTCTGATGCAAAGCACTCTCCCACTCTCAGGAGTATTTTAAAAATCACATTTAGAACAGACAAAATGCCATGCAGTGGGACCTCTGTCAGCCAGAACGTTCAGGTGGGTCTGTCTGGATGGAACCAAACCCAAAGAACTTTGTAAACAGATTTTTGTTTCTGAGGTCTTTGCTCTCTGGTTTGCTTTCAGCCAATTCCCTGGCTTCTGACTTGCAGCAAACTACTCTCTACTATCCCCTCTTTGTCTTTAGAAATTTCTCTCTCCAGCCCTTCAGAGACCTCAAGCTACTTTCACTCAGCCCCAGAAGTTGTCTCTCCCCAGTCAGGCCCTATCCTCCTGTAGAAGGCTTCTGAGAAAACACCACCCAGACTGTCACTGTTCATCACAAATAATTATAGAAACTAAAGTATTCTGGCTGAGAACCAAAGGGAATGAAAGAAATTTCCCATGAAATGTTGTCATTTTGGGTAAAAAACATTCCTGCATAAGAAATTCAGTTTAGCACCAGGAGGTTTGATTGACACATTCTGACAAATTCTCATAAGGGGGAATGTCTTCAGAAGAGAAAATTTCTGTTTTAAGCGAGGTTACTCATTTTACTTGATATTACTAGTCCTGCTTTGGAAAAACAGTATGTCCATCTTTAATGCTAACACATAGAAGGAAATTTGCATTGCATGTGAATACTCTTTTCAAGTTTCACAACTACCCAAGAAGCAGAAAAGTTAAATGTGACTCAGCTAAACAAGTTGCAAACCATAAGCATGAAGACTGTAATTGAAAAAGGGAAGAGTATTGATTTAACCCTGTACTTATCCAACAGATTTGTAGGAATTGTTCACTGCACTTGTAGAGCACAACTCAAGACAGCTCAGCTATTATCCCAGGATCCTGAGCCATATCAGGATTTCACCCCTAGTAAATAAAAGGTGAAGTCCGAATTTTCAGGCATACATTCACTGACTCCAAGGCAGACACCTCCAAATCTGGGTCATTGTGAAAAAGACAACACAGAAGTTATGATACCGGGAGGAATAAAGAATTGAATACTGAGTGGCTGAATGCTGACCCCTCCTTGCAAAATTCTCACATCCTTCATCCGGCAACTTGTTCATGCATGAGGAGTCCAAGGAAGAGGGAGATAAAAGCTTAACCCATCTGAAGTCTCTGTTCTGGTCTCTAGGCTGGGGACTCCTGTTCCTTTGTCTTGGTTTCAGTGGGGATAGAGTTAATTTCCTTTACATTCTCTGGTATGGTGTTATATTTTTTTATTTGTGACCAAGCAGTGTTGATAACACACTGGTGTGGTGCTTTGGCTGTTGCTGAGCAGTGTTTGCATGGCACCAAGGCATTTTCTGCTTCTCAGACTACCCTGACAGTGAGCAGGCTGGGAGTGCACAAGAAAATGGGAGAGGACACAGAGGAAACAGCTGACCTCAACTGGCCAAAGGGTAATCCTATGCTGCATGACCTTTTGCACAGAAACAAAAGCTGTCAGGAAGAAGGAGGAATGGGGATATCTGAAGGTATGGTGTTTGTCTTCCCAAGTCACTGTTAAGCACGAGGGAGTCCTACTTTTCTGCCAATTTTTCTGGCTGCCATTTGAAAGCAGCGAATTAATTCCTTATTTTGCTTTGCTTATGTGTGCAGCTTTGCTTTACCAATTAAATTGTGTTTATCTCAACCCTCTAGTTTCTTGCTTTTGCCCTTTAGAATCTCTTCTCCACTGAGTGGTTGTGGGGGACTTAGCTGCCTTCTGGGGTTAAACTAGAGCATCCTTCAAGCTTGTTTATCATTAGGGTCCAGAAATTTCTCAGCAATGGCAAGCAGAGAGTGCCTGATTATTTTAGCCTTCTTATTAGTTTGCTGTCTTGGGGAGACATGCCACTTATATTGATAATCTCATGCTCAGGAAAATATAAATATAAAGCTTTAATGTCTAGGTTGGAATATGAAGGCTGGGTTTATGCTGCCAACATCAACTTCTTTACAGCAAGGGGAGGACACATAGTTAGTTGTTGAACCCTAAAAATGCAAATTTTATGAGCAAATCTCTGCACTCTTCAAGAGCAGATCCAACATTACAGTACAGTGAATACCTTAAGCCACCCAGGTGGAATCCCTTTGTGATCCAGGGCTTACTAGAAAAGACTGGACATGCTGACTTCATGTAGCTTCCTTTTGTGTGCCATTTATCCAACAGCTTGAATCAGATTTGGTACTTACATAGGAGTTGAATACCAAAAGGCCAGTGTAGACTGCATTCTCTCTGTCACTTGAAGATATGTAAATCATATCCCAAGTTCTGGCAGTTATACTTTATAATCAATTGTTATGAGTATCCTATTATGTATCATCAGTGTTTACACTATGTGTCATTATGCCATAAAATATTTTCAATGCAACCAAAATAGAATATATTAAATTAATAAACACTATTATTCCTACCAGTGATAAGCCATAAATATGAAGGTGGGGAGAAAGGATACATCTATAACCTCAAGGACAGATATACTTAACCTCATCCGCTCCTTTTCAGTGGAAGATCACGTACCTGCAACTTTATGATTTTTGACTTCTGGAAAAAAAATAAAACCAAGTATCCATACAACCATCTCAAAATTATTCTTCTCAGTCTGAACTAATAACTATTTAATTCAAATTAACTACGTGAAAGTAAAATCAATTCTAAATAATAAAACAAAAAAAGCAAAATTCTAAGAGCTGTAAGTAATCTAGGTACATTCTGTCCCCTGTTCATTCACTAGATCAAAACTATTGACCGTGTTCAGTCTAGGGGCAGCGAGCTCTTAAACAGCACAGCATTAAAGCTCATACACTTTGTGGGAGGGTGTTTGCTTCCCACGCTGGTGCTCCTCAGGCAGAGATGCTTCTCTGCCCTCAGCAGAGGAAAGATGCAGCCAGGGATCCTTTTGGGCCACACTGTCCTTGGGTGATGTGGCCAGAGAGTTCCCCAGCTAGCCCCACTCACTCCAACCATCGTCAGGAGTGGCCGCCCCCAAACCAAAAGTGGTTTAAGTGGTGGTAAAGAGCAGGGCTGCTTCTGCTCTCTACAACACAGGCGGTCAGGAGCCAAGGATCAGGACAAAGAGCAGGGAGAGATCCTTTGTATGGTTCTTACCACAGATTATTCACCATGGAAAATCACAGATAAAGGACGTGAAACAAGCTTTGACACTGTCTTATAAACAGGGGAGGAACAAGGGGTGGGGGCAATCCATTAACCAATCGGGGAAACATCAGGGAGGAGTTTAAGGAGGGACTCATAATGCAGCTACCAATGAGAGAAATCAAGGGGAGGACACATCTTGAAAAGGCCAACAGGGCACTGAGGAACATGGAAACTTCTAGACCTGAAGGTGGGGTTAACTGTGGATTGGCAGCCTCAGGAGGCAGGGTCAGGGAGGAGTTTAGGATTGACAGAGAGCCTTCCAGAACAAGAGGTGGGGATCAGGGAGGATTGACGGGGTAGGCGGGGTAAAGGGCGGGTTTAAGGGGAGAGAGGGAAAGGAGGGAAAAAGAGGGAAGAATTGGGAACAAACCAACTCTATGGGGGAAACAAGAACATACTATTTAGAGGGATTTGTAGGGAATATACAACAAAGAAAGATGCACCACCACACTTGGGAGCTTCTCAGTATTTGAGAAGATGTCCTGGTGCCTCGAGACATCCACTCAGAAGGTTCTCTGTGACACAGCAGGCATGAAAACCTGTTACACAGAGCTGGTGACACTGGCCTCACAGAAACAAAGTTCTGTCTTGTCAAGGAGAGCTGTTACTCAGCTCGTGACAGCAAGTGGGTTTCCTGACCAATATGCATCTTTCCAGCAATAACAAGAATACACACACAAACACATAAAGTATACACTCATTGTGTGGTCAAACGTAAATACACACACACGCTAAACATAAATATTTAGATACAGATACAGAGGCATATGTATATCTCTCTTTTAATTTTAGAAATGAGAGCCTCTGAAGCCACCGATGCTCTTATGATCTGCATATGGATGTGAGAGGATGGGAATGGGTGGAGTACCAATTAAATCAATTTGAGAACATCTTATGGCAATCTTATGGCACCCGATTTTCTGTGAAGAATAATACAGTATTTATGAAATTTGAAAAATGGGTTGAAAGAGTTGTAAAAAACACAGCCTCAGACTGTCTTATTATAGATGGCCACAGGGTGTCTAGACTTCATAAACAATCAATAGTCGTGGTGATAAAGAAGTGAGTCAGTTTTTGAATTGTAACCTTGTTAGACGTGATCAGTGTGCTGCACAGTATAGCTCTTTGGCCAGTCCTTCCTTGGGAGCCATCTCTGGTACAATCACAGAATCACAGAATCAACTGCGTTGGAAAAGATCTTTGACATCATCAAGTCCAACCTATGATCTAAAACCACTTCGTCAATTAAAGAGTTTCCATCTCCTCCTACACCCAGCCAAGAGCTTCTCCCTCTTGCCTCCAGCAGTGGGTTTTCCATTTAACACTCCAGTGCCTAACCAACGACAAAAAAAGCCAAATCACCCAGACCACTGAACAGGAGATGATTTTCTTTTATCCAGGATGTGACCTTCAAGCTGCTAAATTTACAACACAAATTTAAGTTTCCGTTTCTTTCAGGTTCACAGTTTCAAATAGCAGGTTGTTATATGGTGTATTCTACTCAGGGGCCACACACACCACTGAGGCCTACCAAGGTACTTCCATTTGTACCTAAGGGTGTGAACATTCCCTTTGATTGTTATGGGATTCAAGCAAATGAGAGCTGCTTAGGTGAACAGGGATGGAATCAAGTACATACCTAAAATGGCACTTAATTTTTTTTAAGCTTGGGCTAAACATGGGAATTTTGAATATCTGCGTTGTTCCAGAAATACTTCACTGACTGAGAGCTTCCCACTGTTGTTTTACAAGTTGTAATAATTCACAACTTTAGCAAAGTTTGTCAGGCTTAGCTCTGTAGAAAGTTAATTTGCCTGACAGATCAGAAAAAGGCTTCTGATATGCAAAATCCTCTTTCCCTACATCACTAATGCTAATGCAACTTACCACAACCCAGTGGTTTTTTATTTACTTTGCAAAATGTACTTTTGATCTGGGTAAATTTCACTATGGTCAAACATCCATATGGGAATACATCAGTACCTTTTCTGACAATAACTTTAGAAAGCCATGTCCAGAGTGACTAACGAGCTGCCTCATTAGATGAGGGGACTTCACCTCAGGGTCATGAGCATCTGCATAGAAATGAGGAAGAAGCTGGTGATGGTGATGGTGGTGGTGGTGGTGCTAGGAAGGTCTCACAGAAAAATAAACTCCATTCTGCACTATGAGCCCAGCATCTTTTTAAACACTATATTCACTCAAGGGAAAAACTGTCAAGGAGGAATTTTCTATTTTTCCTTGTGAGACATTTCAGATCTTGGTGTCATCATCTACATAATTCATATTTCATGTATTAAAAGATTCATAGGAAAATGTCATGTAGTAGTGCTCATCATAAACCAAACCCAGATTACATTTAGAGAAAAATATATACAGAAAACAAGGATTTAGGATTGAATGAATCAAAAAGCTAAGTGACAGGTACAGCTTCAAACTGAACTGGAAGTAACTGGTTTAATTTTTATTCAGCTGAGTTTTTACCAATTGCTAAGCTATTGAAAGCCATGAATGTAATCAGTAAGCAGGAAAAAAAAATTAGCAAGTGAATCTGTTTTCCAAAGCAAGCAATATAAAACCAACAAAGCAAAAGCCCAGGTATACAGTCGTTGAAGACACTAAATGTATGGATCCTATATCACTGTTGAGTTAATTTATGTTCAAAGAGGAATGCAAGCGTAATAAGTAGATTTTAGCTTCAACTATGAATTAATATTATTTAGTGTTCCTTTTATTTCTACCTAGATCATAAAATCTTTTATGTAGATGTATTACAGTTTGATTAGATATATCCCTATGTCACAGAAAATAGCTTTAGGTGCCAAACATTATGAAACATTTTCCAAGCTAGACAGCTCGGTAGGGGACCAAGAACTTCAGTTCTCAGAAATGCTGGATTTTACTTGCAGGATGTCTCTGTAAGAGATGGGAACTCAGTACATATAAAAGGCAATCCTATTAGAAAAGAAATCTTTTCACTGCAACACTGAAGTAATTTAGGCCAGGAACCATTTTAAAAATCCCAAACACTATCTGAAATTATCCTGTGATCCATAAATAATCTCATTGCACCAGGAAAAATCAAGAGAGAAAGAGAATGGTAGGAGGAAGCTTGAATACATTCTTAGCTGAAATCAATGCTTGAGAAAAACACGAACTGATATTCAAAGGGTCATGAGCTAAGTATACAAAAATTTACAGACTAGCGACAATAATTGTGCCAAAATCAGCAACAGCAAAGAAATTACATAATAAAACAAACACAGCTAAAGAAGATACACATTTTAAAGGCCATATCTCTCATCACTTTCTCTTCTTTGTTTTCTGATCTGTCTCTTATGTTCCTCATTACTTGTTCACCAAAAAAAATACCCTTTCCTTTTTTGGTATTGTTAGCTTTCTGGGGAAGAAATTACAATTTTTTATACCCATGAAGTCTTTTCCAGATGATGTTACCTACTGCAGAATTAGCACACAACTTAAGAAAAGGCAAAAAAAAGACAGTTTCGCTCCAGCCATGTCTCACCACTGGTGTGTCAACTATTCTTGCAGGGGGGGAGTTCTAAGAGCTTTGTGGAATGAAAGGATTTGTGCAGAAAAGCATTTATTTACCTTGACATTCCTAAGAAGCACCAACTTCCATCCAACAAAAAAATCAAGCAGAGTTTTCTCTGCTCATCTTACCCAAAATCGGGTTTAGAGCAAGATTTCTTTGTACAAGATGACATCTGAGATGGCGTTATGCTGTGACAATGAGACCCCACCACCTACACTGTAAACCCAGTGATTCCTGTGTAAACACATTTCCCATCCATCCAGGGGGTACTTCAGGGATGGCAGTCTCAAAACCGTGTCAAGTGATGCGAGTACAGCTCATTATCACACAGCAGTACCACACGCCCCGGCACAGATTTCTATTCCCACTGTGATTTTAAATGCCTCCTTACAAGTAAGCTTCTCAGAGGATTAATAGTTGGATTTTTCTGCTATATAGAACAAGTTCAAATGAGGCAGCCTCAAAAGTCCCTGAAAAGTCCTGAGCTCTGGCATTCGTTTTTCAGGCAGGACAAGGAAACCTTGGTGGTGCTTCCTGAGTACCAGTGTGGTTGACAGTGGTGAGTGTGTTCCTTGTAGTCTGAATAGTGAGACCAAGAAATCCAAAACTGTAGGGATGGTCCAGCTCTCTATCCACTGATGGGTTTTAGAGATAACACCTGTTTGCCATTCCCTGGGACAATAGTTCTTCTGGTAGAAGATTAAACCAGAGTGGGCTGCTGAGTTCTGCAAGTTTCAGAGTGCTCACCCAGAAAAGCTCTGAAGCATTTTTCATTTTAAAATGTCTGGTGAAATCAACTTCGAAATGTGAAATACATCTTGTTAAACTAAATTTTGGCAGCAGGATGATATTCAACTCACAGCTTCAGCGTCTCCTTTTGAGCTTCCCTTTGGGAAGAAAAAGTATTTCTAAATACTGTTTGTTTCTTTTGTTGTATGTACAGTTATTTGGTCAGGTTACCTCACCATGGGCAAGCCTATCATGTATTAAAACAATTATTTTGTGCTTCAGTTCATAGATAAATAACGTATATATTTATACAGACACTTGTAAACATTTAAATGAGTTAGGTGCTCATCTGTGACTGAAGTTTTGTGTGCTCTGGGCATAAAACTAATACCAAGACCCTGTGGAGATTCCTGATTTAGGAGTCTTCCAGAATTAAATTTACTGGGCATGTAACTTCTACTCTAAGAATTATATTTTCAAAGCTGTCTATGTAAAGGCAACCAACACAACAAATGATTTGAGAAATGCTGTAAGTGTGTTAGTGCTGCTGATTTATAGCAAAAAAAGTATGTGTGAAAATCAAAGGCTTATTACCATCAGCTCCTTGCCAGTTTTTCCCAGATGCCCTGTTTGATACACAACAAGTTTGGTCAGGAAAATTCTAATTTACTTGGAGGTATCTTTGGCCTTGGCAGTGTGTGAAAAGGCAATACCTTGCAGGCCTAATGCACTGACCTTGAGTAATGAAGCTCGAGAGATATATTTATATAAATACCTGTATGCCTATATTCATGCAAATGCCTGATTTAAAAGAAAGAGTAGTAATGATCTTTCCTAACTTTGACTTTCACAAACCATTTAATCAACCAATAAACCTGCCAATCTATATCTGTCTGTGTTTGGGGAGAGATCGAGACATTTAAGCCAACCAGGAATACACAATTTAGCAGCTGTGGCACTGCAAAACAGCGTGTACTCTGCAAATTAAAAGAAAACAAGCAAGGAGCATTAGCTAAAGCAAGCAATCTCAGCCTTTTTGCTGGGAGTCTTAATTTAGAAAATCTACTCGGGAAGAATAATTGTTCCCATTCGTTATTTTGCTTGGATGACTTTTATAGAACTGTTTTCGCCGTCAATTGGCAAATTCAGTGGAAGAAACAAATTACCCTATTATTAAAGCATATTTGCAGCAAACAATGGATATTCCATATAAGCTGTTCTTATCCAGCCGTTTTTCCTGAAACCTTCTAAGAACGTTATGCCTTCATCCCATTGTGCCTTTGTGTGGCTGGTGTTGGATGACAGGGTGGATCTCCAGCTCTGCTCACCCCACGTGTACCCCACTGGGCTCCGTTCCAGGCCAGGGCAGCCTTGCTGACTGAAACTTGTGACCTCCTCAGCGGGTTTCCTGCGCTGCTCACAGCTTCTCTGCAGCTTGGTTCCAGCCTCTCTCACTTCTCCTGCTAGGGTTATTTTCTATCAGCATTCCTGTTACAGGCTGCCCCTGTTTTTACAGGTGGCAATATAAGAATGTTTGAAAGTTTCTTCTGGGCTAATATTTTGCTATTTTTTTCCCTATTAATGAGAGTTTTATTTTTATTTCACTTCAGTGTTTAAGTAGTTTATAGGGAAAGCTGACTTGGGAATTGGTCTGAGTATGCTTTCCAAAGTCAAGTATTTAGAACTAAATTAATCTTGCTTAATTTTTGGCATGTGGGAGTTAGCTAAGATACTCTTACTTACTCGTGTACAATTCCTCCACACTTAGTGGAAAAAAAATTAATTATCTTTTGGGCTTGCAGCTTTTTCTTCCACTTGTGGTCAAAGTAGTCAATATTAAACGAAACCATGAACATCTAAATAGGGGGCTTTGAAAAACAGGGGAGTTAAAATCCAAACCCGTAGTGCATTGACCTTATTAATCTTGTTTTCCTTGCAAAATCATATACATTTCATTAAACTTGCAATGGAGGTCTTGAAATGCGGGTTGTAGCACAATGTTTATTCCCCTTGTTAAAAATGAAAAAGGTTTAGCAGATCAATAACCAATGGATTAATGAGTCACTGTTGATAATAACAGCAATTTACATCAGCAGCACCTATTATCAAGAGCAATCACAAAGTACTTGGGAAGCAGATTAATAAACTATTTCATCTTAAGTGGTGCCGGAAGCCAACTTCCTTTGGAATCCAGATGAAGCAGGATAGAAAATAATGACCATTAAAGCAAATATTGAACTACAGTGGCCACACAATTGTGTAGAAGACATGGTATGTTGTTCACTTCAAGAATGTGAAAATAGCACTACTTCTCAGCTGTCTGAACATGGCTCTTCAATGTCAGAAACCAGGCTAGGCACTGAATTTTGCCACGTGCCCCAAATGCCAACAAATGAGAGATGCTTGCACACAGTATGTTCCTAATTTGAAAGGCCCTCACGTGGAAGATGTGACCAGTCTGTGAACCAGCCTCCACATCCTAGGTCATGCCAAGCCTCATCAGCTGAAAAATGAGCCTTGAATTCTTCAGGGATGCTTAATACTGCAAGCAAATAGGCACACTACCTTTCCATAATGATCTCAAATACCAAGAATTTTTGTATTTCCTGCCAGAAGCAGCAAAGAAAATGAGACATAATGACGAAACACTGGCATGCATTTGAATTTTCTCTTTCTTTATCATCTGAACATTTGTGGATCACCTTAGCAGATCAGGAGCCTTTCTCTCTACCTGTGAAACTGGAAGTCTCTCTGTTCTATTCTCCACCTTTTTTATGGTTTGCAGACCAGTTTTTTTCCTATTATTAAAGCATACTTGCAGCAAACAATAGACATTCCATAAAAGCCGTGCTTATCCAGCCGTTTTTCCTAACTACTTTTTTCTTACTTCTTCCAGAATTAAGCTACATCCCTTTCCTATGAAAGCACAACGCTGTTATTCTCCATGTTTGTATTTCTTTTATTTCTGTGAAGGCAAGTTTCTTAGTTTTTCAGGTCCAGTGTATGTACCCGACCTCCTCATTCTGCCTTTTGGTAAATCCCCCAGTTCCAACCCCCTTCAGCTTTGGTCTCAGCGCTGCTATTCCTTCATGCCACGTGAACAGTGAAGATTTACACCTTTCCTTGGTACTAGCCTGGAAGTGGCACCCCGTGGCCCCAGCTGTAGGCAATTGACTACTGGAACCCTGACAAACTCTGTAACACAGCAATTCCGTGAACGTAGGTGGTATTCCCGAGATTCATTTAAATATCCTTCACACACAAATAAGCATTAGTCATCGCTGCTCGTTGTAATTGTGAACGTATTCAAGATGCTAAGTTTGGCAACAAGTCATGATCAGAAAGGTAATCAGCTACCTTGACTGGAAAACATGGATAGTAAATTCAGTATGATAGAGCCATGTAAGTCTTATGTCCTCTGACAGTCATTGAACATATATGGCAGCGATCCTTAAACTAAAATTTGTTTTTAAGTGGCTGAAGGATAAAGAAATGGTCCCCTACATTTTATTTTCCCATTTCCACTGAAAACATGAAATGCTCTTATTCACAGTTTCACAGGGAATAAGAAATGCAAGTTCATCCCCATAAAGCAAAGATACAAGAAAAGAGACAAACACAGTACAAAAAAAAAAGAAGAAAATGCTGTGAAATGTGTAAACATTTATGCATCTGTCTAGTCTGGGAAAAAAATAAAAGCAAACAAACAAAATATTTGCAAGGAAACCTTCCAAGCTATATTTTTTTTCCAGAAACATCATTACTGGCAAACTGTGACCTGCAGTGACCATGAGTTTGCATAAAGGTGTGGATGGACTGCAACTTAACAAACTGTGCTCATGAAGTTAATAGAAATTTTACCACTGAATTTAACTGTGTTTCATATATCCTTATAATGTAATGCATTTATATGGAAATGTAAGATATCGAGAACATCTGCATCATTTTGTCTGTAATTCCACAGATCTTCAAGAAAAGTGTCTCAGAAAAGACAATCTTTTGAATACAATCCCTTTGGAATTTTCAGGACTGATCACAGGAGTGATCCTTACCTTCAGAATGTATTCTCTTACCACCACCAAAGACTTAAATACAAAACAATAATGACGAGATGCCCATAAAAAAATAGCTTAAGGCCTATAACACCATAGAAGAAACAACTCTTAATTTCCCCTGTGGTTTTCTGTAATCTTTGACACTACATTTACATTCTGCATAGCTCTCCAATGTGTGCTGGAATCCCAGCACACCAATATAAAAGTAAAACTGTTCCAAGGGGTTATATTAGGATACTAAGGATCTCAAAGACAAGACATTATCTATTGACAAGTTTCATGAATAATTTTAGTGCATTTTTATTACTTTGTAGTAAAAATATCTGTACAAGATGCAACATCATTATTCTTTTCCCTCTACTTTCAAATGATTTTTTGATATATCTAAAAAAATTCCATTTTCACTTATAGGTCTAAAATTCACACTTCTAGTTTGAATTTGAAATGTAATTAAAATGCACACTTCTCTGTTAGAGCTGAATGGGCATGAAAATAAGAAATTTCTTTTTACTCCCTTTCATAACATTGCTTTAATTTTTAAAAGGCCATTTTTTAAAAGCAAGAATATTTTTGTTAATAATTTAGTACTCACTTCAATTAGAATAGTTATTAAAACCTTCGATGACGTTACAATTAAAAGTTTGAAAATAGTTCTATAATTTCTAGCTTGATACAATTTTCTGCTCTGAAAAGAAAACTAATGCAAAACCACTGTTATAATCTTGGTACTGTTTCAATATAAGTCTCTAAAAATACCAAGGAGGACTCTTAATTGACAGTGTATTTCAATGTATCTGCTCTGCATGCAATGGGTCAGCTTTTTCAGTGGCTGTAGACTGAAGCAACCCTATTGCCTGAAGGAAAGGCACTTGCTCAGGATCTTGTTCATGCCACTCAGCAGAGAAGGGACAGCTTCTCAACACAGTAAAACCTTTGTCTAATTTGTATGTTCCATCTTAATATAATTTTCCATGAGGCCAATCATGTCCAATCACCTCAAAATTGTAAGCCCAGCAGCACCTGCCTTAGGTAAGTCTGAGAACAGGACAGAACCAGGTGAGGATGGGAAGCACGATTTCCCCATGCTCAGCATCCAGTTATGTACATTTTTTCTGGGTAAGTGCCAAGAAGAGATGTGATGTTTTTAAGAGGGAAGAGCAGCACTGAACAGACACTTTACAGAAATCTTCTGGATTAGACAAGGAGCCAGGCAGGAGAGAGGCTTACCTAGAGAGCAGCACAACAGCTCTGACAGCTTTCAAAAAGCTAAGCCCACCACCACTCTGGTACAGAGTGAGCTGTGCTGAATATGTCTGAGGTACTCTTGTCAAGACAAGACAAGAATATTTCATGTATATTGCAGTGTTTAAACAGCTGCATGTCCTAATCTAATTTTACTAATACCGCTAATAATAGTAGCTACAATAACATACAAACCACACTCGGTCCCTAAGGTTCATTAAAAGATTGTCTAGTACTGCCTTTTAGCCCTTTATAACAGTACCTTGTTTTACACTGCACTTTTAATTTCAGTCTGCAAGATTTTGCTTGGCCATTTTGGGCTGAAATTTCCCCTGTCACTGTCTGTCTCACACTTCATTTCCTCTTTGTTGGAACGTCTCAGCTAGCACAAAGTCAGTTATTCCTGAGAATGAGGCTGGGAAAAAATTTATTCTGAACTTTGAAAGGACTGGATGTCTCCACTGTGCTGAAGTTGGGTCACAAAGAGGACAGGGAAGGCTTTGTTTTGTACTGTGATTGAGAGCTCTCCAAAATGTGCCAGGTTATCAGGTACCCTATACTTTTTAGAGACTTGAAGGCTAAAATCTCATGACAATTATCCTGGACTAAGGTTCTCCAGGCTTCAGCTTTGAGGTATTGAATTGGGACTTTCTCTGCAATTATGGGTCTGAGTTGCTGCCTGTGGGCAGCAGAACTGAGCAGAGGAAGAATGTCCTCCTCCATTCCTTCCAGTCAGGACGAGCTGCAAGGCCTGTGATTACTCCCCAGGTCACAATGCATTCCTCAACCATGGCCTGAGATGAAACGGATGCAAAAATGGGAAGCAGAGCCTGTAGCAATGCACCTCCACCCTAGCAGGTGTCCCCATATTAGGAAAGGGTTTGAGTTACACCCCTGACCTTATAAGGCAAAGAACCAGAAACTTCGATGCCCTTCTCCCCTTAATTAGCTGTGGGCCTGATATTTCTGGGTCTGAGAGATTTTAGCGTGCTAGCAGCTGTCAACTTTTTCCCAAGGAAGAATTTCTCAAGAAAGTTTCTTTTCAAGACAGTCTTGGCAAACAACTCTCCTTTCTCAAAACAATCTTTCTCCAGGTGGTGTTTTGCTGTTTCTCTGGTTTAACCAATGGGATTAGAGAGGTGTCGTTCCTATTCACTAGTCATGTTAAGTCTGTATCAGAACATCTTATAAAAAGGTAGTGAGAATTAGACAATAAAGCCTTTTTTCTCTGCTTTTTGCCTTTTGAAATATTTAGAGTCTTTCATGTCCTAGAGCGACAATTAGCCTTGTGCCAGGACAAA